>VWZN01005606.1:1416537-1463886 GCA_013396955.1 Regulus satrapa | reverse complement strand
AAAAAGAAAATAAAAAAAAAAGATGAATCAGGGAATAAAACTAGCTGGGCAAGTAGATTTAGAAGTTCAAATGCTCACTTTCCATCTACAGAAAATGCAGAAACAAACATGGGAGGAATGAAAATATCTCACTGGCCTAAACTGAATTGTCACCATTTTTTGGTCATCTTTCCATCTTCCTTAAACTCTTTGGAAATCTGCAAATAACAGCAAACTATATTCTGTTCATGACATTTTAGACAAGATTGATGTGTACCCTTCTCCTGTTCTAAATGCAGTGCTGGGATGCCCACAACCCTTTGTGGGGCCATGATTTTCAAAAATAGCATAGAAACTGCGCTGCAATCATTCAAAATTACACTGAACTCTATAGTCCTCTATTAAAGTAATTTCTCAATATTTCCCATCCCTACTTTTAGAGCACAGTTGTACTCAGAAGATCATAACGGGCCTTGGATAATAAAAATAATACTGGTTATTGTAATCCCCCTGACACGAGCTTGCCTAGCAGTAGCCGGAGTAGCCTCCCATTAACTTTCCACTATGCTTAGTGTCATTTTGCTGTTGGTGTGCTATTACTCTCAACACGTCTCACTGCAAAAGCAGCCTCTCTATTTACAGTGAGTTATCAGCTAAACGTCAGTGAACATCCTTGTAAACAGACAAGGAGTGTGCAGGGGACAAACTCAAGCACTAATGAACAAGAAAACAAAAACAAAGCATGAACAAGACACAGAACAAGGAATCTTCAGTACAGAAGTGAACCTGACTGACCCCCTGGATATCTATCAGAGTGATGAAGTATCTGATGAAATTAAAATATTTCCTCACATGCAGATGCTGATTGAGATTTCTTTTTATGTTCATCTCTGGTAACAGATTAAGTAAATTTTATGTGTTTTCAACTATGACAGGTTATAATCTCTAATATTGACTCAGTTGAATGGCCTCATCAGTGGAGTGAATTAGTTCATCACTCCATGTGTCACTTCTACCTGCTCTGACATAATAAGGCCTTTTTTCTGGTGATAATTTAATGAGGGAAGCTCAGAAGTGAAGCATTTATTTTTGATATTCAAATTAGCTTGCAACCCAAAATATTTTTTAAAACAAGTGCTGGTTGATTGGTATGTTTTCTAAATAATATTTATATGCTGTGTTTAACAACACAATGAAAAATAGAAATGAAAGCTAAATCTAATTTTGAGAAAAATGCTTCTTTTAACAACCTGTAAGGCACTTTGAACAGCCTGTGAGATTATGCTGGTTTTAAAAATATTTTTTTTTAAAAAGGATACTGATTGGAAATTCAAGAATTTAGCTTCTTAGGTATTTTCATTATCATAAACTAGCAGTTTTCATTAAAATCCAGACAGATTGGAAAGTATTCTTACTTCTTTTATTCACATTGGATATTACTTTCCTATAACTTATTGATATGAAATGGTTGCATTTCTGCTGATAATGTTAAGAAACAGTGGACTATGTATGAAAATTTATTTTGTGCCCTCAGAGGTCCATTCAAAAACATTTGTCCAGGACTCATTCAGCTTCATTTTTATACCATTTCCCTCCATGGTCACTGCAAGCTACTAGCACATTATTCAAGCAGATGTCAACCTGATGCAAACATTCCTGGGTTCAGTGGCTTAGGGAACAATCACAATTTACACCAGCTGACAAACAGTCAAGAGAAATGGGCCTATATTCATATAAATCCCAACTGTGTATAAATAATTTTTTACAATTAAGGGGAATACAAGTTGAAAATGTACACTTGCTGAAGAAATATGATATGTATTTCTTCAGTCCACCTCACACTGATGAAAGACTGAGTTATCTATTTTAAATGGTGCATTTAACACTCAGATTTATGATGGACATGGTATTGCGGATAAAACATACTTTGTTCTTATGAGACAGGAGTTCTTTGGGTCAAATCTATGTGCTTTTTATGCAACAGGACTTTGAATATCATAGCCACTGCTAGAAATATATAAAAATGAATAATTCCTTTTTCCTTAGAAGAGACTTCAGGTAGAATGAATTGAGAAACGCTACATACAAAAAAAAGAGTGTTATACCAGATGCATAAATGCAAAGGTACTTCAAATTCTTTCCCTAAGCTTGACTCAGCCAGGGGAAATAGGTATGAGAAAAACAAATGCAGATCCTATGTATGTTTCAGGTTTAATTTTCTTTTTTGTTGCCGTATAGATAAACAACAAATTTAAATTGGAAGGCTCTTTTGATAACATATAAATGACAATTATTATAAACAACCATTCTCTAAAGCTTAAGGAAAAAAGTTAACTTGAAACACTTCTGCAGACTTGCAGGGTTAGACCTTGAATTTAGACAGTGTCCAATTGTATTCTTCATTAATGCAAGTTTGTATATTTGCATGCAAATCACACAGGTAGACAGGCATTGACTTTTTATACTAATACTACTTGTTTGTACCTACACGTTGCCCAGAGAGGCTGTAAAATCTCTCTCCTAGGAGCCGTTTCAAAATCCATGTGGACATGGTCCTGGGTTTTCTGCCCTGGTGGCCCTGCCTGAGCAGGGGGTTGGAGCTCTGGAGGTCCCTTATCATCTCATCTAGGTATATATGATTAGGAATATGGAAAGATGGCTTCATGCACAAAAAATATAGTTTTTATTAAGATATCTACTTACATAGCCACATGGTTTAGAGGAGCAGGGAGCCTTATCTATAAAACCTGGTTTTGGTGATAATCTAATAAAAATTGAAGATATACCAAACCCCTGAAATGCATTCAAAACCTTGAATGCTATTTGAAGATTGGTTATGGTAAGGATGGGTTAAAGTAAAGAAAGATCACCCAGTTAGGATGACAGAGAACTTGCTTACATTATCCACCTACATCACAGCATTTAATTCCACATTCACATGTTCTATTTGTCAAACACTGAAATATATTCTTCCCTCCCAAGTTTATTTTAGTCCTTACGTGATAGCATAAATTCATTTTGGTATGCAGATATAAAAACTAGGAACTTAAGCTGGAAATAAAATGTTAGAAACCTGGTTCATATCTAAATTTCATTGTTCAGTGTGATAGTTTACTTCAGTCCGTTCACCTTGCATGTGCCTCCCATTCCTCTCCAACTGTAATTACCTTCACTGTTTATTGCACACAAGACAGTTCTATTACTAATCCACACTATTTCCACATGAGATATAGGAAACACAACACCTGTTATTGATCTATATTTCAGTAAATTATTTAATGTTGTGCCTCAAGGGAAAATATTAGCAAAATGTTATAAGCTAGATCAGGAAATTATTACAGCAAGAACAGAAAAAGCAAGTGACAAAAGAAAAATCGTGAACTTAGAAAAGGCTAAAATAATTTAATTCCTCAAGGTTTGGTTTGGGCCTATCTTGTAAAATACCCTCACTCTTAAAGAGAATTCTTTTTAATAAAAATAATGTTCTTGCCAACTGTGATGATGGAAGAAATTCAGGCTGTTTCATGGATGTAGAAAAGCTCAGGATACCATACAAAAGAACTGCATATCCTTGAAGACTTATGTAACACAAACAGAATGAAGTTCAGTAGTGCAGGAAAGGCAAAGCTAGAAAATTGGAAACTATTAGCAAAAGCCTGTTCCTAGAGTTGAAAATAGAAAATCTGAAAGAATCAAATGTTTGGCACTTTGGGATTCAGTGGGAGATGACCAAGTCCAATGCTGAGACACATCAGTCAGAGAGACAACTTAAAGAAGCACCACAGAGATACAGGAGCATTAGTGCTACTCAAGCTGTACTCCTCTGTATAATTCATCATATGTATTCAAAGAATAACCCTGCAAACTGGAAGTATATTCAGAGATGAGTTTTCTGAATGATCAAGAAAATGGATTCTTAGCAAAGC
Source organism: Regulus satrapa (assembly GCA_013396955.1). Classification (NCBI taxonomy): domain Eukaryota; kingdom Metazoa; phylum Chordata; class Aves; order Passeriformes; family Regulidae; genus Regulus; species Regulus satrapa. The sequence continues at coordinate 1,459,981 of VWZN01005606.1, read as the reverse complement.
AAAGATGACCAGCCTCTCATTTTTACCCCAGCAAAACCAAGGTCAAGTGAGAAAGGCAGATTCACTTTGAAGGCAGTCTGAAAGCCCAACCAGAAACTCAAAGCACAAGTGGGTTTCAGGTAGGAAGACTTCAGGAGACACCTTTTTACAGTTTGATCCCTGTAATAGAAATTTTCTGTCTCTGTTTATGGGAATGAAAAGTAAATGCCTTTGAGGCACATGCTTGCAGATATGGAGTATGTAGCTGTAGAGAGCTTTGTTAGCAGTTTACATCAGCTAGGAAATGAAACAATTTCTATAGCATATCTGTAAACCAGGATCTTAGCAGATTGTATTTTTCTTTACACTTCTTTCCTAGTTGTTTTTATAGCACATCAAAGATCTCTCATTAGAAGTACATTGACAAAGAAGCCCATCACCACATCAGCTTATTACACCCAATTATAGAACCTGAGCTGCTTTGTTAAGGTATTAATTAACCTTTTCAGAACTTACAATAAGAAATCTAATCAAATAGAGGTGGTAGGGTGCACTCTGAAATGAGAAAAGTTGTCATGTACAGTAAATTTTAATGCACTGACTTTTCTTAAATTAGCTAGTTTTATTAAATTGAATTAGGTGAATTTATTTTAATCAGCACCAGCTGTACAAAACAGGAATTATTCTGCACTGTAAAAATAGTATATGTAGTCTGGAATGACTGCTACAGACTATTTTGACTTGTATTCAAATTAAAAGGGCAGCACTTATTAAATTTATTCTTTTTAATTTTGCACCAGGTGAATTTGCATTCTTAAAAGAACTGCATAGGCAATTATAAGTAGATCTAATTAAGTTTTTTAGTATTTATCATTCTAGAAGTACATATCATGCTTAAAAATAAGTAGAGTGAAATAGCAGACACTTTATAGAGCAATTTTACCAAAATAATCAGTAGCTACCTTACAGTGCTGTCTTAGGAACTAGCCCTGTGAGAGTTCATTGGATATGGGCTGAAGCCAACTGCTGGGGGAGCCTGGTGTGCCTATAAACAGGCAAAGGCAGCAAGGCCTATAAACCTAGAAAACACCTCCTGTGAAGGTCAGGCTGCTTAAGAAAGTTGAAGAAAAGGATAGTTGAATACAAGAACTAATTCCATCAGTCTCCAGAAAGATGCGACATCTGGGATCTAGTCCCTTTTCCAATAGGAATTTAAATATTCTATAGGAAATGAAACAGTTTCAACAGCAAAAGCCAGAGAGACCTTAGTACATGTCATAGACTGATATTTTTGAAATATACTTGGTATAAAAGAAATTATTTTGAACCTTTGTTCTGGCAGATCAACATTCTCCCTGTCATTTGTCCATATATTGTGTTGCACAAATGAAATTTTCCTTACTGAGCACACCACTTCAACTGAAACTATTTTCAATTACTCTTTTAAAACATCATTACTATTTCAGTTATCCCTTTCAGCTCCTCCTTCCAATTCTCTAATATGTCTCTAGTACATCACTCCTGGCTGTGGGAGGACTCAGCTGGAGGTAGTTTCAGAAAAATGGACTTTGGCCTTATTTAGAAATGAAAGAGTCATTATTTAATCTGCAATATAGTTATTGTTTCCACAGATATTTTCTGTTCTCTCTCACTTTGTCCTGTTCCTTTTGTAGTTAGAGAACTTTTTTGGAGAGGTTATAGATTCCAAAAATACAGAATTTAGTTGATGTTCATACACTATTCTCATTGTTGCTGAACCTTGCAAGGTGATATTTAGGAACTTATGCAGCTGTGTTCTGTTGCACAGTATCAAACTATTTGGAAAAAATTGTAGCTGTGAATAAAATACTTAACCAGGTTAATTTCCAAGCACTGTTAACACTCATAATTTAATTTTGTGCACTGACAAATGGTTGTCAAATTTTTGGAGCTCTCTGGTATACTGTCATCAAGACTCACATTAAAGATGCAGTTTTTTAGATTTCAATACAATTGATTAAAATCACAATTATTGCTGTATTTGCCTTATTCTCTAGATATAAGACAGTAAATTGAGAGCTTTATTAAATATATAACATTTACTTGCAAAAAGTTTGGCAAGTTGGTTTTTACCTCTTATATCAAATCCTTATAACCTGTCTCAATGACAACAGCCAGTTAATCACCACCAATTATTTAAGATATTATTTCACATGCATAATTACAGTTTTTGGTTCACCAATTTCCTGTAAAATATTGACCTATAAAAACTCCTCTTAACCTGACCTTGCTGTAAAATACGTTATTAAATGGCCAAAGCTATTAGCGAGGAGAACTAAAGGCCAATATTTGAAGGACAGAGACAACTACCTCCACATTTAAATGCCTCTGGTACTACATGAAAACGTGTATGAAGCCAAGACAAATTAACTGATTGCGTCCTGATTCTCTGGATGTTGCTGATGTTGAACTCAAAGTTCAGCAAAATAAAATGTGAAGTACTGTGTCTTGGATGGAAAAATCCCACACAAGGAGTAGAGATGTGGGTCCAGGCAGAGGGAAAGCAACTCTGCAGAAAATACCTGAGGGTGCTGGTGGACTGTTTGAACCAGAGCCAGCAGTGTGCCCTTGAAACAAAAAAATGACCATCTGCATCTTGGGAAGAGTTAGCAGGAAAGAAGCCAGAAGTCTGAGAGAAGTGATCCTTCTCCTCTGTTCAGCACTTGTGAGGTCACATTCCAAGTGCTGTGTCCCATTTTGTGTCTCTGAGTACGGGCTGGACATAGGTGCACTGGAGCGAGGTCCTGCAAGAGCTGGAAAGGAGGGGGGCTGGTGGAGCAAAGGGGGCTTGAGGAGAAGATAAGAGCTGGCATTGTTCAGTCTGTAGAAAAGAGACACGAGAGACCTCACTGGCATCTGCAGCCAGATGTAGTGGGAGGATGTGGAGATGGAGCCATATGCTTCCTGCAGAGGGTACAGGCAGGACAACAGGCAACACACACACGCTGGAGTGTGGGAAATTTTGACTAAATATAAGAAATAATTTTACAATGACAGTAGCCAGATAGGAACATGGGTTCGGAGGACCTGTTGAACCTCTTTCCTTGAAGTTGCTCAAAACACCTGTACAAGTTTCTGCTAAGCACAGAGCCAACACTACCCTGCCCTGAGTTCCAGCTAGAACCAGAGATAAAAAGGGGGCTCACAATTAAGTGATTATAAATGTCTGTGAATCTTCTGGGGACTCATAGAAACTTCTACACTATTTTATTATTATACTGTAAATATGTAGATCTTTATGCCTTAAAGCCTTTTGTTCTGGTAATTCACTAGCATGCAATTGTTGCATTAATAAAATTTTTGCTCACTAAAAAATCCAGGAGTGCTACTAAGCTGGTAACAAGTGTGTATTAATGCTTTGCAAAACTTGGCTCCTAAAACGTAGCAACATTTGGTAATAATAGCCTCCAAAACTTGGAGCAGATGCTCACTTCATATATTTTCAATAATTCTGTTATTATTCCTCTGCTATGAAGAACATTTACAAAGAGCTATCCTGGCTCAGTGCACAGGTAAGATATAACCTGGAAAGCCTTCCATGACATGTCTACCAGCAAACCCTCCCAATGCTTTTCACTACATGCAATTCTACTTTTGACGTTAACTTATAGTTTATTGGACTTTGATACAGATTCAAGCATTGTTGGAGATTAGAAAAAGAAATTGAAAGAAATCAAAATAAGATGAGAACAAAAAAGAAAATAACATCTGAAATGCAAGCCTGCATAACCCCAAAATGACTCAAACCATCATAAAAGACAGGATAATCCCAGGAAGCAGCAAGGAAAGCATTGTTTACATTGGTGTGGTTTGTAGTAATTTTGATTTTCCATGTAGTTCTGCTACTTCAAATATAGAGCCTCTGGGCATAGAAGAAGCATTCCTCAAAGCATCCCTTTCTTCCCTCGTTCTTCCAAAGAACTCTTTGGTCTGCATCAACAAACTCTTTTGGCTACATCCACCACTGAACAAATCTTCTGTACTGTTCAACACCATCAAAGAAAAGATGAAAGATAAAGGTGCAATCCTTGCCCTTCAATATCTTTGAGCAGCAGCTTTGCTTGGGGAAGTTGTCAAATTTCCTCCATCTCCCAGTGCACTCTGCCTACTGCTGAACTATCAGCCCCTCACATCCAAAAGCTGCACTCCCAGTGCCTCATGCTTTATGTTCTCCTCACCACCTCACTCTCTTTATGAAATAAGAAAATAAGGAAAATTCATGAGGAGCTCATTTGGAAGAGGGTTCAATGCTGCCTTGATTCTTTACGTGAAATACTGCAATGTTTTAATTCTAGAAAATGAAAATTTGAAAGCAGAAATATTTCTACAGAGATCAAGTTGTTTCTTAAGTGTTTCATCTTTATTTATAAATGTGAAATTATGTGAAACCAGGCAGGCGGCAGCTTAAGGGATAAGAAATGGTTAGAAAACAGCAAGGATTTGGGTTTGGACTTCTTTGATTGTAGTGGGATTTCTTTTTTTTTTTCTTGTTTTTTTAAAAATTAAAGTAGAAAACCACTATACATTTGAAGAGACTTAAGGATGAATTTTACAACTGAAATGTGACAAGATTATAAGTTTACTATTACTCATGATGTTAAGTGGACAAAAAGTGGCACATGGACAATTCAAAAGAATGTGCTTGAATATATTTTTGAAATTAGTATCTGCAACAATGTGTTGACTGAATTTGAAGAATGTTTAGAAAATTAGTCCCGTGCTGAAGTAATTCAGAATTTAAAATATATTGTCAAAGACCATATAATTAATTAGTTCCATAGATCAAATCAATATTAATCTGCTCAGCTCAAATGTATAAGTGTCACAAATGATCTCCCACCAGCAATGTCATGTCCTGTACAGCAAATGTGCTCCAGGAGAACAAGTAGCTTATAAAAAAAAGTTCTTTCCCCTCCCACTAAATAAAAAGCTAAATTCTTTGCAGCAAATTATTTGGTTCTACTTTCATAGTCATACATCTCTGAATATATATCATAAAATGTAGTTCAGCCAGTAATTTCTGTAAGAGGCAGGCTCAGGTCAGAGCCAGCACTGCACAGGGAGGGTTTTTCCATTTCTGGAAGTGGCAAAAGTTAAACAGAAGCTGAGGAGGTACAGAGAGAGCACAGGAGGGTCATAAATGAGTGCAGTACAAGCTTTTAATTTTATACCGTATTAACTTAAAGCATCTTAAGCTTCAGGGGAAAGTTGGAATTGTGTGTGTCATGGATGACAGAATACATCAAATGTGCTATTTCAGGAGGCTAAGGCAGCCAAGAAGAGCTGAGGAGAGAGCTACTCCAGTGCTTAGAAATGAAGCAGAAAGGCCAAGGGTGCAGAACAACTGTATCATTTGCTTGGCATGCTCAGGAGAGGATGGTTTCTCCTCGGGAGCACCCGCCTGGCTGGAGGGAGGCTGGGGCTCTCCTGCCAAGTGACAGGGTGCAGGTGGATGCATGGCTGCAGGAATGACTTGACTTTCTGGCAACAGACAGCAGGCACCTGCTTGAGCAATGTGCTTGAGGAGGGGGTTTCAAACCCCCCCTTCCTGACTTCTGGTAAAGACTTCAAACATCCTTCAGGCCCTGCTGGGACTGAAGGATTCAGCCTACATGATGGATTATTGAGGTTTGGGGTCTGGGGGCTGAAGAAAAATCCCAAAAGGAACCCTAGAGTATATCACTCCTCACTAAGTTTCACTAGTGAATGACTACTTTACAAAGAACAGAACATAAGCTTATCATAATTTCCTCCTTTCAATTTAACCATCATTCTTTTTACTTGAAAACAAGCTTTTAAGCAGAGATACATGAAGAAAAAACCCCACAAACTAGTTTGATCTACCTGCTTTTCTGACAACTGGAAGACTAAGAGTGGAAAAAAGAATCAAATAAAATATAATGATTTCCACAACTCTGCTTGGGCTGTGGTTAGCAGTGACTCTGCATGCACCTTTAAAAAAATGCTCTCAAGTGGAATTTCACAGGACTGTAGATATTTTGGTAGCATTAGAGAAGAATGATCATTGTTCTGCTCTGTTCCTATTCTTCCATTTGGGAAAGATAGGAAATCCATTATCTAAGGAAATCCCTTGTCCACAGGAGTGGACATGGCAGTTACTTTATGCAGCAACCGATAAACTCTCCTAATTTAAAATTCCTGAATAAAAGAAGCATGTATGAGTGCTCTCACATTACCTACTGTTCTTTGGTATCAAATAAAATTAATTATTTCATCATCATTTGAACTTGTTTCTCATAGTCATGTTCTAGGAAAGGTGAGAATTAATTAGCTGAATACATTTTGGAAAGAGGAATACTACAATGATGCTGGATCATCTGAATGCTGAAATATAGGTAGACAGCAGATGGGGCAGAGTGTTCATGGGTAAATTAAGCTTTATTACTTTTCTTTTATATTTGCTTAAAGCATATTTGTGAATTCATAAAAATAATTTCTCTGTCTAAATGAACTTTTTAATTAGCTGATGTTCAGTGATACAGAGAAATTTAATATCTGTGACAAGACTGGTATCCAATTGTTGATTTAATTCAGCATCTGCATTGTTGCTAGGGAATGTATTCACTTCTCATCTGTTTTTCAACATGTTAAACTATTCCTAATGTTAATATTAAGGGTACCATATATTTCAGATGACAACAGGTTTATTTGCAGCTCGAGTCTTTGTAGATAAACCATACAGAAGTCTGTGCTATCTACCCTTAACCCTATGGTAAGTTATAAAAGACTGGTCTATATTTTGGAGTGCCCTGAAGAAATTACTCTCTCTTACTAGTTAATCCAACACGAGCGTCTCATAAGAAATGGTCAGATTGCACAGTGAAAGATTCAAGATTGGCTTAACTACTGCTGCCAGACAGAATTTGGAGAGATTTGTTTTTTGTTTCATTCTGCAAAATGGCTGTTTGCTGTGTACTGATAACCTGTCTCAGCTGCTCCAGAGCAGAGACTGGACACACACTCACATTTTACTAAGACTAAGCTACAGTTGTGCAGGGCTTAATTATTTTCTTAAAATTTGATCATGTATCCAGAGAAAGATATGTGATCTGAACTCCTCAAAACACAGCATTTGGAGTTCCTTTGAAAGCGCATAGCAACACTAGAATTTCTACTCTGGGAAGAAAATGGCCATTCAGGGAAATTTCCTTTAAAGGTAAAGGTCTAAATGTGATAACTTGTTTTATAAGGTATTATTTCTTACTGAGTTTCTTCTAATTATTATTGGTTTTCCTTGTTAGAATCTACACAGATTGCTAACAAAATTCTTTTGTATATGAATAATAGAACCCAAAAGCTGCAGAATAATTTAAAACTAAAGAATCCTCTGTGGAAATAAGTAATCCTCTAAGGAAATAAGTAATCTCAAGAGAATTATTTTATGCAAAGGTAATAAATCTATTCAGTAAGCAAACAGATGAAAAAGAGTAAATGAGCCATAAGCATAGGAAGCAATAAATGGCAGCAGAACTGCCATCCAAGGCGGCAAAACAACTAATCAGAGTGCATAAGAGAAAACCACTGTCTATTAGGAGAGTTTCAGCTGCTAATGGGTGTGAAGAATGTTTAGGTTTACTATATAGAGAGTCATTTTCCTGGCAATACACAACAAAGATGGAGCTCTAAAGACTGCGTGAAGCTTTCAAATGCTGTTTGAGAGTTGATGAAACAGAGTTTTATTTTCACAGACTGTTCTGCAGGTAATAAATGTATCAAGAATTGAATATGCAACTTCTACATATAGTTGGCATGAGTGGCAGGATAATAACAGAGTCTGCAGCAAGTTAGGGAAAGCACATTTGGAGAAGGAAATAGATGATCAGCAACATGTTCTAACAATACCAACAGAAAGGAACAAGTCAGTAGTACTACTGCCATCCCTGGTAAAGTAGCAACAAGAAGTAGATTTGTACCTTTGATGATTAAAAAGATGCCGCTTCACATTTGCTCCATAAAAAAATATTTTCCTATTTTCAAATGCAGGCAGTATGCAACTACCTACTGAAATAATTCAGAATGATAGCATAGGGCTACAGACAACACTAATCTTGACTAAATTGCATGTTGATCATTACTGTAAATCAAGTTCTTATTTTTATTCTTTAAATAGAGTTTTAAAGTGCTATAATATAGGAAGGTGACTGAGGCTAATGCACTGAGATGATCTAGATTCCTTTCCTGCTTTCTGAAAGAACTATGAGATACCTACTAGATGCTTGCAATCTGAATAATGCACTGAAAATCAAGTTAATGATGGCTGTAATAGAAATATTTCTTAATGCAAATTCCATTAGTGTGAGAACAAGATATTTTTCTTCTTCTGTATAGAAAACTACTATACGGACTGAGATGTTTCCTAGGGAAGTAAAAAGCATTGTCTTTTTTGACAATGGACCAAGGTTGCTGAAAGTAAAACAGTAACACAGGGCACGGGGAGCTTTCCTGCTAAAGACTGAACAGCAAGATTTCCTATTTTCTACCAAAAAGCAACAACATATTTCCTCATTTTATTACATGAAATAGGGCAAGATAGGCACCAAATCACTGAATCTCCTCATGTTAAAAACAAATGAATAATTTGATTATATTAGGAAAATACCAAACTGTGAACAATTAAGAAGGAAAGGACTAAGATCTCACCAAGGCTTTTAAGTCTACATCAAAGAAAAAAATAATAAAATTGAAGGGAGCAAGTGTAGCTTTAGCAACAAAACCTAATCTATAAAGAAGCTCAGGACAGAAAATTTTGACCTGGAAATAAGCATATATTTTAAGGTTGATTAATCTGAAGTAAAACACCAGATCATACCATCACCGCCATCCCAACACCACAAAAGATTTCTTTTTTTTTTGTTCTTGGTATCTTTAAATCAGAATCAGATGGAGATTAAAATATATAATATCAGTGTTAAGAAAAATAAAATACAAGGGTACATGTGTAAAATACAAAGGCCAGTGATACTCAGGAGGCTAAATCAGGTTATTTCATTATGCTATTGTGCATCAGACTGGGAAAGCTGACTCTTCAAGGAACAGGAGGAAAATCTTTTTCTGTTCTCACACAATATTAACATGTTGCACTATTTCCTTGAACAGAATTCAGCTGCTTTAGTGATGCTTTCCATATGATACAGACTCAGCTTTGCAGCCAATGTCTACCTTAAGGACAAATGGCACTTTAAAGGCAGAATTGTTCTGATCCCGGATCTCCCACTGAGCCAGAATTATAAAGTAAATACACAAGATTGATAGATTTGTGCCTATAAGAAATGAGTATATATACGTATATTATATAAAGGAAATAAGTCTTATGCCAGCTAAAAATAATGTGATTAATATTGACTGTCTGTATTCTGGTGTATGTTATATAAGAACATTTCATGGTTAAATGAAGTAACTACCAAATCTTTAAATGCTTCAAAAAATCTATTTAATTTCAAATTTGGTTCATTTCTCAAGGCAGGTCTTTTGCTTTATTTGCTTTTGTCTGTCGGTTGGGATTTTTCAGTGGTTGTAGTTCAAGTTTTTTCCTCACAGAGTCATAGACTGCTTTGGGTTGGAAGGGACATTAAAAATAATCTTGTTCCCGCCCACTTCCATGGGCAGGGGTGTCTTCCACCAGACCAGGTTTCTCTGAACCCTGTCCAGCCTGGCCTTGGATACTTCCAGGGATGGGGCATCCACAGCTTCTCTGGGCAACCCGTGCCAGTGCCTCACCATCCTCACAGCAAAGAATTTCTTCCTAAAATCTAGTTAAAATCTTTCAGTTTAAAGCCATTACTTCACTGCTGCCATTGATGAAGTATCCTCTCGATTTCATTAAAAATTAAATAAAGACCCAAGGGGTTGAAGGAAAATGGATTTTTCATTTTTCTCCCTTTTGCTCATGAGAATGATTTATTAAGTACAAGTGCTTTCATATAATAGATACTATAGCCTGGAGAAAATACACTAGATATTATTCAATTGTTAGTGATTCACAATATAAATGGCCACCACCAATTTCATATTGTTTGTTAGAATAATTTTTACCACATAACTCTCACTCAAACCATGAATATTTGACCACTTTGGGTCAGTTGTCTTGGCCATGCTTTCTTCCATCTGAAAATCCTTGACTTAGGAAAGCACTACTTAGCAACAACCACAGTATCAGTGTATTATTACCAACCTTATTCTTATATTAAATACACAACACTGTACCGGCTAATAATAAAAAAAAATTAACTGTACTTTTGACATAATCAAAGAAATTTAAAGACATATTGAATGGGGCTTTTGTTGTTGCTTGATGTCAAATGTGCAGTCAAATTAACAGTAGTGGATTTTTAATGGACATCAGTCTAATAAAACCAGGTGAAAATATAGCTTTACTGATTTTAGAAAAATGGTCTGAAACTTAATGAAAACCTATATTTTTTGTATAGATCCTGACTTGTTCTGTTTTGCCATTTCAGCTACTGACAGCTGCTACACATGTATTTAAAGTTGAATCAACAGCCACAGGCAGCAGTATTGCAAGGAGCTGTATGTAAACATCACCTTTGCAACACGTCTTTTCCATTCATTCCTGGCTTCACAACTGCAGCTACCTCAGCAAAGCTTCCAAAGAGTTCACATTTACTGCAGCTGTGTCAGAAACACAATTACCTTACACCAGCCCTGCATAAGAGCACCTCCAATATTTAATTAATGATGAGACAAAGAGTGCGTTAGACATGCCATTTTTAAAAGACAAAGTGATCCAAACCCCATCCTGTAAATATCACCGAGCTCCACGAGCACGTGCAAGGAGCATAGAAGGGGAAATGATGAGATGCAAGACAGCTGCCAGACCTTGCTGAGGTTGGAGTTACTCCAGCTTCATAAGGCTGATGTTTCACTGACGTGACTCCTCTTAGTGCCTGCTGCTCAGTGTCGGTGTTTGGTAAGCTCTGGAAGCTCTGGCACACGTGAGGAGCAGGCACTTCCAGAAGGGAAGGGTGTGAGGATCCCTGCTCTGCCATACCAGGGAGGCTGATCAAACACAGCACAACTGTCTGTCTAGAGAACTCATGCTCCAGGCAGGAGCACAAACACCAGCAAGAGCCTCTTTCCTCCTATTAACAAGACAAGTCCACTGAGAACCAATCAACACTGCCACTGCAGAGCCAGCGTGAGTGTTGTTCTGCACTAATAGACTGGAAGAAAGTAAATAATGACTTTTTAGTATTCTGAAAGATCTCTCTAAATCACAGAAGGCTCTAATAGTATAGTATAGACGTTTAAAAGTAATATTCATGTTTCAATAACATGAAATGCTGGGAATGATTCATAGAGTAGGTTTCAAAGCCTTCCCATTCCCCATCACACCAACAAATAGCAAGAAGCTGTTATAGAAAATTATTTTTGCTCTACAAACATGATGGCTTTTGTTTAGTGCCTCACTAGTTGGCCTTTTAACAAATACTGAAACAGCATTTTTAATCTGAGCACTAAATTCAGCTAAGCATTTTAAGAAAGGCAATGAATTTAGGAAGGATGCAAATCACACATCAGTGTGCTAATATTTCTTCCTCATTAGAAGCCTACAACAGCCAGGAAAAATCCAAGCGGCTGCTTGCACATGGATGGAGCAAGGATGCACCTCTGCAATATCTGTCTTATCTAGACCTCTGCAGAGCATCAGAATTAAACATTGGTTCAGCACAGCTCAATCTGCTGAACTTCTGGGGCGCACCAGCCATACAAAACCTGACACATTCTACAAGAAAGGGAAAACACATTTAAGTAACGGGAATGTGTTTAAAATGTTGTGCGTATAACAGTATTAAGCAATCTCATTTTTCTTCTAACTGCAAATTTGGTAGTGTTCCAAGCATTAAAACTGGGCCTGAGAATAAATCTCCAGTGACACAGGAGGTTGCTCTGAACATGGTATACAACAAAAGGACAAAGCAAGACTTGGAAACTGGCTGAAAGCTATTATGATGAAATGTTGTGGATTTATAAAGCAATGTCTGCTCATGCATCCTAAGGTACAGTGCAGGCCAGTTTCAACAGTAGGTTCATAGTATTTGCAATGGGCATTATTTTTAGTACTGTGGAACAACGGCATCGCATATATCTGCTGTCCATTAACATCATAATTGTATGTAGCTTAATAATGATACCACGTGTAAGTGTAGTAAGAGTAATAGTTTAAGTGCTATTTAATCAAGTTTTGGGGTTTTTTTCCAGCTGTGATCACATTGCTTTCACATAGTATCAGGAATCATGTCTACAGGTGATTTTCTAAAATAAGCGAAATTCACCATCCCACATGAAACAAGAGAGTTTATCAAGACTCCTATATTTGAATTATTGGTGCAACAGTGCATTCCTTTGGGAAAGACTGGGCTATTCTAAACAGAGCCGGCCCTTTTCTTTCATATGCCTGACTTGCCCCTGCAGATTAACTTTCTCAACACCTCTTCACTGAAAAAAAAATGTTCTTTTGGGGCCAGCATCTTTGACAAGTACTGCTGAAATGGCACGAGTGACCTTCTGATAGAATACTGCAGCTAAAGTTTTCCAGCTGACTACTATAACAGGATCCTACAAAACAAAACTTCAGCTCTGCAATTCCAGAAAGTTTCATCATGGATGAAGAAACAAACTCCTCAGGAAAGAATTACTGGCTTCAATGAGCAGCCACTGCAGTGCAAAACCTAAGAGGTTATGCACCTTGTATCATCTAATTGATTTTAAACCTAGAGCTGTTAGCTACAGCTACTTTCTTACAAATCTTACCTAATCCAATTCATCCATTCTTACATTTAAAACACATTATTGACAGAGCCTTTATTTAAAATGTGATAATAACTGAGTGGAAAAAAGTAACAATGAGAAGGCAATGATCCATAAGAGACAGCTTTCCTCAGATTTCACAGTTAAAGCATCATGTTCCAACAGGCAGATAAAGAACACAAACTTGTAGCCACATCCCATATGCTCCTTCCTGCATCCTCTTCTCCTCCCACCAGATTCATACACTACACTACTTTGGTATTAGACCAGGACTCCTCAAAAAATGTCTTTTAGCCTGGATTCCATCGGCAATTAAAGCACTACATTGCTCAGATATATAAAAGCCAAATGAGATGTACAGGAAAACAAAACACAAGAAAACAAATAAATACCATTAGTTGCATAACTCAAACAATAACTGCACAATGGCTGTTATTATGATCCACACCTCTTCTAGAAGAGAGAGCCTCTAATATATCATTGCCTGTTTCACATATGCAAGAAGCCAAAAAAGCTGCGAGGGATGTGGTGTGATTACTCAATAACTTCATTAACTTTAGAAAGTACACAAAGATAAATTATACAGTGCAGAATATCGTGTACCTGAAACTAGCTCCTATTTTTCTCAGAATGTTAATAAAAGCTTAAAGACATATTAACAAAATAATAAAGATAATTATCTTGGGATAAGTAGCAATTTTATGCCTAGGCCTCGTGCGTCACCCTGCTGAATATTCAGCATAGGTAACAAACAGGGCCAAGAGCAGAGGTTTGCATCTGTGACATCAAATCTCTACAGGAAGAAAAGTGTATCCTTTATTTTTAAGCTCTTCATTGAAAAACAGAGTCAGGGACTCCTGCAGAGTTTCCAGCCATTAAGCCAGATAGTGTGGCATCATCCTGTCCCACCCCAGTGCCCTTGTAACAGATCAGCTTTGAAACTCATCTACAAGGCTTTGTCCTGGGTTCCCTCAGGTCTAAGTGGGGCTGCCCTCACTCATCCCTGCTGCCACCCACCACCAAGGTGCCTACCCAGGCTGGGGTCAGAATCTGTCTTGTGCCTGGGGCAGGTGTCACTCCTGTTTTCCAAGCTCCAGCCACAGGTGAGGTGCCCCACAGGTAGCAAGGAGGTCCCAGGAGGGACAGAATGCTTTCAGAAACCCTTCCATGGCAAAGGCACATCAGGTTCTCTATAATGGCCGTTTCCCAAATAGTAGTTAGACAGCATAATGATCCACACTGCACCAAAATGAAATCTATACCCAAATACTTAATTTGATTTTCTTTCTTTTGGGAAGGGAATATAAAAATGTAGATGTGGGATCCAATGAGCCAGTAGTCCCAGAGATAGAAGAATCAGAATATTAAGAAAAAAAATTGTAAGAGCGGCAAGAACGATCACAGCACTTAATCATCAAATTCAAAATATCGTGAACATCATGATTTGTTACCTTCCAAGCAATAACTCAGAGTGTGTGTGGAGGAATCAGTGAGTGCTCAGTGTTGGTGTGGGGGGGAGAGAAGCCCTGGGCAGCAGTGCAGTGTGCCCACAGGAACCCCAGCTGTTCTCTCCACACCTGGGCCAGTGTGCAGCTGGGAGCAGGGCACAGAGAGCTTGCTGGCCTCAGCAGAAGGGCTGGCACCCAGCAACTTTTGTATTTGTACTGCACAGAAACTGGGCCATTTTTGCACAGAAAAATGTCAATAAAGGTGTTATGTACACACACCCTCCCTCCTCCACTTCATTTGCAACAGTGAAAATCTTGGTGTTGTATTCTGCAAATTCATGGACTATTGTACAAAATTGATACTTTAGCCTTTTCAGCCTTCTCTTTAGGCTAGGCAAGTCTAGGGCCTCTGCAGATACATTATGAACTGATTGATTCTGCAAGAGTATTCCTCAGTACTTTTCAACATTTTAATGATACAAAAATAAATTGAGTTTGGAAATTTCCATCATTCTTCTCTCTTTTCTCTCTCAGGGGAACATGTTACACTTTTTTTTCTTTCAAAGGGAAAAAAAAGCAATCACACTTCAACCATTAATGTTCTCACTGAAATTGCAAAGCATCATACTAAATGTACCAGCATCCCTCTGACAGACATATAAGAGCACCTATTCACCAGTGTAATGGAAAAAGTTAGTGATTGCATATACTGAAGTGATTGAGCCAACAACGACTCTAATGAAAGGAAAAAAACCTTGATTAATAACAAGTGCCACTAAAGGAACAGATTGTTTTATAAGGAATGAATCACAGAGAAAGTAGTAATACATTGTGTCCTTGTCCATTGGCTGGGAATTGGTAAGGGAAAGAATACAAAGACAAATGTCTGAAGATCAGTAACAGCTTTGCTCGAAGGATTTAAGAATGATTTTCTCCCTCCTCTTCTCGCAGTGTGCAGATGTATGAGAGTAAGTATTTCAGGATGAGCTATTCCTGGAAATCTCTTTCATGTTAACTATGCTGCTGTTTTAATGGTTTGTACTTGGCGTTCAAGTGAGGAGGGTGCAGGTTGTTCTACTACAGAGCACTGCTTTAGTATTTTAAGTCAGCATATTATTTCTATAAATTGAATACTGTGCCTCTGCATACTCCTAAACCCTGAAATGTGCACACAGACCCCTATTTGAATAATACTAATTTAGTAACACATGGAAAACTAATTCAGTAACACAGGAAAACCTTTTCATCATTAGATAAGGGAAGGTCTAAGCGTTGTGGGGTAATGACCAACATTTACATGCAAGCAATGCTCAAAAGCAAAAAAGACAAATCAGAGTCTAAATGAACCAATTATTATGAATCTGTAAACATTTTCTACGTTTATTGAGATATTTTGGTTTTTTATAAAAGTTAAAATGTACCTATTTAAAGAGCAATCATAGAACACTCATCTGTACTGGTTGTCTCATGATACCATTAAAAGATTTATACCAGGTAAAGCCTGAAAACAGCCCAAATTAAAAAATTTCATGCAACTAGTAAAATTCTACACAGCCATTAACAGAAGACTGTTAGGGAGCTTGTAAATCAGCTGCTTGGTATTTATTGTAAATACTGACGAAGAGAACTTGAGAAAGATTTTCAGTCAAAAAAAGGAAACCATTTTTAAAAAAACCCCTGAACCCTGAATATTTTTTCCTCTGCTTTCTAAATAAGAAAAAATTATTTGAGGCAATGTCTGAATCAGAATTGATAGTTTTGGAGAAAATAGTGTTTAATGAAGTACATAGATCAGATTTAACAACTACCCACGTGAGACTGACAGTACACAAACATAAGACACCAATGTTCTGGGAAAGCAAGGGATAAATACGCCTCCTCTCCCACATAACTTCAGAGAACTGCAGCCACTACCGAGAGTGGCTCCACCATTCCCAACAGTTTCAAACTGACAGTGCTAAACATCAAACACAACCCTCATCTATACATTCTTGTGCCAGTTCTCCTGCACTTACCCACTTTGGCAGCAGCACAAACCAAAGCAAACTCTGCTGAAATTCAGTTCTTGGTCATATGGGAATTTATGCTTGAACACTATTTTGTACAATCAATGCACTGCATCCTTCACTTAAAAATATAATCACAATAGGAGCTTCCCAGCTCCTTTCTCCTAAAACTTACAAAGCAGATGGGCTGTACACGTGTGTAGTAGAAACTCTGATAGCCACCAGTAATTCTGGCTTCAGAGCAGCAGACTGTAAAGGAGACTCACCTGTGCTGTTACAGTGTGCAGTTCTGGATAGGGACATAATCAACCCATTCAATTGCTTCAAATTTTTATCAGTTTTTAACTTGTTACCATGCTTATATGAAATCTTCATAGCTGGAACAATATATTTGATGCATATTTGTTTATAATCTTCTCAGTGAAACAAAGAGATCCACACTCCTAAGAACTACAATCTTAATCTCTTTAGCAATATCACTAACTATATATTGCCCTTTATTTCCTGAAAACATCAAGATTTGCTGCTCTGCAGCCAATCGTTTGAGACACGATGTCAGAGTACTGCAGCTTGAGAAACCTGTTTAGTGAAATCAAGACAAAATTCTAAACACAGAATGAAAAAAATAAATAGACCCTTTCTACTGATTGTCACTGCTATAAAAGCACCATTTCCAAACCATTATCTACATGCTTCTCGTGGGGACAATGCTAATTTATGTATTAGAAGTATATTAAACAGCCAAAATTAGTAATGGAATATTAAAGAATTTGGGAAACATTGCAAACTGTACTTTTTAAATGTGACAGGCTTTGTCTTTCCAGTGTGCTTGTATATTCTGGCTCTGAATCAGCAGAACACTTAAGTAAATGTCTCAATAGGATAATTATACCAATAAGTATAAAAGTAATTCCATTGATTTTAGTGGCGTGACTCAAGTCTAAGTGCCTAGATACTTCAGTATTTTTCTGCATAGTGACCTTTAGCAATCATCTAAACAGAAAACATGTGCTTCCTTCTGTGTTTGTAGCTATACCTGACCTCAAACTGCAGCTTTGTATTCTGCAGGTATCTCCATATTTTATTTTGAAAACAAGGAAGTAGGCTTCCTTTCACTGTTAAAAACTGGGCTTCTTGCTGCTGCTATAAAACAGATCAATAGGTTCAATAGAATAGAAATAGGAATTGAGCATAATCCATACTGATGACACTGTATTATTAATAAATTACCTGCTATGAACTTTCCATGAATTATTAAAGAAAATAAATCCTACTTAAAGTGTTATGGATACTAGATAATTTATAAATATGGGATCATTGAATTATGAATCAATCTTTTCCCCAATCTCTGTCTGAACTTTTATTTCCAAATGACTTTGATAATTTCCATCCAGTACTATTTGGTATGACTGTCTATACATGAACTTGAATGACACCTGCAGAGCCAAGCCTGCTCTGTACCTGCTGGCCTGAGGGACCATGGAAGGACGGTGGCTTTTCCAGAATCTGCTTGTTGCCATCAAGTGGCTCTTTGCAGCTCAGTCTCCAAGAGCACATACTCACCCCTTCCATACCAACACATGGAGCAGTTCCTGTCCCTTGCTCCCTGACGGTGAATGTGGAATTGTATTTTAAAGAGACTGAGAAGGAAGAAAAGCAGCAAAGTGTGAAGGAGTGAGTCAAGTGCTCAAACAACCTACACTGGCAAGTAACCTGTCTTCTGGAAGTTTGCTTTGCTCTCTAACAGCTGATAGCTCCCAGCAGCTCTGCAATCAGATTTCTGGAAGAGAATCTCTAAGCGAGTGAATCTTCCTCTGAGTGAGGAATGACTGCAGACGTGCCCTGCCTAAGGCAAATTTGGGAGTGGCAGAGCACTGAGCAAAGGCATGGCTAAGTGCCCAGCATGCTGATGGCAGAGTGCCGCTGCCTCAACTCTGTGAGTGCACTGAGACAGGTTTGAAATCTCCACTCCCGTTTATACAGCCAGCCTGCACATGGGCAGAGATCCACTGGACAAGTGTTGTGCTGAAACCGCAAATTTTACACATCCCACTGACGAAAGGTAAGAGCTGGGTGACTGTAACATGTCTGTACCTATCCAGATGAATGAGAGTCTTCCTGACACTTGGGATGTGAGAGAACAAGTTTTTCCAAGGGGGTTTCTGAACGAGTAAGGGGGAGTAATGCCCTGAAAAATATAGATTTCCCCAAGTTGCTGTCCCTAAACTTCTTGACACTATAAGGAGCAAACCACACTG
Source organism: Regulus satrapa (assembly GCA_013396955.1). Taxonomy (NCBI): domain Eukaryota; kingdom Metazoa; phylum Chordata; class Aves; order Passeriformes; family Regulidae; genus Regulus; species Regulus satrapa. The sequence continues at coordinate 1,441,462 of VWZN01005606.1, read as the reverse complement.
CTAAAGCAGTTTGGATATATTCAGCATTACTGTCTCATTATATTTTTAATTATGAAAATTTTATGTAAAATCCTCTTTAATGAAGGAATAGAAAATACAGAGACAAGCTGATTGAAATGAAACAATCTATTTTTCCAGCAAATACAATCCTGCTGGCTGTGCTTCAGATAGAAATAAAAATAAATTTGCAGTAATTAAATTAAGAACTTACACATGCTGACTTAGTCTGGTTTTGTACAGTTTCTTCCTATACTTGACACCCTTTTTTAATTTTCAGGGTTTTTTTCAGCTGAAATTGACATATACAACAAAGAATAGTGCCACCAAGATAGTATTACCACTGTTCTGACTTTCTCACCTACATAAGTCCTGGCTTGCTACACTTCTTTTTTAATCCAAGTATTGAGCTACTTGGGTTAAACAAAAAGATAAATAACTTTGACTACAGTTGTAGTTTTAAGATTTGGAATAATACCTACAGGGATTAAGATGAGATCAGTCTGCTTAGACCGAGTTTTATCGAAGTCTCTAGAGACAGAATGTTAGTAAATTAAGCTACCTGAAAGATAGGTAACATTTAAAAACCAAAAAAACCCAAAAACCTCAAAATAGTTTTTTTGGGAATAGAGAGAAGCTGCTGTAGAGATTGCTGCAAGCAAAGTAGGTGCTGCTTATAAAATATTTTCTGATATAATTATTTGCTAGCTGTTAGAAAAATTATTACCACAATTATTACTCTTATGACTACACCATTATGTGTAGTTTTAAGTGAAGTTCAACTTGGTCAACAGTATTTTAAAAATCATGTACTACTGAGGGACAGAGTGAATGCTGTTCTCATGGCCCCAACTTGAGAGAGCCATGAGTTCAGACATGGGCACAGACACTCTTGGAAATTTGAGAAAAAGACCTGGAAGCTACCATCTTACTGCAAGCCTTGGTAGGATTTAACTGGGATAAAAGTCACTTTTGAGCTCTTGTGCCTAGCACGACTTGAATTCCTCTATTGCCTTGATTTTTGTAGCCTCACTGTTCCCTGACAGCCTAAGGAGGGAGACTCAGTGCTGATTTTCTAAATCAGGCACCCAAGTGCTCAGCTCCAGCAGCATGCACATCCCCTGGTTTGTGAATGCCTGTGAATTCACACACACCAGGCTGTTTGGTGTCACAGGCCACCCTTCTGCTGGAAAGCATTAACAGCCAGAAGACAAAAAGAGCAGGAAATTATTACTTTTGTGGAAGTGTAAGTGAAATGTGTCAGGCAGAAGACAGATATTTAATTACTTCTTGCCTTTTTGATGCTAGCAAAATGTATCACTGAAGGTACTCGCAATCCTTCTAATGCTACCAAAAGGACATGCTACTATTATTTATGGTATATAGTGATCAGCTCTATTTACTCCAAAAAATGTTTTATCTATAAAATCATGGCCAACAGGCAGAACACCAAGCATATAGTAATACTGTAAGTATTTCTGGTCTTTGGTCAGCATCGATCTTTTGAATTATTCATTTTATCTTTCCTGTTACTGATTCACTGGTTTACAGATGTTGGAAGAATCACAAAACATCTCTACCACATGTGCTTTTGGAAGACCAAATGCAGACAGATGATTTAGCCAACTTAATACATCAGTGATTTGTAAAATAATACTTTAAAGATTGTAAAATAATTTGAACTGCATAAAAATACATTTATCTTAAAGGACAGAACTCTGGAATATTTCAAGAAACTGTCTCCATGGTCCATTACTGAAAAATTGCATTGCTGGAATTCTACAACAACCCCATTTTTAAATTTTATGTACGTAATTAAAGGAATAATGAAATTTCACTGGTAGATAATTCAAGTTTTCTCCAAGAACTGCTTTTATCCTGTCCTTAAAAACTATGTTTTCATGTTATAAGTAGAAACAAGGAGAGTTCATGAGATCACAATTCAAATGGTAGTGTACTTTTACATGTGAATTAGAGCACCAGGTGGTGTGAAAAGTATCACCTTTCCATCATAGATTTCCATTAATATTTAAAGGAGGGATTTTTCAGAAATGGCTAAGGAATAAAGTGTACTATTATCTGCTTTGGTATCTCTGTAATTTACACTGACTCTGAGTCATGTCTTGGAATTACCATGAAGTAAATTGCTAATTGATTGTGAAGGGAAAGCTGGAATGAGGTTCCATTCCAGTGAGACAAGTTGTTGAGAGAGGAGCATAATAATTTGGTAAGCACATTCTGACACTTAATAGTACTACTAAGTATCCACTAAGTAGTAGAAGTAGTTACTACCCTACATTAAGCCATCACAGGCAGGTGTAGCAAATCAGAATCAAAAGGTTTATGTTAACATACAGAATACACTGTAAACCTTATTTACGGAATAATAGGCAAGGGAAAAAGGAAAAAAAAAACCAACAAAATGCCTTTCAAAGTCAGAGAAGACTTTGCTATTTGACATTTGAATTCCTGACAATTCCTCCTTATTGCTAAATCGCAATTTGGTCTAAACTTTCAACAGTGTAAAACTGATTGAACATTGAACACAGCCATTCTAAGAGAGTTTCTATACATCAAGGTGAATGCTGCTATTAGGAAATCTTGTTAATGTTTGTGTTTCCTTCTTATTCTTCAGATTATTGCAAAATTTAAGTCAAGCTATTAAAACCTCAAGATAGACCAGAGCTCTGATGGAATAATCAAAGACTAACTTTAAAATGTGGGTCCAGAGATTGGAAATTGTGACCCATGAGCATTTTTTTAAACTAAACTCCATGGACGTCCAAGAGGGTTTACACAAAGGGAGGCCAGCAAAGGAATGGCCAGTTCCCACTGTCATAGCATAGCTGTTACCTATTTTTACCTTAGGTTAAATTCTCTAGAACTGAATGCTCACAGAGATTCAGGAGGTTACTGTAATGTGTTATTAATGTTTGTAAATTGCTTTCACAAAGTTAAATAAAAGTGAAAAGGACAGTGTCATTGCCAAGTATTTTTCATTGATTGCCTGGAGATTCCCAGCAGTCACTCTCCTGTTTGACTATGGCAATATTAATAGAGAATCCCGGATATGAGAACCAGTAGAAATAAATGTTTAAGATCCTCAGAACAAACCATCCACTGTATGGATGTAATCTCAAGCATTTTAAATGGTGCTATACCTAGAACAGAAACTGAAAAGGATGCTTTATCTTTTAAGGCAAATAAGTCCACAGATGTCTTGAAAGTATGAATACCCCAAAGATCCATTACACAAATTTTCCAGGAAACTACATTTCATCTTGAAGGCCTGCAACTCTATCAAGACTTTGCAGTGGTGAGGAGCCACAGGTTGACAGATATTTCATGTGCTTAAGAACTTCCCTGATTGTACAAGTGAACAGGAATTTATAAAATCACAGCATAAAACATGGTTTATGAGGGTGATGTCAAATCACATACCTACTGCACTTAAGAACATAGATAAATCACCTTCCTTCATCCATAGCATAAGGCCTGTTACTGTTCAATAAGCACCATGAGCTGCTCCACAAGCAAAACAGATATTTTTCTGTGTTTACAGTTGAAACTGCAGATATATTAAACCATAAACATGATACCAGCCAACCACATGCGTGATAATGGGGTTTTGTTTTAAACACAGAAATTATAACCTGAAAGCAAATTTTCCTCTTGCTGCAGGGGTGGTTTTCACATTAAATATCAGCATCTTCCAGGCAGACAGGATATATGTGCCATGAGGAAAAGGGAGATATTCAGACCACACAAGGAGGAACCCCGTCTGATTCTCTGTACAGAACCCTGGAAATTCCCTGCATTCCCAAATTTTCACTGTGGACCCTTCCATGTCGGAAAGTTGCAGATTCAGACTAAAATGCTTCTCCCAAACTTTGCACGTTAATTAGGTCTATTTCAGTTGTAGTATTTTTCAGAGAAGCTCACAAAGTGGCTTTCCCTTAGGGCATTTTCAACAACTTTTTTTGACTGCAAAGACAATTCACTAGAATGTTAGGAACAATTTTGTCTCAAAATTCCATCTTCATGTTAATATCAGTCATTGGGCTAAAAAACCCCTTAAGTCAGTGAATGAGTTAAAAATTCCTGGGGGATACAGACACTCAGACACCCCAGATACAACACTGTAATAATTTAAGTCTTGATTTTGTTTCAAACCACAACAAAACCAACTGCTTTCAGTATCAGTAGGGGTCCCAATTAAACTGCATACATAGTTAGCACATAACTCATTTTAGGAACCATTTCAGTGTAAGATTTTTTTTTAATGTCATCTTCACTAATCATAAGATAATTATGTTTATAAGAAGCTAATAATTACTAAGATTATCTATTTTAAGTTGTTAATGTGCATCACCAACAGGGTTTTTCAATAAGTAGAAAGGTTTGGAAGGTAAAAAAGTCAATTTTTTTTTAAACAAGAAAATAGAAGAGAATCTTTTAAAAAATAAATTTGAGATATTTATCTTTTGAAGGAAGAGCTTTGAAATGTAATTATGAATTCAAAGAAAATTGGAGAGCTACAGACAAATCAAGTGTGCTTTTTCTTCAAATTCTATTAAGAGTAGTTAAATTAAAGCTTAATTAATGTTTTTGAAGATGGAACCTGTCTGCGACTGATTCTATACAAGCACCCCATCTTGCTTCCATAGGCAATGGTAGGGAGTAATTTTTGTTAAATTATATACATCTTTGTTGCTTCATCATCTTTTTCAGTCTCAGAGACCAATAAAATGAGAAATTTTAGCAGACATGAGGGCAGAAGATGGGCAGAAGACAACTGTGCTGTAAGACACAGTTACAGCAACACAGGACTCAGAAACCTCGAAGTTATTTGGCTCACCTAAAGGATTCACATAGCAAAGTCAACAATCTACACATGGATAAGTAATTTCTGATAGAAATTCTAGGAAATACTTCAGGAATCATGATATTTCCATCATCAACTCTGGATGTGGAGGTACAACTCTCCTTCGCAACAAATGTGCTTTAGAAACACACCTACTGAACCCACTTTTACTTATTGCTGACAAATACCACCGGCAATTTTCAGCCTGGCCTATGGCTTTCCATGGTCTGATGATTAAACATTTCTTCCCAGCTACTTAATAACACCCTTTGCACAGCTTGAAAAGCAAAACTATAAATAGCATCCTTGAGAGAGACTGTAGAGATGTGTGGTTAACACTCCCAAACAAAATACATGATATTTTATGTTGAAAAGGTGAGAGGCCAGCAAACTTTCTAACCTGCTGGTTTTCATGTAAGGACCCTGAGGTGAAAGCATATTAAGGAGCCACTGAGCCTGCTCTGCACCAGCTAATATTAGTTTGAACTTGACCCTGAGAAGGGATCTGAGAATGCACAAAAAATGAGCGGACAAAAAGAAAGACAAAAAAAAAAGAAAAAAATAGAACTGAGATTCCAATATTGTCTCTTGTGCATGTCAGCAGTGGCTGCAGGGGTGGCCACTGCAGGCTATACTTCTGCAACTGAGGAGAGGCTTATATTTTTCAAACCGTATCTGCTTTACGTCCTTAGCCTGTCAAGGTTAAAACACTTTAGTTCTCTGTCACCTCTAGGTATGCTTCCCTTGCTGTATGTTGTTGCAATCCTAAGTGACATAGCAGAAGTCAGTTCCAGGTATTTTGGACAGATCTATTACTAACAACAAAGGATAGTACAGTTCTAAGTGCTGAAACAGTTTAAATCTTTTAACACAGTACCCAGTATTGTGTTATGCACATTTGAAGAACATAAATCAAGACTGACCCAAAAGTGAATTTTAACGAACTTCAGAAATGTTAATTATATTCAACTGTTCAGCATTAAGATGTCAAACAATCTTAGAGAGGACTCAGTAGCACAAAGGGGTATACTGAGCAGCTATTCCTATCAGTCATTGGTATCCTGTGGCTATATCGACAGTAAATCTCTTAAAACACAAACAACAAAACCCTCCGTGTATACAAGGACATAATGGTACTTACAGATTCTTTACAATTAACATGCCTAATGTGAACACATTTACTGCTCAACAAATAATTTTTTAATGTCATTGTTCCTAGAATTTTTTTTAAGCTACTTTCCTGTTCTTTTGACAGATGTGGTATGCTGCATTTCATTACTTTTCTCCTTACCTTGTTCTTCTTTTGTTTTAGATAAGTGATGAGGCTTTCGAAAAAGATTAAGTACTGGCAGGCAAAGCAATGGCCCAAACACAGATTTAATTGGAACCTCAAATCCTGTGGAAAGAGAAAAAAAAGAGAAATGAAACCATTAATAATTTAATTTTACCAGGAGACAGAGTGAGTTCATGTATCTTTTTTGGGCAGTTTTTACTACCTTTCTTTGTATTTGATTTCAATAGGTATACAACCTGCTAGACAAACCATGGTGGAAATAAAATCTTTAACAGAAGATTTCAGGGGGGTGTGCACAGCTGCTAACAAGTGCTGATGGGGTTAGATCTCTGATAGAAAAGTAGTCCACTGATGATTGGTAATGTCAAAATTTACTTGATTTAAGCTTTAAGTTCAAAAAGCAATTTCTTCTGTCAAACCTAAGAATCTCCCCATTGTGTAGCATTCCAAATACCATTTTCTGATGCTGCACTTTGCCCCATGAATGTGTGACAGAGTACAACCACTATACAGCAATAGGGCTCAAATGCAACCAAGTCATAATGCGAAACAATTCACGCTTCAAGACAAAGGATACTGAAAGAAATTTCATTTCTTTCAAGATTGGAAAAGGCTTTAAACATAAAAACCTCCATAAAAGTAAACGATAAAAACAATTTTTTAGAGAGCCAAAGGTTATAAGTTGTAGTACTGGGCAAGTGACAACTGAATAACCAACCAAATAAAGCAACCCAGAGTATGAGTAACTTGCTTATCTCTGAAAATAAGATATTTCTGCATTAGTAATTTTTATTCAGGCATACAGTACAAAAAAATCTCAGGTGCATCACAGAACATCTCTAATATTTTTTTCAGGCTATTACACATTGTATTTCAAAAGACCACAAAACCAGACTCTTACACAGTGCATGGCATTAATGCAATTATTTCAATGGATCAGGAAAAACTTCCCATATAACCAATCTGACCAAGAGAGCTATAATTTTCCAAGCTCTAAAGCTACATTGGAAAGGAGGCTGTGTTTCATTTTCCTACTTTGCTGTTATTGCAGAACAAGTATATTTAAGTTTAATTTGGGATTGCAATCAGATTTATGTACTGTGACCTCAGTCACACTAGGCCACTAGAATTCAGTAAACATTCTTTAGTAGGCAAGGAATTATCATTAAGTGGGTTCAATTACATACATAGTTATTATTTAATGTGGCAAATATATCTAAAGCCTGTACAGAAGGTGGCATTTTAAACTGCTGTAAGACCATCTATTCACAGAAGCTCCTTGTGTGATGATAGCTTGTATGGGTATCCAATTTATTTTTTATTGTTTGTTGATTAAGGACTGCAGGATGCTATGTGGGGTTTAAAGACTAAACATGTCTATGACTATGAAAGCAATATTTTTCACTAAAATTCCTTTTCTGGAGAACAAATTTACTGAAATGTCTCTCCAAGTGCTGCATCAGAAGCATTTTTTAGAGTGGAGAGGTAACCTGTGGTCAAGGTGATGATGATATAAACGGTCCATGCTCAGATTATCTTGTACATCCTTTCCTTTCCAGAAATGATTAGCTAAAGGCACAACAGTGCCTGTGTGACAGTCTGCTTGCAAAGCTGCTGCAGAGGGAAAGCAGAGGCAGATTCTTTGCATGGCATAGAGACTGTCAACAAAACCTGCAATGACAAGATGAGATCTCAGTGCATGGTCCCCATCTGCCCCGTGATGCTCTCCCAGAAGCCTGGGGATGGCAGCACAGACGCAGGGAGGCTCTGCCAGAGCTCAGCAGCTGATGAGACGTGGCTGAGACCCACCTCACCCAGGCAAATCCGGGCTCAGTCGCTCAGCTCAGTGCCTGCATCCTGCTCCTCACTGGAACAGAGGCTCCTGTGCTAGCAAGACCTTTTCTACTACCCAGGTATGTCCCCCTTGCCTCTGCCAGGTAAGGCAGAGGAGAAGGATGACGGCACTTAATAGAATACAAAGGCACGTCAGGGAAGGTTGGTTGGAGCACTGGGAGTTCTAACTTACATAGAGCTGGAACCCAAGGTACAAGCAGGCTGCCTTGTCAGCTACAAAGCTGAAGTCCTAACATTCAGCTAAGGACATACCTGTGGATTTCTAATGTACCACAAACAGAAAGCAGCAATGCTCAGCACTGGCAATTCAGCCCCAGATATTTTTAGAGGTTTATGACTGTCTTTTCTCCTGAAGTTCAGAAATGAGCTTGAGGGGGAAACAGTCTATTTCTACCTGAAAACAATTCTTGGTCCAAATATCACTCTCTCATTTACTTCTCCATCAATAAATAATTTTAAATACAACTACTGTGCTTTCTGGTGTTCATTTCAAAAATATCTTGAAAACTGCAAGCTCTCTAAGCAGCACCGTTCCCTTTAGCACAAAGAAACATTTGAGTCACTCATTTAATACATAGCCATTTAAAGATATTACTGAAGTTTCACAGCAGGCAATTTTAGAGCCTGGTGCTCTAAATGACACTCATATACTGAGTCCCCACCTAATATTTATTTACCTATGAAGCTATAAACCAAAAAATACAAAAATAACAGCAATCACAATAGAAATCATTACACTTTTGTAGCAAAACCTGTCAGAAACAGGACAATATCTTATCCTGAGCAGTAAAAGGAGGACAGACCAGCTGTTAGGTCCCCTCTGAAAATATGTGAACCCTTGGGGCATTCAGATGCTGTGCTGAACATGAGACACAGTAACACTACAGTTGGAATCCATGGGAACAATAATTGGAAAAAAACAAAACAAAACAAAAAAAAAGTTCAATAGCTTTACTATAAATACACTTATTGACACTTCAGGCATAGAAAATTCAATAAAGTGGTCAACAAATCTCACAATGTCTTCAAATTAATTTATATTCACAGAAATGTCACAAAGATAATTTTGAGGGCAACTAACCCCTTCTAATTAACAAGCAGGATATTTATTTAGACAGTGACTGCACTGATTGGTTTACTGCTAACACATTCTGTACTGCTTTAGCTGTGGTATTATAACCACCAAGAATCCGAACCTTTGAAAGTGTGCCACACCTCACCAAATTGCAATTTACTATAATATTAGATTCCTTTTAAATTTACCCTACCATGGTGAATATGTGGAAGAAGAGAAGAAATGACAGCATCTCCTCCCCAGCCTGTGTTTGCGAAAGAAAATACTTGAAAGAAAGAGCATGCAAGAGCTTGACACGTCCTTGGGGTATGATTAAAAGCTCATGAAATAAAATAATTCAAAGACGACAGCTCTGACTTTAACCACCACTGGGGACAAGAGATCTTTCATTTAAGACATTCCAGTCATTCACAAGTATATCTGAAATCATACAGAAGATGCATTTTAAAACCCAGTGATTTAGATACAAACCCCAAATCAGAAAGACCCTGTGGGTGACATAAAAATGCCAAAGTTTATCTAAAGTTTCATTTTTGCTAATAATATTAGGCCAAAGCTTAAAATTGTACCTATTTTTGATTGATAGCAGTGAAAGATAAGAAAAACATATATATATATATATAAATCCATATAAAATCTCACATGACTTGTTATTAAAGAAGAAATCTTCTCCCACAGGCTGTTTCCTATCCAATGCCACATCTGGGCCATACTAACCTTGCTCTGTAGCAGTGGTCTGAGCTTATTTAAAGCTATTGAGATTCATAACTTAGACTATTTTACGTTTTATGTAGTGCTGCCTTTTAAGTGGATGTATTTCATTAAATATATTCTTTCTTAAGCTTCAGAGTCTGTTCCACTCCTGTGAATTCCCTTTATTTCCTTTCTGACAGTTCTATGGTTAACTGTCTATAGAGATATAAAGCCAGCTGTAGCTCACATTATAATATGTATATATGTGTGTGTGTATACACACACACAATTTCCATGAGCTCTCATCTCATCCAAAGTTATCTTCAACCATCTCTTTTTAAAAAATAATGAGATTGACCTAGCATGAAACTTCAGCATTTCAAACATGAAAAGTCTTTAACAGAAAACTGATGAAGTCTGGTTCAGAGCCTAATTCTTAATTCCCAAGTGGTTCACAACTAAACTTTCTAAGTGTGAACACTGCTTTTATTTCTCTCCTGGTGCAATAGATGGTGTTTAGGGAAGAGCTACACTACAGCCTCATTGGAAACAGATATAAGGCTGCTGGCAGGGCCCCCCCCGCCCAACCCTTGAAGGCTGATAATTAAACTGCTTTGGGGACTGTCACATTGTGGGAGCTCACCGCCTTGGTGAGCTCTCTCTCTTCATGAAATGCCTTTCAAAATAGTTTCAAAGTTATCAGGGGAAAAGAAAAACAAAAAAACCCCAGATTTATGTGAGGCATAAACCTCTATTCTTTAGCAATAAAAGACCAAAACTAAATTACATCCTACACATTTTCTTACTAGAACTAACAAACTAAAAGACCAATCAAATCAGAAAACTGCATTTAAGCTGAGTGTTAGAATCTGCTTAGTGGTGTGACGTCCTAATCCACTTGCAGTTAACTAAGTTCAGATATTGACTTCAGCACCGTTAAATATTCAGAGGATAGGATTGCACAGCTTTTAGACACAGAATACCAGTGGGATTCTAAATCAATCCAACACTTTTGAAAAACTTCCACCTTTTAGAGACACATCCCTGCTCTCAATTGCTGAGAGACAGAAGGAGACACACTTTCATTTGGAGAGGTGTGATGTTCAGATTATTTCAGTGCTCACTGTTCTTGCAAATGCAGCTCAGGTATCAATATTGCGATACCATGAATAGATCACCCTTGCTGCTCCTCAATATTAATTATGTGATAAGGCTTAAATTTGAATCAAAAGTCCAAGATGCTTTACCTTAATATTAAAAAAGCAATCTCTTCACATAATAAATTGTAAAATTACCATTATTTATTCTCAGAGAAATATTTACCCTTTTTTAAGTCAACTTCTGGCTTTCACTTAGCAGCTGCTACATTTTTTTTTGTTACTGTTGAATTGAATATAAAAATATGAAAGACAACAAGATTTGTTGCATGCTTCCTTTTATAACTAATTTCAAAAGATGGAAACATACAACAGTACTTTTGTATTTATAACAAGCCAATTAGTAACAAAAACCCCAATTAATAGATAGTGGTTTTGTTTTATCAAGTATGGATGTCAAATGAGGCTGTACAGAGCAGATCCAGTTGCATTTCATAGTGTGGAGAGTTTCATGATTTTGACAAGTTTAAATCTGCATAGCTTCCTGACAGAAAAGGAAGAAAATAAAGCTTCAAACATGGGCTTTCTCCAGTTGAGAAAAAGTGTTTAGAGACAAGAAATTCAACACTAATAAAGCAGTTAAAGCTCTGAAAGCATTTTTCCAAGCCAAAAATTCTTGATTTTTTATGCTTTCTTCTCTCTCACCCTCTCTTTTGAAAGACCTGCCTTAATTTGTTCTAAAATCTTCTACGCCATATTTTAGCCCATAATGCATCTTCAGCAGGCTCAGTTTAAGGCACATTTTCATTGTCCTTAAGGATCTTTCCTCTTGCAGTCCCCACACTTAAGATTTTATATTAATCTTGTGAGGCAGACCAAAATCTGACGCTTGGACCAGATCCAAAATTCAGGATGCTGAACAAACATAGATTTGTAGTTTTTGAACACAAATTCCTTTCTATCAATATATAAAAGGCTGGCTGAAAGAAAAAAGAGTAGCACTTTTTATTTGTACTCTCTTCTCTCAAAGAGCTTACATCCTTCTACCTTAGAAACTTTTCAATCTTATTACCATCAATAAACAATTTATTTAAATAATAACCACTTCATTCAAATTTTTCTTAGGCTGCTTCAGAAAAATTATTTTCCAACAAATAAACATATTTTCTTAGTATTCCTACTCTGAGATTTGCTGTTATGACAATCTAAGCACATATTTATGCTAGCCCCTACCCAAAAGGTCTCAGCAATACCATGTAATTACTTAGTTAAGCTTCTAATTCATTTGTTGTTAGTTTTGTTCCTTTGAAATTTCCTCATTAAGTTTTGCAAGGAGCTATGTTTGCACAGAAAAAGAGAAAAATACAAGCTCTTTATTGCATTCTTTTAACACCCCTTTTATCTTTAAACTAGTAAATTAGCATATTAATTACCTAGATATAGTAGTCACAATCTTACAATTAACTGTGGATACAACAATCTACTGATTTAGTGTAACACCATTTGTAGTTACACCAGAATAACGTCTTCACGTGCTCTGATATACTCTGTCAAGTATTTCCAAATTTGATGGTCTACTGGTATTGGTAGACAAGTATTAATGGTAAATACCCAAATGAATGTTTGTGCACTTTGTCAAAAGCTTCCCATCCTAACAAATAAATACACAAAGCTTGTTAATTACAAAAGAGGTGAAATCACATTTGCCAAATATATTAAAAGCTTATTCTTCCTACATTTTTACAATCAAAACTTCTACTTTGATTAAGACCTAGCTGCTCTTCTTGCCAAATTCCAAAATTTCAGTGGAGATAATCTTCCTTTATATTCCAGTAACAGCTCTGAATGAGAAAACCACTGTAAAATGTATGCCCAAATTCAATGAGTGCTCAGATTCAAAATGCTACTGAGGGACGCTGGGTTTTACCAGAAGCTCACTCGCCATCACTACCCATGTCTGGCTTCTCTCCTGCTCATGTCCTTCATGTTCCACCTGCTGTGGGTGTAATTAAACCAAGACATCTGTCCCTCTAAACGCCAGCACCCCTCACTCTGATCCCCACCCCAACCTGTGCCTTCCACAATGGGCTGAGCTGGGAACAGACACTCCAGGGGAGGGTATGTCAGAACAAACTAGGTCAGTAATCTCTTCATAATGGAATAAATTCTGGTTCGCAGTGAAATAAAAATGATTTTGCACTTGAAGGTTTAGTAGACAACCGTTTGGTCCAACAATGGTCAAAATATGCCAGTCAATAAATTTCTTATGGCAATTTCAGCATAAGTGCCTGTGCCACCAAGTATGATTAATCTACTGGAGCGATAATATTACATTTTCTGTGGCTGAGCATTTTGCAATACAAAGAATTAATTTCAATGAAACATTCCAGTAATGCCCTCATAAAACTATGGTAGCTGAGAGCTATGTTTTCACATGAATTGAAAGGGACACAAATATTTATAGCACAAGTCTGAGAGTGTGAATACAAAATGCATATCTGAATAGTCATGCACTGACTCCAACAAGTTTATTGTAAGACTGAGGGTTTTATGGGTGACTACACTGGCAAGTTCGTCTCCACTGCAGTTGTTCCTGACAGCTCCAGTGCACAAAAAGCCCTGTCCTTGTACAGCATGGTAAATGCCAGGCCACTCTACAGTGCTCCCTTCCTTTCCCTGTCCTATAACTGTCCTAAAGTTTTCTGGACTAGGGAAAATATGCAAGGCAATTAAAAAAAAACCACAAATAATTACAGGCTGGCCACTTATCATATTTCTGTAATTGCAACAGCCTATTGATGTTAACAAGCATTTATGAAGTCACATATAGAAGACAACAGTATTTCAAGCTTGCTGTGGAATTGTGGGAATGCACAGAACGTACATTATATTTTTTATTTCAGAAATCTAGCAGACCTGGACATTTTATATTCAGTTTCATATAGACATTGATATATCGGATGATTTTAAAGTATATATGCTTTGCATTTGTTTGAAATATCTCTGACAAGTAGATATTTTTGAATTAGTGATCTAAAGATTTTTTTGATGATATAATTATGAGCTGGAGGCTGAATTTTTAGAAGTGAATTTGGTGGTAGATTTGCAATTCAAAGAAGTTACTTAAATTAACAAAAATGCCCTAAAAGAACAGCTGTCTACCTGACTGATCCAAGAAAATGAACACTGAAAATAAACAGCTGCCCTATAGAAGACTATGTGATAAAACTAATCACCCTTTGCATAATGTATTTATTTTCCCCTGTGCTTATTACAGACCCGGTGAACCTTCAAAGCTATAAATATTTAAATGTTACAGACATCCCAGACATATGAGTTCAAATGAAAGTAGGATTTCAGTAGCCTGACTAGAGCAAAACCAGATCTCTTAAAGAAACTAATTCTGATTGTTAGATAACCCTCCAAAACAAGACTTAAGTTTTGGTTTTTTTAAAAAAGTTTTGTTTTAGTATACCTACAAATTCTTTTTAAAAGGACCTTTTTTTTCTGAAATCTGCATGTTCTCCATAGAAGAGTCAGTGTCTGGACAAAGGATGCAGTTGCACTAATGTCATCACAGCAACATATTGGAGAGAGAAAAACCCAAAAAACAAAAACACCCACAAACAACAACAACAACAAAAACTCCAACAATAACGGTACACATTAAAAGTTACTAGGACTTTTAACTATCCCTGGGTGCTATATTTTATCATAGATCCTCCAAAGTTAAGTCACTAAAATTAATCAAATAATGACATTATTCAGCAGTTAAGACATTTCAGCCATGTATTTTCAACTTACAAAAAGCCAGAGGAAAGCAGAGATAGAAGCAGGCATACAGAAAATAATTTTAGGATTCAAAGCAAGGGATTTTGATGCAGGTTTTTTCACAGCACTGAGGACTCAGCAGCCATGACCCAGAGTATGACAGTGGATGGAGTCCTGGTGGTGAAAAACTGCTGTGTGACAAATGAAACAAAATGTTTCAAACCAAACTGATTTCCCTCTTTTTATGTCCAAGCACTGAGGGAAGATGGGACATCCTTTTCTTTGGGCCCTTTCTGTACTCCAGCCATTCTCAGAGGCTTCGAGCATTTGCATACTCACCAGAATACACCATTTTCTCCCCCATTCCTGAGCCACAGGTCCTACTGGGATAGTCCAAGACTAATGCCAACAAATTTAATCACAGCAAAGGACATAAGAGATAACATTCAAAGCAAAGCTAAGCCATCTATCCATCATTTGTCATGCCTGGTGGGTACTAAGTATGGCCTGGTCTGATTTATGGGGAAATCCACAGTGTTCTGAAATCCTCCTTAGGGAAGCATAATTTGGGATGCTGCCACTGGCCCTGAAGCAGACAGAAAGCTGTGTTGGCTGCAGATTTGATCTCTGCACTGATGTGCCCTTGTGAACCCTTTAAAGTTTTAACCATCACAACAGTCCCAGCAGTTTGCAGGACTTTTTTCTAAAAGCCTTCCAGCTTGCAGCCCCCCAGGTCCTGTCAGCCCTCCTGCCGTGCTGTACATCTGCCAAATTACCACAGCGTTTTGTTCTCAGGAACAGAACAAGTGCCTCTGGCTTGAGGGGCTCAGCCTCAGAATCAGGCCTGATACTCAGACATTTGCTCCTAAGTCCAATGCTCACCCGTACAGAGTCGGCCAGATCGTGTGTGACTTGTCAGACTGAGCATTTTACTTGTATGTAAAATAAGGAACAGATCTTTATCAGAACTGCCCACAAATAGCTGCAGGATCCACTGGGCAAAAAGGATGTGATGAGCAAATATAGAATACGTACTGTACTTCAGTAACCAAAACAGAAAGCTTCAATTTACGCTCATTTATTAAGATGAAGACCAGCCTATTATCACATCAGCTCACTGCCTGAGCTTAAAAAGCAATTATAGTTGTCACCTGCCCAGGTGCACAGATTGAGGAGCATGCAAGGAACAGTCTCCTTTCTGATACTGCCATGAAGACTGTGCTTTCAGACCAAACCCTACAAAAAGAAAAGTGGGTAGAGATGCTTCAATCAGTCAGCAGAAGTGGCAGCCTGAAAAGAAGAGTACAAAATGTACCTTACAACAGCCTTGCCCTTGAGGGCTTTAAAAAGTTTGTCTTTTTTGAGGCATGTCTTTTCTTCCCTTCCCTTTTCAAAACCATGCCAAGAAGATCCACTCTTGGCAAAGCCAATAGAAGATTTCCATTGATTTTAATGAGTCCTGGAGCATGTGGGCTCTCACTGAGGACAGCATTTATTTCTTTTTTTTTTTAATTCAAACATTTCCTTACACAGACTGCCTGAAAGGATGTAAAGAAGATTACCAATAATATTCAGAACTAGTTTAACCTAAAAAAAAATATTTATTCTAAAGTGTCTCAGCACACACTTAGATGTTATGAATATTCAGTAGAGCCCGCCTCAGCAGACATTCTTTGCAAGACTATTTTTACTAAAAGACATTTTGATATGACATATAGAAAAGATAAGACGTTTTATACAAAAGAGGATTCACTGGAAATACTTTCTAATGAAATTTTTATGCTATGTAAGCTAGCCTGCCTGAACTCCTTTGGATTATCCTCCATGGTCTGCTACAATACATTCCATGGTACAGCACATTAAAAGAAGAAGCAATCTGGTCAGTTCTTGAGTCTTTGTACATGAATATGCTATTACAAACAGAGGATGACCCAGGAATATCCCAAGAGTAAAACACTTGAAAAACACACCCTCACTGTGCTATCAAATCTGGTACACATTCCTTTAAATTAATAATAAAAATAGATCTTAAAGGACCAATTATAAACAAGAACAAGAGAAAAGCATTTTAAATAGCTCATACTAATTGTGTTTATCTCAGTGTGAAGCCATGTCAAAGAGCCTGCAGCAAATGTATTTTGTTAAAAGTACCACTTGCGCAGCAGGCATTCAGCATTAGATAGCAAGCTTGTCATTAGTGGGCTACAGCTGAAAAGGCTACTAAAACTCAGCTAAATTATTAATATTGTATCTTAAATATGTCAGATGGAGAATTAAACTCCTTTTACACAGCATATGATTTTAATACTACTTTTTCTTCATGTTAGTCTATCAGTAATGTCCTAGCTTATGCAGTCTTGGGGAGGGACCAGACGGCAGCCACATGCCAACCTTGGTTTGCATTCCTCGGCGTGGGGAAGTTCCACTGCTCTCCTTCTACTTCTGGGGCTCATATATTTTACTTATGTGTTTATCCAAATGGAGTTTACTTTTCTTTCTTTTTTCTTTTTCTTTTTTTTTTCCCCCCCCCCCATTTTTTCTCAGGTTGTTTATAAGGTTAGTGAAGTATGTAAAAGATAAGACTTTTTTCATTTATATCCACTGTGGTGATGTTTGAGACCCCCAGTATTTCTGCAGGTGCAGTTCCAGGCTGCTTCTAAGCCAGTTCAACACTGAGCTGAAACTGAAGGGGACAATTTTGCTCTTTCTTGCTAATGCATGTCTTCTGGAGAAAGGAGTCAGGTGGCCTCTGAGATGAAACATTATCTTTTTCAGGGTTATTTTCCCATTGGATCACTCATGACACCAATATGGTTAAAAGAAAACTAGGAGGAGCACCAAGGTGCAAGGTAGAAAACATTACTTTAGATGGTGATATGCCACTGATTTACCTTCCTTTAACATGAAATTGCCGAGTCTGGTTTAAGGAGAAGGGCTGAAATCTGAAATCTAACTAATAAGAAGTGAATAAAGGGGATATATCAAGAGAAGTTAGATATATCCTGTATAGTCTATTTAAAGGTTTTCTAGCTTTTGCAATTCATTCCTAACTCTCCACCATGAACAAGCAATACCAAGAGACAATGCAACATTTTTTTTCTGTAGGTCTTTGAAATCTGACAGAGAATAAGAAAGAGGAGAAATATGAGATATCCCTTAGCAACACAGTTATGATGAGAAATTGTGTTTCCTTAAAACATGAACAGACTCACCTCAGCAGGTTACACTCTCAAGCACCAGCTACATGGGTCAGTGCTCACATTCATCTACCATGCTGAGAAAAGAACTTCTAACGGTCTGAAGCTGATTTTGTTTATTTTGATTTGTCCCTTACAGAACTTTACTCTCATTCTACAGATTACTTTTAGTCACAAAGACATTCTGAGAAGACAATGCAAGCCCAAACGAACAATCCTACCCAGTTCCAGTAGTTGAAAAGAAGATACCAAAGGTTATGTGTTCTTATATCACATCAAGGTTCATAAAGCCAAAGTTTTGTAAAATAAGTATTTTATTAATAAATTGTATATCTCTAATGTACTAGCTCTTAGTAGTTTTTGGGTAAAGTACTCCATGTTTCTAACTTCCAAAAATATTAGATGAGATGAAAATATGTAAAATGAGGAAATACTTGTGCCAGCAGAAAAGAAAAATGTTTTGGTATCAAACACAACGAATTTTCTTCCAGATTATTTGGAAAACAATGAGAGATGGAGAGAACATCTAATATGGATATGTGCCTTCACTGCTGCCAGAGATCAAATGTACTGCTCAGCGTGCCTTGGGTGAACATGCTGTGACAGACCACCATGATTTTCTGCTAGTGGTCCTGAAGACTAAACCTGACTCCAGTGAGAGAGTCTGCGAGTCCAGTCATCCTTTCTCCTCAAGCTAAAGGTTCTCTACTTAGTACAGGTGTCTTGGGGGGCGCAGGAATGCACTCATTGCTGAACTTCAGTGTCTTACAGGCTGAAATATTGCTCAGGCTGTTGTAAACATCAATAGAAAGATGGATTAGGTCAGTCATTCCAGATTTGATTAAATATAGCACACTTCTAAATGTAAGCCAAAATTATATTCTAAGCTTGCAGTTTTTTCTAAATAAGCCAAAGTTTAAAAATACTTCAAAATACCATACTCTTCCACTCCCCTTTCCAGGCAGCTCTTGACCTTGGCCCATGATGGAAACTCAAACAAGGACAACATATGTGCACAATCACAAGCCAGGTAACAGCCCCCTTGCAGCCCTTTCTCTGCTAAATTAAATTTAATGCCTTTCATTTTACTTATACAATCTAAATGTCCAGGTTCCTGCCTATTTGAGGCATCACATTCTCCATAAAATATGGTATTAAGAAACGTATTCAAGCCTGAAAGTCCTTTCCATTTAAGAGACTAATGTCAAGATATTATCCATCATATAAATCCAGATGACAATGTGTTTCTTCTCTCTACTTTGGTGAAAAAAATACAAGTTTCTGGTCATATAAGAAAATGCTGATTTCCTCAGAAAATGGGGAATGATGATGTTCAGTTAAAACGATGGACAGGAGCTAGAGAAATCCATTGAAAGAATTCAACTGAGCTGCAATGAATTTTTTTACTTATATAATTGAACTTGAATAAATAATTTAATAGCTTTCCAACTAAGGTAACTTCCAGGAAGTTCTCTGGCAAAGTTGTCCTGAAAACTTTGACAGAGCCAAAATTTTCACTTGGTTGACTACTTTTTGTGGCAGTGACATGGGGACTGCTCTGGGCAAGCCCCACCAGGCAGACTTCTCCATGGCCGAGGAGCCATGTCCAGATTCTCTTGCAAACCTACATAATCAAACTAAAATATTTTGAATTTTAAAAACAGCATCTCCCATATATCTCTAACCAGAAAGTCCTGTTGCTTTGGTTGCTTAGATTGAATTTCATATTTTCAGTCATTGATTAAGGTTGGTTTTTTTTTTGGTTTTCAGTTCTTTAGAAAGGTGTTGTGGGATTACTTCTGTTTTAAAATTACACATTCAAAGAAATATATTAATTAAAACATGGGAGAGACAGCAGACAGAATAAAACTTACAGAATTGGAGAATAAAGGAGATAAAGGTGAGTTCTCTTTGCTTAGCTCTTTCTCACAGCTTAACCATCTCTTAATGTGAGTTACTATTAGAATACTTCTGCTGCTTTCAGGCCCTACTCAGACACAGAGCTACTACATCCTAGTCACTTTATCCCCATTTTATTAAAAATAAATATTCATTATTCTACCATTCCCCTACCCTGTTTTATATATGACTATCAGTATTTTTTACTATAATAAATTCTAAGTACTTCAGTTTTTCAGCCTTCTTGAGCAGTTTCTTCAACCGATGACTTTTATAGGGAGGATCCCAAGTGTTGGTATAAATGTTATACAGTTGACAGATTAAGCCAAGAATAAATAAAACCAGTACATTATTGCAGCAAGGATGCAGCCAGTATACTGTGAAATGAGGTGGTCCCTCTTTTCTGAACTGCTTTAGGAGACTGCACACAGTCACTGCTCTGAGCACAGCCAAGGCCCACTTAGTGACAGCATTTAGAAATACATAAATAAATTCCAAGAAGACCAAGGCTTCACTGAGGAGACATGTTAATTGCCCATTTATTAAGTATTTGGGGCCTATGCTTTTACCTCGAGAATGATGTACAAAAGTACTTGGATGGAAACGGAACCAAACTTTCATGGACGTTACCTCAAACAAGTAATATAGCGCGGTTGAAGCCATTTGAGATATTTCTGACCTGCTTTTGAGTTCTTTGATACCTAAATTTGACAAGTGTGACCGCAGACTATTCAACATGAACAGCAACCTCACCTGTGTTTACCTCTGCTGAGATAACTGAGGTAGCCCAGAGTACAATGGCACCAGAGGACAAGCGGGAATTCTTTGGAAGCTGACAAATGACCACATCCCACGGACAACATGTGAGCAAGACGTGGGATTTCATGACAGAGATTCAGCAGTCAGACAATTTATTCTCATTTCATGGAGTCCAATTTTCCTTCTTATTGTGCTAAATCAAAGCCCATATCACAGAGCTTTATGCCATTTGCAGTGTCAGCTGGCCTCCCCTCACTTGTGTGGGAATCAGTTGCAATGGGATAAAGTTTTAAGTATCTCCTTCAATTAATGGCTAAGCACAAAGAAAAAAATCACTACAGGTATTAGCTCTTTAAATGTAGACATTCTCCTGTACTTATCAGCTTCTTTTTCATTTTATTCATGCCTAATATGGAGGTAGGGACTTTATATGTCACAGCTGTCAAACAGTGAGGTTCTGACCTACTTTGCTGCTATAATAAGGACAATATGCCACTACAAAATGCTTCAATAAAAGTATTAGTTTAAGCAGAGTTTTTTGGAGGCAATAGTAACGGTTTTAAGTCAAAAGAAATTTTTTTTTTGTACAGAAATTGATGAATATTAAGAAAAAAAAAAGACTTCAAGATAATATTCTAAAGAGATGTTATGAAAGGTAGAATAAATCAGTATCTACAATAACTTTACAAAATACTTCTTTGCCTAAAACAGGTAGAAAACCCAAAAACCAGACAGATGCACTGGCACATTTCTTGACAGATGGATAACCTTACAGTTTCCAAAACTTCTGTGTTCAATAACATTTCATTAGTGTACTCCAGTGTATTTACTACTATTCATTATTAATACAGATATGTGCCTAGGAGATGTACAGTTTGTAATTATTTTTACTTTCAAAGCATAATAGCTTCACACTGGACTTGTTGCAGCTACAATATTTCATTTCTGAATGCTCCTTCAAACATTCTGGGACTGTGACAGAAATTTGTATTTGAACAGAAAAGCTGTCAAGAATGTACTGTGGTGCCATCCATCACCGTTTTAATCCTGACCATACTCAGATGTTTGTGGAGCTATCTGTCCAGCACACTAAACAAAGGCTGAAATTATGCCTTCTGTTCTTCTACATCAAAGCTACAAAGTTAGACTGAACTCAATAGGCCTGTATTACACTCTATTAATTTCCTATTAGTTCTTAGCTATGCAAAATCCAGCCACAGTGTCACTGTGGCTTAGACATGCAACCTTGATTTCAGCATCAAAAAATGGAGCCTGTCATTTCTTATAATTTTACAGAAGAATCTATAAATGTAAATCCTTTTTCATCCTGTCATCCTTTTATGTCCTTAATGAGTTTGCTCACTAACAGTGCATATTCTTAATTTCACATTCAGAAATATTAACAGTTACTATAACTTTGAGCTCCTGAAGTAGCTGCTCAATTAAAGCGTAATTTATACATTTCCACTTAGAAAATCAAAACTCCAAATGTCATTTCTTTGTTTAAAACTTTCTTTTTCCTTTTCTCCCATTTGCATTTTACATTTCCAAGGAAAAGAAGTTCCAGTTAAAAACTGAGCTAAAGATTCTAAAACAAAATCTTTAATCAGGAGCACATTATGTAGTATAATATGATTCCTTAGCAGTTAAAATCTAACATTTGTAAAAACAAATGGCACACACTTGACAGGCAAATTACACATGGATTACCATTTGTTAAAATTTCATCACAGAAAATAGTTTAACTGTTGTGGATATGAGCCAAGATCAGCCTGACAAGTACTTTACATGAAAGATTAGCATATTCTCTTCCAGAGGTTTATGCTTAATTTAGATGCATCGACTTTTTGCCACCATTGCTGACCTTTATGTCTAATCAAAGTCCCTTTGAATCCAAATCCCCAACCTTTTATCTCTCCTGACAGCTTTTAATTTGAAGGCTTGTAATAAAGTCTATTAAAATTCAAAATGTATCAGTGTTTAAAGCGTGGTTCCCTTGCTGGATTTTCAGATATGAAACTTCAAATGGGCTGATTACAGAGACCCCAAACTTTCAATTTTAAGCTTTACACCAGGCTAAAAAAGCCCTTTGGAGGGGGATATCAATCCAGATTTTTAGTTTAAATGCACAAAGGTGATCTATGTGGCAAAACCATAAGTGAGTATCCAAAAGGAGCATTTGTCATAGATACTGGGTAAGTCAGGACTGTTTATGTGAGAGTCCTGTATCTCTGGTTCAGTTTATGATGCCAATTCACCCAAGGCAGTTTCCATATAGGATAGTATGAATTCAGTGTAGTGGCCTCTGCAGCTTGCAGCCTGCCAGGCTGCACGGTGCCAAAGGCAAACAAGCAGCAGCTCCATAGCTAAACCTCGCTGCAAAGAAAACAAGGTCAATTTTCCTGGGTCACCTGTAACTGTCAGAAGAATAAGGCAATCACCTCTCCCATCTTAATTAAGGAAATTACTATAAAAATAGTGGGGTAATGGAGATCAAAATGCTCCAGAATCACCGGAATCCATGATTAAACGGCCTTTATCTTTTCTAAAATGAGCGAGCAAGCAAACAAATGAACAAAAAACTTTTCAATTAAATACAGCACTGTACTTCTAAATGTATTTCTCAACCACAGAGCACAATTGGATTTAAACCATGGCTTCCTCCCACCAGTGGTAGTGTAATTTAATCTTCTACAGTTGTTTTTAGTCTGTTATACAAAAGCAAAACTTCTCACATCTAATTAACTTACTCTCTAATTCCAGCTCAGCAAATGATGCGTCACCCTCATCTCAGCTAAGTTATATGCCAGATGACACAAAGAAATGTTGAAATATAGAGTCAAGGACACCAGTTCCAAAGATGCATTGAAGAACCCAGAAAAGTTACTTCCAAAATTAATTATACAGATAATTCCTGATATTATACAGAAAAGAAAGGTCTGTAGTAATTTCTTAGTACTGAAATCACTAGAATGTTGCAGGTGCAAGTGCAGCCAGGCTGCCGCAACAGACATTTGTCTTTTATTTTCTCCTGTTGTTCAATTCACTCATTCATCTTTATAACTTCCTCATTTCCAGAGGCTGGTAATTACAATAAGCTGGACATCCTCCACAACTTCAGCTGCCTCCAAAATACTATCAGAAATTTTCCAGACAGACAGGTGTTCGTCAATGCCCAATGCCATTTTCTGGCATTCCAGTGAAGCAAGTTCCAAATATCCTCAATGCCACCCCACATTCAGAACCAGGTGAGCTGTTCCTTCCTGAAACAACATCATATCACCCAAAGAACTTAAGTACAAATATGTTTATACAAGTCATATACTCATTTTTTGGAAGCAGCTTTGTTGCAGCCTCACTAAGAACTTGTTTTTACCCATATTGGTTGTGTCATTTACCAATAACAAATGCACTTGACCCTACAGCCTTGACCACCCAATACGAAACTGACAATTTGAAGCAAGATTTAGATTTTTCTTTTTCCTGAATAAATAAGAACATGAATAAAGGTGAAATTTAAATTTAAAAGAATTGCCCTTTAACAAATCATCAACAAATATGATTAACCTATGCAAAGAACTGAAAAATAAGCAATGTATTTATAGACTTAGTATCTGTGGTGACAGAAAATCTCTTCAATCCAACAGTACAATATTATAGGTTTACATTCTGCAGTGACTGTCTCCCAAATCATACAGTATTTTACCTATCTACAGAGATGTAGGATTCCTCAGATGTTAGAGAGAAAAATAAAAGTTCAAATAACAACCAACCCACAAAAAACCCCCACAAACAAAAACAAAACTACAAAAAACAAAAACACCCAAAAGGACACCCTCCCAAAATTCTCGATCTCTGAAGTCTTTGTAAGAGTTTAAGGAGATGTTCAACACAACATCAACAAATATAAGCCAAATACCTATGGCTGTCAAACACTCATATTTTACTAATTACTAGTCCATCTATCTGACCTGAATTTCCCATGGTTTTTGCAATCATTTTTGTAAAACTCTCACTGCATTCTGAAGATAAAAAGACGAAAAGTGGGGCAAGAAGATGAGACAAGGTAGACATCATTATCATTTTAGGAATCTATCATTCCTCTGCTGTTTTATCACTGGTGTTTTTGGTCAATGTTTGTGCATTAGCACCACTAAGAAAGCCCTACTGCTGCTTCTCGCTGGGATTTTAAAGCAGCCTACATAATATCTGTTTACAGAGATAAATGTGCAGAACATTTCTGCCTGATTTGCCACATTTTTTTTAATTGGCAAACTCTTACTGTGTAGAGGAAAAGGAGCACCTCCCACCTGGGCTGCAAGACACAGGAGGGGAATTTAAGTGGTAAAGGAGTGGGATTTTTTTTTCCCCTATTTTCATACATTTTGTATGTATCTGTCACTTGATTTAGAAGATTCCCCCCCC
>VWZN01005606.1:1384660-1415846 GCA_013396955.1 Regulus satrapa | reverse complement strand
CATAAATGTACATCAACTAAATCCTATGCTTCTGACAGTAACACCACAAATGCCAACGTATTTCAGAATTAAAAAAAAAAAAAATTATCTGCAACATGCCACTACTCAAAGCAAAAATGACATGAATACAATTACCCATACTTTAGGGAGATATTGTAATTTCAGCTAATCAAGTCAAAATGTCAATGAAAACAAAGGAAATCTAACATTTTTTATGCAAGTTTTCCAGAATCTCAGGGGATGATTTCAAAAGCTCAAGTGCAGTATTCATTGGTGTATTCAGTATAGTTAAAAACAGATTTTTATAGACAAATTTTAGTCAAGTTAGACTGGTAATTTTCTATTAAAATATTTGATATATGTAAAAGTATTATCATAATATTAACTTTCTGTTTGTAACTTATGCCTACATCAATTAAACTACAAAGCCATAAAATATGTTTAATAGTTCAGCAGCAATAAAATACTTAATGAACTAAATTACACTTTCTGATACCAGTACTCCTGATTTGCATTCTATGGGGAAATCAAACCAAACCAACCCAACCCACCCCAACTTAGGCACCATACTCAGTTGAATGTTGTTTCTATGCTAGAAGCTGTAGAATTGTTTAAATAGTCTACTAGAAAGAAGCCTACTGTGCAGTTTGAGGACAGACTGCTCCCTTGACTTTCTGCAGGGGAGCTGGAGGTAGAGACTACAGGCTCTGGGAAAATTAACTAAGAGAAACATTAGAGTATTATCCTTTGGGTCTTATCTCTCTAAAACTGACATTTGAGGCTGAGGTCAATAACTCTAAACCAGAGGACAGAAATGTAAACTACCTGATTCCCAAAACTCATGCCTCACTAACGATGGCACTAACCTATGGAGAATACTCATAACTGGGAAGATTTCCTTACTTTCCTGATTATGGCATCTTCATGCCATGGGGCAGGGATGGGCTAGTTCAGCATGAGCTAATTCCAGAGCCACAGTGGCTAAGGAGCACACTACAGAGACACTTATGGGAATTTGCTGGTTCAGGTTGGTCTAAGCTAAGAGGTTATTGGCTTGTATTTCATTACCACAGTTATGCCAGAGGATATCTTTATGGAGAATTTGTGTTCATGGTGTTCCCAAGCTGATCATAAGGAAAAGGCCAAATTATTCTCCTTCAGCCTTTACACTGAGTTTGTCACAATCCAGTTTTTGCTGACAAACAAATATGAGGCTATTCTGTAGTGCAACCTCCAGGAGAAAGATGAGCTCTCTCTGGCTTTTATCTTACTCTGAAAATGAGAAAGGAAGTTTTCTCAGAGGATGTAGGTCATAACTATGTCCCCTACCATCTGGCCCTTGAAATCCAGTAAAGGAGGCAGAATATATTGCATTCCAGCACTCTCCACTGACAGGCAGTCCCTCAAGGACTGTAACTAACTGGTGAAGTTTCAAACAACCTCCAAACTTCTCTAAACACCACTAGAGATACAGAAGTCTGATATTGGCTGGCTCAGTATGAAATTATAAACTCAATAAAAAACTGCATTAACTTCCTTCATCTATTTCCCCTTTTACTACAGCAAATCTGCCTTTATTTGCAGTCAGGAAGCATTCTCACCTGAAAGTTTACTATTTTTTCATGTAATCCTCTTAATCAGTAACAGAGTATTTATATATTTAATTTTAGACTACATTTGATGGTAGTTAATACTTTAATTAGCTATTTACACATGGCAAAAATTACAGAAGCAATTAGGAATATTCAGATTAATTAAAAGTATTAGTCAGTATTAAATGTGAGAGAACAGATTTTAATTAAATCTTTCAAGATTTTTTTTTTATAATCTCCTCTGAGATTTCTCCTTGAGAAAGAAACTATAGGAACACAATCATATCTGAATCAGATAGCTTTGCACTATCATCACCATAATGTTTTTAAAGTATCCAAAAGGAGTTCATTAACTTAGTCTTTACTATTTATTGAAAAGGTTATCCATGCAAACTCTTTTATTCTTTCCATCTATTTGCTTTACCACTACTGATTCAGCATCTACTAGCAAGCTGAATTGACTGAAACACTGTCTTAGTCTCACTGTAGCTTATTTATACTCCACAAAAATATTTGAGAGAAATACTCTTTAGGAAGTCTGAGAAATTCTATTCAAGAAGGAAAGATCTTTGTATCTTCTCAACCCTCAGCACAATCCAGAGGGCTGTGGATGCCCTGTGGAGCCCAGTCTCAGAGTCAGTCCCTCTTTAGGGGGATCACAAGTGGTTCTGTGTGCGTGACTGTCCTGGGAGCCCCTGTGGGCTCAGCCTCGCTGCCCAGCACTGCCCTCCCTGCTCAGAACCAGCACCTGGTCCAAGCATGGGAAGCACGTGGGAACACTGAGGGGAAATACCGGATTTGTGATCATCCACTACATCCAGACTGTCTCAGAGCATAAAACATGCTTAGTAAATGGACTGTAATACTCAAAATACCAAGAGGAAGAAAAATCAAACAAACAAACAAAAAAACCCAACAAACCACAGAGCAAGAAAGTAAGACTGGCAGATACCAGAAAACCCGATATCATGGTTGGAGAATGACACCCTTATAGACATAATTCCCCTGCAATTTCCTTGATTAAATTACCAGAAAGAAGGCAATATTATAAAAAAGTGCCACAAAGTCATTTAGGCCAGGCAGTTTAGAATGTCAGAGCATGCAGAGATGTAAATTACACAACTATTTATATTCAGGTTATTGGCAACACATGTGCTACTAAATTTAAACTGGAAGAGAGTAGGTTTAGGTTGAATATTAGGAAGAAATTCTTCCCTGCGAGGGTGGTGGGGCACTGGAAGAGGTTTCCCAGAGAAGCTGTGGTTGCTCCATCTCTGACAGTGTTCAAGGCTCTTCCATCCCAGATCATTTCGTGATTCCATGATGCATCTTTTTCAAAATATCACGAAGAAAGCTAAAAGGTTTTTAAATTCAGTGTTCTTGCTTTATATATGCAAGCCAGAGTAAGATATTTAAGTTCTTTTACTCACAAATGAATCACCCACGTAGTGTCGGTGCTGTTTGTTCCATTCCCATATGTTCCAATATACTATTTTGTCCTACTTTTGCATGTATACAAAATTAGAATTGCAAGTTGCATCAATTTTCATCTTTAAATCGGCTTTATTTACAACCTCTAAAGTTCCTTGATTATTTCTAGTAACATTTGCATCAATGTTTGCTTAAATTATTCATGACATTTCAGTTATATCATTGGGTGCTTCAAAGTAAAACTCAAAGTAACTTTTCTTTCCTGAGAACAAAGATATACTTTCCTTGCTCTCAAGCAGAAATTCATAAGAAGATGAAAGAAATGCCAAGAATTGTTAATAAACAAATTTGTGGTGTAAATTATAAACAGAAAAATGAAAATATTCCCAGTGGAAATAGAAAACTCTGTCTAAAAATGCCTCCCAAACACCAATTAAGTATATCCAATTAGGGTATTATTTGATTTATCTGGGTCAGGACTCAAGAAATTTTTTGTTGCCTAAGTAGCATCTGAATCACACAACTTTGCTGTGTGGGACAAGTGACTGGGGAGAGCTGCACTGACATCAGGCAGAGAGAGACCCTGCGTGTGCTGCAGCCCCTGCGGGGGCCGCAGGAGCCTGGCCCCAGCTCCTGGAGGGATGGCCTGGCCCGTGTGCTCCAGCCCTGAGGCCACCAGGGCAGCAGATGGGGCAAGTGCAGCTTCTCTGTCCCTGCTGCCCTCCTGTCATACAAACACACACTGCTCCTCCAGCACAGGTAAAGCCAATGGAACTATAAAAGCTCACAACTGTTGCACCTTCATGCATTTTTGCTTTAATTCTTCACCCTTAAACCTTCACCCTTTAGAAAATACAAAGCATGTTTAAGAACCATGTAGATTTCATTCATGCCACCTCTTATTTTTGTGTCCTAACACTGAGACCAACAAACATGGTATTTATATATTCCAATGGAAGAGCAGGCCATTATGAACATTCTAATTTAAAGCCTTCCATTTGCACTCCAAATCAAATGCTTCTCTTATTTCAGTAAATACATATAATGACCTTTTTAATATAAGAAAGTGTATTTATTAATGAAATGTAACTTTACAGTAAAAAAAATCACCTATTCTATTTAATGTTATGGAAACATGCTAACATTTCATAGGACTGAGGCGAATTATTCCTAAAAAAACCACAGCCCAGCAAAACCCAACTAAGAAAAACTAGAGACTTATATTCGATATTAAATTAGCTTCCTCAGAAGGCTTCCTTGAGTGCATGATTAGACATACTTATGTTTTCACAGCACATTTATGATTTCCCACCAAATCATGCAAAATTTGAAGTTTCCCTTGGCATTGAATCACAACTAAGTGGAAGTGTCTAAAAGGCTGCCAACATTTACCCTGTCATGACAATAGCAGTTGATACTGATATTCCAGTGAATAACAGGTCACAGACACTTACTGAAACTGATGGGCTCTAAGCTCACCAGGAGAAAAATAGTAAAATGTGGCTAATAAGTTTGGCCTGAGCAGCCTTCCATGGTAAATGATTTCACTGAAGGGGTAGAAAAAAGGGTGGGAAAAAGAAAGTGTGGACTTTAAATCACAGAGAGTGGGAGAAGTTAAAAAGCAGTATATTAATATTTCTTCCTTAAGATGCTGTTCAAGGATACTTTTCCAATCTTAAAGACCAGTAAATTAAAATTTACTTGAATAAGCAAGCTATTGTAGATGCATTAGAGACTTATTCACAAGGTGACACATAGCTTCAGAGATGAAAACTGCCAACACAGTTAAATTTTATTAATCTTTAGATATGATCACACTGTAAGCATTGCCTATTAAAGTAGATAATTTGACCTTCATTGGGGAAAACCCCCTTCATATAGTTAAAAGGAAAAAAAAAATTATTAAGGTATCTATACACAGAAGGAAGACATTTCTACTTCAGCATTCAAATAGCATTATTCTTGGTGGTCTTCAAGACCTTGAACAAAAATGTAAAAAAGTCAGTACGGTTTGCTAAAACAAACCATGGGAAGGACAGCACTACCTTGTCTAAAGATGATTTTCTTAGCGGCTGCAAACAATTCAGCACTAAAGTTCAATATTCACCTCCAAAACCTAAAATTCACCCGCAATTGTATTTGAGATAAGACATTTCCCAGTGTTAGCTTTTTGTTTGCAAATAGCACTGTATGGCAACCACTGGAGCAAGCAGTGCCCAAGAAAGAAACTTTTGATTTCAAATATTTTGTTCCTGAACTCTGGCTTGTTTGAAAAGGACAAAAGGGTTGCAAGAGAAAATTCTGCAAACAGTTGTCGTAATTTCAAAGACAACACTAAATCTTATAGCAAATTCTCATGGCAAAGAGCTACAATAAGTGGAATATTATTCTGGGATCATGCAGGGCTGCGAGCTCTGGTTCCTGGCACATGGGCAGAATAAAGGCCTCAGTTGCCAGCTGGAGAAGCTTTAGTGGCATATACTGAACAACTGGTTCTTTTCTTTCTTCTCTATCCTCCTTCTGCTGCTCTAAAAGAACTTATAAAGCTGAGAAACTATTTCTTTTGTTGTCAAGATAACTATGGTCCAAATCAGCAAAATAAAAGGCTTATGTTTTCAGACATATTATTGTGACACCAGTTGCACTGCATGAACATAGGATACATCCTTTCATATATTCAGAAAATAACTCACTAGGCATTTGATGCAGCCTATACTAATAACATCGATAGTTCAGCTATTTTAAACAATGTATCCTGGAGAAAAAGTAAAGTACTCAGCAGCAGCAGCAGCAAATGACCCTTACTATGCATG
Organism: Regulus satrapa; assembly: GCA_013396955.1. Classification (NCBI taxonomy): domain Eukaryota; kingdom Metazoa; phylum Chordata; class Aves; order Passeriformes; family Regulidae; genus Regulus; species Regulus satrapa. The sequence goes on along the minus strand of VWZN01005606.1, from coordinate 1,410,010 downwards.
TGCACATATTTATATATTGCTAGCTGTCAAGACAAGAAAATTGATCTCACATCAAAAGGATTCCAAGAAAGCTCTTGGGAGGGGGAGAAAAAATTCCACAAACAAACCTCTTACTCCTTCACTGCTCCCTTTCTTCACTTACAAACAAATAAATAAAATGCAGCAGTGAGTCAATTAATGGCCATTTATCGAAACCATGAATAAGAAATAAAAAAAATCCTTTTGTTTCCCTCTTCCCCTCATGATTCACAATCTTGGCTCAGCTTCTGATGACAGATGACGCAGTTGTAAATAGCAGTCCTTGTTATCAGGACAGGTCTGTATCAGCTCTATTTAATAAAGCAAGAGTTGTAGTTACTGTCTCTCTGCTTTGTATATTTCTTCCTCCTCAGAGAGCTCTTTGGGGTAATGCTTTCTTTACCTGGAATCACTCCAGAACTGTTGCCTACCATTTGTTCAATGCCTGGTTTTGAGCTGCCCCAAGGTGCTTAGGTGGTAGGACTAAGAAGTACCACCAAGCTCCAATAACTCCACTAATTAATTAGGGACTTTGGGGCACAGACAGGATGCTTTACTTTTAACATTTTTATTGAAACATCTGCCCTCTCAGATAGTTGTCTTAGAGGAAATCCTGGGTTAACTGCACCCTTACAGCTGCCAGAACTGACATTTCAGCTTCTCTTCTGCTCCATGGGGCGGATTTCTCTTTAGGGACTGTTAAGGGTCTGTTCATATGGCAGAGCTCTAAAGAACTTTTTACTGCCCTTTCTGTGAAACATTTGACAGTGCTAAGGTACACCAAAGTTATAATTCAAAAAAGGATGTTTGTCGAAGTTTCTAGAATCTTTAAAAAGCAGCTTTTAAAAGGGTTATGAATATGGTGAAAACGTGAGATATATGAAGAGAATCTACTCCCTATGTTGAGACAGCTTATGCTATGCAACTTTTTTCTTCAGGTAAATAAATGGCTTCATTGATTTAGTGCCATAAAGGCATTTGTCTTTGACCATATGAAAAAATACAGAGGGGGAAAAAATACTTTTTCCAGAAAAAAAAAGAAAAAGGCTAATCCTAAAGTTTCTGAAATAGGCAGACTATTCCAGAAGACCAAAAGTCTAAGATTAAAAGTCCTCTGGAAACCCTTAAATGCTGCTCTTAGACCCTTAACCTGCCTCACATACAGTAAGGAAAGTGAAGTATATTGCACTAGGGCTAACAGGTTGTATGTTTTAAATTCTCTGTGAAGAAGTGAAACCTGCACAGCTGTTGCTGTGGATATGCACCACAAAATGCTCTCTGCAGCCCCTCAGTCACACCCCAAATCCTGATGGACACTACCTTTGCCACCATTGCTATAGCTCTGCTCCTCGGCCACTTGATTCACCCTCTTGTCAAAAGCTTTTAACTCAAATACTCTTTTTAAATAAAGAGCACCTCTCTTGATCTGGACAAAGGTCTCTTCCAGACTCTATTTAGTAGGATACACTTTCAATGGTAGCAGAGTTTTCCTGCACCTGCAAAGTTTTACCCCAGTGACTCCCTGGCTTCCTCCACCTCTTTTACACAGCTTTCCCAAAGGGATATGACAAGGCACTGATGATTTTGCTATATTCTCAATATTCATAACACAAGGACAATCCTCAGGTACAGATAACTTCACAAGATCCATCTCAAAATCTGCAGTAGAAAACACTGTTTGTCCAGAAGGGAACACTCTCCAAAGATTACATTTTCTTAACCAAGAAAAAGCCATATTCTGTATCTTTGGAAATAATTGGCAAGTTGAACTAGACCCACTCTCACATGACAAACACTCTTGGTTCAAAGGTACCTTCCACAACCCATCTTCCTGTCACAAATTTATGCTGTCGAAACTGCTTAAAAAACAAACATGCTATTTTATTAAAAAAGGTCCTTGTCTAACAAGTAATGAAAGGCAAGCATTAATAGCTTGGTCAACATTTTGGTAGTGTTCTTTTCTTAACAAAAATACAATCCAGCAAATTAAAATCTGGTGAAAAAAAGAGAAAAATCCTTAGAAATACTTGTTACAAATGTAGATTAGACAGCATCCCTATTAACACCTTGTCTATTTAATCCCATAATTTTTCTATGCTCACTATCTGATAAAATTTGACAATGTACAATTCAACTGAAAAAGTGCCTATAAGAAGTACAAGCTGTAACATCACACTGTCTTCCTTGGGGCTAATCATTTTATAATGAGTTTAGTGAAAAGCACCTATGCAATAAGTTGTAGCTGACAGCAGCCCAAGGGAACCTCTAAGTGCTCAAAATTAGCTGCTGAGGGATGTTGAATCTCATCTTTTTCAGCATAGAAAAAGGGTTTCTTTTGAAAATACACATATTTTTCCAGGAGACATAAGTCGAATAGCCAAAAATTTGTGTTGCTATGGGCTTTATCCTGTTTTTATTCTTACACTCTTATAAGGTAGCATGTACTTTAAGAAGAGTAAGATTAGTCATCCTGCCAGAGATACAATTATATTAATTTGTGACACTGAACCACTTGGAATTCAAAATAGGTGGCTTTGAGTCAACTTGTCTTTGTGAGTAGAGAGACCCTTATTCATTTTGAATCTCAGAGCACAGAAAAATAATTCTAAAACAATCAAATGGTAATACATATATGGAGAGAATCTCTGAGTTACAAAATCACTATTTCTTGAATGAAAATACAGATTTTGCTGCTGCAATCACTACAGTGATGGGCACTGTGTGTATCTTTGCCAGCACCCCTTCAGGGTGATTTGATAACTGTTGAAAAAGACCCTTAGGGAAAAGCACAGAGCTTACAGTACCTGTTCCAGAAATTTAACCAGCACATTTTCAGGATACTAAATAAATTACTTTACAGACTAATTTACATTCATACAGACTAATTTACATTCAATAATGCAAAATGCCTTAGGAAAGTTATTCTTTACCTGTAGAACTTTAAGGTGAACTGAGGTATGTAATCCCATCCTGGCCTCCATGGAACAAATGCATTCATCAGCTGCATGAGATGAGCACTCCCTAATAAGGTATCATCTGTATGCATAACACCTGTGAACCACCTCTCCTTAAATAACAGTTATACTTTAATTTACCAAACCCCACACAAATGTATATAAATTTAACAGTATCAGGTGACCAGCTGCTTGGATGTCAGCTGAAGGGTATGGACAATATAACACAAATCTAGAATACGTATTTAGTATACATACACATCTAGTATAAATGCATCTAAAATAATCACTCTAAGGTCTCTACAACCTGCATGAAAATGATTCTTTTTTGACATGCTATAATTATACATGACACAGCTAGAGTTAACTGTCGACCTAATTTGCATATCTACCTATATTCATAAAATATATACCTGCTTATTATATTTTACTCCAGGCTACACTTTTATCTATACACTTATGAAATATAAACCCACAATTATTAGAAAAACCCCCTCTATTTCTACAGTGTAGTAGAATGTTTAAACAGTAGGGGAAAATACTTCAATTTTTCATAAAGAAAATAATTTTCTAAAATTTTGATAATACAACATCTCAACCTGAATTTTACCACTTATGAATGGATGACTTGAAATTAATTTATGATGTTTTATGTCAGCAAACCCCATTAGGATATATAAAAAAATATTTAGTAGTTTACTCCATTAATTTTTCCCTTTAGATTTTTGTTTGGTTGGTTGTTTTTGTTTGGTTGTTTTTTTGGGCTTTTTTTTTTTTTTTTTTTGATCTGAAGATGATTTTTCAGAGGCACAGAAAATCCTTAAGGAATTTTGACAACAGTTTAGTTTTCCAGACCCAGAACAGTCAAGATAAGCTCCAAATATGAAATACTGGCTGCTTATCTGAATTGGAATCCACCTCCAAACCATTTCAAGTGAGTCATTATATCTAGTGGTCCTTAGATTGGCTGTGGCTATCAGCAGCACAGACTTCATTTGGAGATAGGATAAAGTTCATAATTCAATTACAAGGATGATTGCCTAATCCACTAAATAAAATGGGCATAAAGAGTAAAATAAACAAAAATCCTAGCTTATTTTAATGAGATTCTTTGACACAAAAATAAGTAATTTTACTCAATACTTTCACAAATACCTGCTGAAAATGTAGATATTTATCGCTGAAGTTCAAATTTAATTGTGGCACAAATTCAATTTAAACAGAGTGCACTGACTTACAGCTATATTGTATTAACTGAAAACATGATTCATCCATGTTTAATAGTTAACAGTGGTATGGGAAGAAGAATCACATTTGAATAATGACCACTATTTGAAGTCCTGAGCATGCTAGGTAGAATTCTGCCATCAAATAGAGCAATATAAAAATTGCAAAAATGCTTCCTACATTCTTACAAATCATGGCAATAACTGTTGGTCTATTTTACAGGAACTAATGATTGCTAGAATTAATGTTGCAATTAATACCTACCAAGATGCACTGAAGTTAATTAAATTAGTGTAAATTAAATCTTCAGAAAGATAATAGCTATAAATTTTAACATTAGAACATCAAAGGGAAAAAAGTGGGAAATAAACAATAGTAAAACAAGTGTAATTTCATAATGTAAGAAGAAAGTTCTAATGACTATGTGAAAACTGCTGTGATCTCAGGGCAGATATAACTAAAATGGATTAATTTCCATTAAGCATTTTTTATATTAAATTCAGTTTGTTTGATAACAGGTTCCTGTGTTCACGAAACCTCATTCTGAGGAAGGCAAGTATAGATGTCCACAGCAAACAGACTTGAGATTCTGTGAGTTTGGAGTCTAAAAACACCCCACGGGCCATCGCTTGTGCTGATCTCACCATGACGAACACTCCACTGCACAGCAGGCACTGTCTGGGCAGATAAACTCAACAAGGACAAGGATAGGCCTAAACCTTCCTGTCTAATGCTCTCATCTCAGTAGAGTTTTGATAAGTGCATTTCTGTACATTGCTGTAGTTCAGTGAATTTATGTTTTAAATTGCTCGTGGGAAGTAAGAGATTCCTCCCAACAAGTTGAGTCTTTTTGCTGTGTGTGGCAGGTGTGCCCCTCCTGAAGCTCCTCTGGCTACTCCTCTTTCCTCTTTCCCAGAACTACTTTTCTAGGTCCTATATAAGATTTAGGTGCCTTCAAGATGTGAGACCTTTTCCCAGACTGAAGGACCCCAGTTTTGTTTCTTTTATCCTTCTCAATGATCTATGAGAAAATTGCTTTTGTAAAACAGGCTCTTGAGAGTATATATGTGGTCCTTGACCTGGCAGGTATAGAGCTCTCTGCAAGGGGAAAACCCAATTCCTACCTTAATGCTTTGGAGGAAAAAATGTTCTCCTTGGGTATTAGCTCTCAGTCCTAGCTACATCATTAAATGAGACAAGAAATCTTCAGAATTCTGAAGAAATTTTTTCAGAGGTACCAGATAGACAAAATGACTTGTTCTTATTAAAAGCATCACCACAAATCTGTATTATTTACACTCACAGAGAACAAAGATGTCCAAAGAACTACATCACCATCTATATTTCAGTTTCTTACACAGCCCTGATACCACCATTTATTTTACTCTCTGTTTATACATAAACTTAAATGGGTCTAAAGAGAAGAAATTGCTTTGTTGCAGTCTTGGAAATAAACCATATACTTGAACATTCAAAATTTTTTAGAAAACTAGTTGCTTCAGGAGATATTTAGGAAATTCCTGAAAGTATGTGCACTTTTTAAAGAGAAAAACACTTCTTTTATCTCTGTACTGAGAGAGAAACTAAACTTGGAATGGGAAAAGGACAACAACCAACAAAACCACCACCAGTCTGAGTTTCTGCTTCGATGAAATATCTTCCAACAATTAAGAATCTTCTTCAACACAAGCTAAAATTTTGGAGTTATATATTCTAACTAAACCAAATCACTATGAGTACCAATCATAGAATAAGTGCAGAACCATTTAGGTTGAAAAAAAACCTCTAAGAGGAAGCTAGCCAGGACCCCAGTACTGTCAAGTGCCAAGAATTCCTGTAATCCTTACTTAGGAAGTAATCATTACTTCCTTGGACATAAGCAGGCAACATTACTGGGTTTTAGCTACACAAGAATGTGAAGAATGCTTTCAGCCTGTTGCAAAAATACTGCATAATCCTGTTTATACCATTACCATAGTAAATGAAGATTTTCTTTACTGCAGTTATTTCTACTCTATTATTATGTGAATGAGGACTCTTCAACAAATGTTTAATTTGCTCCAGTCAACAGAATATGTCCTATGAGGATAATAGGTAAAACAATAAAAATCAAGAAACGGTTAGTAGATGAGTAGTAAATAAATTTTAAAATAAAGAAATTGTAATCTCTCTATTTCTGTTTGCAACTGAAAGAGACTGTATGAACACTTTTTTTTCTGTAGCACAGAATAGATAGATTTCTTTGCTAATAATAGAAAGTCCCAAAATAGGGTAAATCTTCAAAGAACATTTTCCTGGTGTCTGCTGCTAAGTAAACATAATGTATAAATCCCTCCCAGCTTAAATGGCAGGAAGAAAACCCACTGTTATAATTACAAGCCAGAGATATTAAAACAACTACCCACTTCATAAATAAATACAGAGGGAAAACCTTACACTTGTAGTTGGTAGTGGTACAGCTGCTCCCGAGGCATGAGATAATAACTAGGAAGAAGCAGACTTGCATTCTCAGCAAAACTGGAAATGTTTATGTCCAAAAAGCCAGTTCTGTTGTCACACATCTTACTAGCAAGCCATGACCCAACAGGTCAACGTGTTTTGGCTTCTGACCATGTCCCTCAGGGCCCAGTGGCAAGGCATCAGTGGCAACACGACCTCCCTTTGTAATGGGGCACTGACTTTGGCACACAGTTAAAATACTGCCAGCATTCCTGTGCTAATGGGTCAATGGGAAGATATAATTTTTATAAGAGGCCATTTCTGCATTGCGCCAAGTTCCCTTTAAAAGAAGCTATAAAGACAATGATTCCCTAATTTGAGAATGCTCCTGGAGTACAGAGACTTTGGAAGGTAAAGTGCCAGTAAAAGCAAGCTCTGTGCTGCAAGGCTTCAAAGAATTGCAAGATGAAAGTGTACTCAAGTAGATATTGGCATGTCACAAGTTCTCGGACCCCTATTTGCAATAAAAAAGTCAGGCACTCTCATTCTATTTAGATTTTTTTTGTGGAGTTTCTTTATGAGATATCTACATATAAATATTTAATTCCTATTTGACTTCCAAGCATCAGAATGCCCTCTGTTGGTATGAGAATGAGAGATGCTCTGTAGACAATTTTACCTATAACTGATAGGTTATAATTACTTTTAGAAAGTATAATCTGCATCCTTAAAGCCGTTTAGTTCATAGGTACTGCTGGACATGTGAGCTCTGATGTGTCCACCTTAACTAAGTTCAAATCTGACAGCATGAATTCATTGTTGCACACAATTTCTCATAAGACAGACAAATCAATTGGAATTCACTTTCATAGCAAAACTGAAGGGGAAAAATTACATGAGCTCAAGTCCTGTTACTGTAGCACTGAAACTGAAATTTAATTCCTTTTCCAATAACTTGCCAAAAGAGACTTCAACCTCATGATGTAAAATCCTTATGGAAATGACATTGCCAATGCCCAAAGTGACATAACTTGTCCAACTTAACCTTCCAGTCATGCTGAAAAGCCATTCTGTTATTAAAACACTTATTTTAATCCAAGCAAGGGCACACTTTGTCATTAAATTAGGATGATTTTTAAAATCTAAAATGGTTACATCATACTTTATTGATTTATTTAAAAAGCCCTCTCTACCATCTTCAAAATTCTTATTTATCAAAACTAAACATACTAATTTGTTAATCTCATACAAAAATTAATAAGCTAGCTTTTGTTCATTTTCTTCATTGCTCCCATCCCTGTGTTAAAAAAAAAATTACCTTTTTCTCTGTCTACCTCTATTTCTGCCACACAAAAAACCAAACAACAAAAACAAACAAACAAAAAACCCAACAACAAACCCAAACAAACTCTCACTTGTTAACAAAACAAAATATTCCAATACAAAAAAGAAAGGCTTCCTTTGCCCTCCAACTCCAACAGAGGTGTCATTTCACCTTCCTCAGCCACAAAAATACTTCACTACAACCTCTACACTGACTTTTCCTAACCCTGCTTTTTCCACAAGTCCCAGCTGCTCCTCCCATCACCTTCTGCAGACTTGAGAGTAATTAGAAACCCAGCTTTATGTAATATTACTGAACAAAATGACATGTGCTACAATTTTGCAAGAACGAAAATTAAATAAACGCTTACAGTATTTAATGTTACTGTAGTCACTCCAGTTGAGTTTAGGTGTTCAAACCCTTGTGAACCCCTCCTGACAGTAGAGTATTTATTTACTTGATACCATTTAGTTTATGCTCCTTGCAAGTGCAGAATCAAAACAGCAGAAAAGGATTCATATTTCAACATAAACAACAAAACTGGTTAAATGCTGCTTCCAAAATAAACAAACATTTGAACATACTGAAAAACTGTTTCAGAGATATTTTAAAAGAATCAACCCTTGACTTCTCTGCTTCAAAGAATGTTTAAAAATCTATGACTTGAATTTAGGTCAACCCCTAGTTTACAGTATGTAACATGAGAAAAGGTGTATTTGTTTAGCACTGTTTGAAACAGAAATGTTTTAAGCTGAGACTGAGAAAACCAGAAGAAAAAGGTATCTCAAAACAGAAATCCTAAAACCTCCCCATCTAAAAACATATTTGTACTGACACATCTTTAGCTCCACATATCTTTACAAAAGAGGAGGACTGAAAAGTAACTTTATAAAACATGCTAATGAATGCTGAAAAATACAAAAAAGTTTTTAGAATTTGAAGCTGGATTTACCTGGACAACTGTAATGAAATATTATTACTTTATGAGAGATAACAAAACAAGAGAAGAATTATGTGGCTCCATTTTACACCTGTTTAATTTCATAGAAAATATTGGTACATTTTACTATTTATTTCCTGTGTTTACAATTCTATTATAATATTTCCGAAGGATTACTGAAGATTATCCATGCTGCTTTGCTATCAGTTAGAACTGGTTTAAAATGATTAAAATTATTCCACTTGCCACTAAAGGCTCCTTAATTTCATTATGTTGAGTTTTTGTTGTTGTTGGGGTTTGTTTGTTTGGGATTTTAAATTTTTTTTTATTTTTAGTACAACATCCCCATAACCATAAAATCTGTTAAGGTCTTAGTAAATATATCTGCTCTGAGAGAAAATGTGCTTTTATGAGTATCTATTTCTATTATTCCAAACAATCTAATGTCTCAGAAAGGCAGCTGGAATCAGCTCTGACTTAGAGCTGTAGCAACAATGACAGAAGCCACTGTTTTCACAATCAGGCAGTTTCTATTGACCTTAAACAGGGTTTTAGAAGGCTGTCCCTTCACCCTTTAAATTGATTAGCACTTGTTTGTAAGACAAATCAATATAAAGTCCATCTAATCTTAATCTAGCCCTTGCTTAAAAAAAAAGCCAGGAAGGATTTTTCTTATTCTACCTACTTAATTTATGAAATAATGGCCTCCTAAATTACTCAGCAGACAGCATCTATTTATAGCAATGACAAGTGTAAACAAACTTTGAGGAAGCCACTTAAATTCGACATAGGCTCTGAACATTTACAAGCATTTAATTGGAGCTCAAAGAACTGCATGAATTTTATAGTGTTGATCTCAAATTTTTAAATTCTTATTAGTTAATGGAGGTTTGTGAAACTATATAGTTTATAGATAATTGGCTAATTAAATACCCTAGATCACTAGATTATTCCTGCAAAAAAGAGGATAGAGACTTCAATACAACTTCTTGTATCAGGAAACCATCCACACTGCCATAAAATGGTTTGAGTTTTTTTTCAGAGGGAAAGAATCATGTAGCAGATTGCAGAAGTAAATAAGATTTGCTTGATTATGTGCTTTGCATAAAAAGTATGTTAGTTAAGCTTTGCCTCAGATTTTTTTCCCTCTGGTCCTCAAATCAAAGCTTTGATTTCTTATAGCTTTATGGAAGTTAAATCAATTTTCAATTAAAAAAAAAAAATCACTTCTGTTCTGAGGATGAGCTCAGGATCCAAGAAAATTTCACATCCTTGTTTTAAATGATACAAGTCAGGTAATATCCTCTACCCATAACCACTGTAATCCAAAATCAATGTCTCATGTGCTGTATGTCCAGGACAGATGAATAATCTGATCACAATCTGAAAGTACAGTTTGAGACATTTGAATGTATTACACCTTTTAGGCCAGATTTCTACACTAGTTTTGATTCATCTTGTTGAAAAGAGCTTAATTAGAACTAAAAGCCAAACACAGGGAGAGAATGCACTTGAATTTCATCCCAAAGTCACTTACATGATTGTGTGATACTTTTACTCATATCAGGTAAGACAGTGCTTTCTATTTACGGTCTTTCAAATATTCCTCAGGAAAGCACTACCCCAAGTCAGGCTTCTTGCAACAAATGCCTCTCACGCTATCAACAGCAAAGCAGGTTTCAAACACACGTGCCCATAAAGGTTTTATTCAACACCACTCTTCAAGTCCTTTTGTTCAGCACTTTGAATAACAGAAGTTCCAGTGTAACTGAAAATTAGGAATACAGCATTTCTAAGCATTGACAATATGTGCTTATTTGACTACAAAGACCTAACAAATGGAGGCAACCCACTTATTAAACTACTGCCACTGTCTTTTGTATTTATTTCAATGAGCTAACGCTCTAGAGATGTCATGTTTATTCCTGTCAGACACATTTCAAATGAACAGCTTATCTGAAAAGTTTTGCTTCTTTTGTGAGGATATTTTCACTGATCCAGACAATTAAAAAGTGTGTTTAAGGATAGTATTGCATTGAAGGCTTCCTGCAGAAGTTAGAAAAGAAAGGACCCTATTTCTGAGCCCACTTGAAAAACATGCAGTGCAAACAAAACAACAAGAAAGAGGACCATTTTATGTTTAGCAGGACTCAAAATGCAATAAAATATTAATTGTGTTTTTGTTTTAAAAATTCAAAGGGACACAGTAGATGGATATCCTTTGGCCTGCAACAATGTCACAGGAGTCTGCAATCTGAGGAAAGAACCAGAATTTCCAGTATCATTTTGGACAGTTTCCATGTCAGCACACAGTGATTAAGTAATAATCTCTCTTCCCACTCCTCTATGAGGAAAGTGCCTTATTGTTCTTGAAATATCTCTCTTTGGTCTTAGGAAATGTGACACAATAACAGTGCAACCCCCCCGAGTACATAACAAATTTATTATTTAGGTCAAAAATTCTTGATTGAAAAACCTTGAATATTTTTCTCTTAAGAGATTCACTGAAAAGAGTTTGTGTTTCCATGATGAAGTTCTACCATCCTTGTTTAAAATACTAGGGCAAACAGATTCAACAACTAAATTAAGCATCTACCTCAGGTTTTGCTACAATCTAAAAACACGGGTGTTCAGGTCCCAGGTTCTATACTTATACGACATCTTTTATTATTATATTATTATATACAGATGTTCCGCACCTCATAACAAAACAAAACAAGCCCCCAGCAGCTTTTATTAATTAAATGATTTTTCCTTCTATTATTTTTTCTTGTTTGCGACACCTGACGAAGGCAGGGAGGCTTTTTACCAGCTCAGCTCAGATAAGCTTCTGATTTGGTACAGACAGGAAAAGCAAAATATTAATGAATTTTTCTCTCTTCTTTTATGCACACATCAAACAGCTGCAGAGCAAACAGTTTGGCCAAGCAAAAGCCTCACAACCCCCTTTGCTTTCTGAGGAGTTTGCTTCCATATTTATTTTTAACTGACACTGGAAATTTCACAAGGTCTTTCTAGAGCTTTGCCAGATAGTGGTTTCTTTTAAAACAGTTTAAAAAAACCTCCTGAAAATCTTTCCTCCCTCAAAGTAATTTCTTTTACAAATAAAGAATCATGCATGAGACACATAAATTAGTTAAAAATAGGACATACCTGATCCAGATAATAATGCCATGCTCACTAAAATGGACACTTATAAACTCATGGGGACAGATCCCCACCACCTGCTGTACCAGCATTCCTTTATGGACCCCATCAAACCCCCACCCAGGAGCCACTCACCAGCTGGAAGCACAGTGATAAAATCCCTGTAAGCAAATTTAATGAGCAGGGATCTTGGAATCTCTCTTGGAGTCATGTTAAATGCAATTTGAGCGCTATCATACTTTCTTCATGGATTAGACTGGGAAAGATCAGTATAGCCTATATATTAGATGGCTTCTTACTCTTAAAATGTCCCTTTTATTCCATTCTTAGGTTTCAAGGAATGTGCCTAATTAGAGCGAAAACTTTCTGGGAAAAAAGCAAGGTTTTAGATCTCTCAAAACCACCTCAGGATGTCCTCACAGAGACTTGCATAACAGTAGCTCCAATATAAAAAACCTCTAAAGCACCTTGAAATATGTTTTTAAAGACAAAATATATTCAGATATAATTGAAAACTGTTATTGTCTTGGTTCCCCAGTTAAATATTTTTGTACATTCCAGCATTAGTGTTTCAATGACAAATATTGTGTTAAAAGCAGAAAATTTGGTCTAAAGATCTGTCTGAAAATGAGTTCTCTTTGCAGGAGGGTCCTGCACATACACAAAACATCTTATATGCAAAAGAAGTTTTAGTAGATTCTGGGAGATTATTGATGCCAGTAGAAATAATTTCCACATTAAATATTTACAGAAAATGACCCTGTAACTGCAATTAAATGTATTTTATTTTTTCTATAACGACACTTTCTCCACAAATCAGCATAGATGTCTTATAGATGTATTATAGATGTCTCCTAAGATACTTATCTCTGCAGGGACTAAAATCCTTTAATAATTTGTTTTTAATTTTCTGAAAATAAAGGGAAAAATGTCATTTAATGTGTCATTTAATGCTCCTTGTTGTGTTCAGACATGGTAAAACTAGTTCCTGATGAAGAGAAAGACTTAATGAAGAGTTAGACTTCAGGTAGGTGCCTAAAAGGATGCTGCAGTCAGTAGCTGAAATCTCCTGGGAGTTTTGCATGTGCATAAATGGGTCACATAATCATCCTGATATTTGAATACTCCTCCTTAAAAAAAAAAAATTCTCATTTCTCCTCTGTTTGCTGTGATCACAAAGCACAGCAGAAAGTGCGATAATAAGCTAAGACGATTGTTACTTATCTATTGTAATTCACAAAACAAGAAATTAGGTAATTATGTTAATGAGACAATATTCAGAGATCAGAATTTCAAGAGTTATTGTGCAAATCACATCACAAATAGGGAAAGGAAGCAAAATAAAAGTTTTCATACCACAGTCAAACAATTATCCCAGAATTCACACACCCTACTGTACTTTAATTGGAATGAATGGAATTAAAGAATGTATTTTCATACTTTTCTAACCACAAAATACAGCATGCTTGATTCCTCCCAGTCTGGGTAAGTCACCGTGTAAGCCTGTATGCACAGAGCACATGTAGATGACCAAAAAATTATTTCAAGTTAAAGAAAGGAAAATAATCGAGTGACTAAACTATTCTGCTTTATGCAAAATCCACCATTTTCTTCAGGTAAAGTTTATACAGTGTTGATACTTCATCAGATGCTCCCTTCTAGTACCTCAATATTCCCTCCCACCAAATTCTGCAAATCTGAATAAAGTGAAAAGGCTGCCAGGTAATGAACTCAAGTAGGAATTACATAATAAATATTAATTTAATCCAAATATTAAATTTCAGGACCAACACTAGAGGCAGATATGTTCCAATGATCCTGGGATGGGGGCAGTTGTTAACCCCATTGAGAGAAGACTGAGAAGACTGGATGCCCACAGCTGAGCCCAGGGCTGAGACAGAAGAATGCCAAGGTTTTATTGCTGTTAATTTGCTGTTTCTCTTTCAGGAAACAAGAGCTGGATTGTGAAAATCTCAGACTGACATAATATTCAAATACAAAAATTTACATTATTTAAATCTGTGGGATTCTAACGCACTGGCTTTCACCTTAAAACTTCAATGACATTATATAGTCTGCAGTTAATTACACTGAAAGATGCTTGAGCTCTAAAAGGAGAATATTGCAGCTAATTGAGAGACACCCTGTAACTTTGTAGGGGACCTGTGGAAAAATACATTTACTTGAAGGAGTTATTCCACAATGAGACCAATGAAGCCATGAGCAAAACCATCCTGTGATCCCCTTTAAAAAGGTAAGGTCAACACATTCATTTCTCAGTTCGTTAAACCACAATCTCAGTAGCATTTTTTAAAAGCTGTGTTGATGAGCTCAGGCTAATTTAAATGACAATGGGAGAAGAGCCAAAGAAAAGTTTGAAACCAAGGAACGGCCTGACCTTGAATAACTCCTTGGGTCTGTCAGTAATGGGCTGGGCTAGCAAAGGAACTAAAACTCAGAGAAACCCATAATGTCCCCAGTTGTATGTGAGATGGACAATACAAAAACAACTCCTATTGATTATCTCATTACTTTAGCACTTGTCCTCCTCATCCAGCAAAAAGAAAGGTTGCCCCTGGGACAGCTCAGTCTTTCATGAACGGGAAATCAAATAGGATTTACCTTTTCTTTAATGTAAGACTGACTCTCGTAATGAGGAGGAGGGGACTACCATCCTGGGAAACGTTTTCTCATTAAACTGTCGATTCTGTGTTTCTAAAAAATTGATTAATTGAGGTACATGTTGATGATCCTGTGAATTTTAACAACTTTAAGTCAATTATACCAGCATCCAGGCACAGAGTTTCAGTATTGACACTGGGATGTTATCTTTTACATCTCACTGAAATAGTCTGGAAAGGCAAAGCCAGAAGGAACGGCAAAAAATGTAAGAATGCAAAGGGCAGAGCTCTCCATGTCACTATCATGAACCTTATTGTCAAAACATTATTGTCCAAAGCATTTTGTGATAAAATACTCGAAGTTGAAACCATGAATAAGCATTACTTCTCAAAACCTAAAATTACTATGACAGAGAAAGCATTTACTCCTGCTTTACCTGTGAATCAGGCTGCATAACAGAAAGATAAAATGGAAGTTGGCAGCAGAGGAAACTCTTCAGCTATTTTTATCTTTTCAAGCAGGAAATTATGCAGACTACTACTAGGATAAGGAGTCACACATGTTCTTTTAAGCCTCTGTTGGGGAGGGGTACAGCATTCATATACCCTAGCCAAGCCTAATTGTGGGATATAGGGAAACAAAATTAACAAATCAAAAAAGAAAGAAACAAACAGAAAAGCAAAATGAAAGAATTAAACAAAACCCCCACCAAAATCTCAAAAACCTTAAATCAGTTTAAAATATCAAGAATAATTCAGAAAGTTAGACTGAAATGTTTTATTGCTGAGCCCTTGACTTGTAGTCAGACATTGTTACATTCTGTGAAAAGAAAAGAATTAATTTTGTTTATATTCCTATACTTGCAGCTTCTACCCTTTGAAATTTGGAAGCTGCAATAATAAAAAGCCAGTGCCCTGTTTGTGTATATGTTGTTTCCAGGGCTGTAGGTAGAGTGAGAGAATTGCTTTATTCCTCATTAGTTTGGGAGCCATACTGCAGTTATGATGACTGAGAAAGACATTTATTTTAATGGAGCATAGCCTTTAATGCAACAATTGTATCAAATAATTTTAGTAAAGTTTTTGTTGGTTGGTTTTCGCCATTTCTGACCAGGTTAATGCTTAGGAAATAATTCTTAGGGAGTGAGCATATAAATTTCCATCTCATTTCAGTACTCTACATAGACATGAAAAGGTAATGTTGTGCCCAACTATTTAGGAAAGAAGAGCAGTATGCTGGATAATATACAGAGCTTTTAAAGAGAGACAGACAACTCTCTGCATTCATTCACTAAGTTTTAGTGAAGATTTTCCACTTTTTCTAAATCAGATAAATGTAGAATATACTGATTTATGTTCCAGACTGGCCACTGCCCCTATATTATTTCTTACATCCATACTTACAACAATACAGTTGATATTTCAGAGTGAAGATTATAGTTTATGTCAGAGACAAGCCAAGATTTTCTTGCTCTATATGATTTTGCTACATGTAGTTTTTCAATACTGGCTCTATTTTACTTTTAGTATAGAGGCATTCAATACTTTCAAGCCATAATTAATAGCTCAAAACGAATGGGGACTAACATTCTACACTGCATTCCTTATAGAACTGTTAGTCTCGTGTTATAATTTTGTAAGGATTGAAGGAAATTACATCTGTGACTGTGACATGAATGAAATTACTTTATCACCTTCAGATTCACAGGCCCTAGTTTTGGAGAAAAAAAAAGGGTTTAGTTTAGGGGTTTTTAATGTTAAGTGATCTGATTCAAAAAACAGATTTACTTTCCATTTAATTTCTATTTAAGAAACATTTCAATATTACTTGGGCTCAACAGCAACGATCAGTGCAGGAGCTGATTCCTACCCATAAACTGGTGCATATGTCCTATCCAAGACCAACTTCACAAATTCAGGAGAGACATTAATGGCAACCATAATGACAGAAAGGAGCACTCCATGTTAGTTCAGTGCAGCTCTGCCACCCTAAAGCAGCTAAACCCAGGAAGCACCAGCAATTTTTGATAAGTTTTTTAAGCCTGCATTTAATCTTAAGTGATTCCTCTGCAGAGTCATACTCATCAACTGGCACTGCACCAGTTTACAAATGCTGGCTCAGTTAAGACCCAAGTATTTTTTTATCTATTCAGAATTCTGCAGGGATTCAGCATTATTATTAGTGTTTCTTAAACAAGCAGGTATTTGAGAGATAGTGCAATTGAAGAAAGAACTATTTTTTTAGTAATAATTGCATTCTGCTATATATTAAATTGATTATTTAAAACCCTAATCTTTATATTAACATTTAATTGAAGACAAAGAAATGATCTATCATATGAGTAAATGTCAGGTACCATTTGTCTTGGTAGTGTGGTTGGAGTATTTTGATGAAGTTTATGGATTTTAAATAGTCTGTCTTGAAGTTATTTGTGATGTAGTGTAGCACCTCAAGTTAGTAATATATAGACTTAAGCTGAATTAATCATAGAGTATCAATATGAAGATAGTATAAATAAGTATTTTCTTGGAAAGGTTTTCTATGTATGTCAGAACTCAGACATTTTCATGAATGTATGACATTATATTAAAACTATCTTAAGCATTTAATGCCAAAGCTTTTTTGTGAGTGGTTACTGTGCTGTTTCATTATCTACAACCTTCCATGTCTCAGTGGAAGGAATATTTCTGATTTATTATTACATAAAGGTAAACTAGCAAATACTATATATTAATCATGGCTAACCCTAAGTCAACCTTATGACAGCTAAATTGATATTCTTAAGTTATTGCTTATTATTATGCCTACATTTCTTCCATTCTTCTCCCAGTGAAATACTAAATTTTCAATATTTTCTTTTAGATTTAGAGTAATTTACGTAGGAAAAGACATGAAAGAGCAAGTCCCAGCACTCACCTAACACTGCCAAGTCCATTCTCAAACCATGTCCCCAAGTGCTCCATCTGTACAACTTTTAAATCCCTCCAGAGAGGGTGATTCTGCCACTGCCCTGGGTAGCCTGTGACAGAGTATGACAAACTTTTAGATGTAGACATTTTTCCTAATATCCAATCTAAACCCCCACCGGCACAACTTGAGGTCATTTCCATTTGTCTTATTGCTTGTGGTTTGGGAGAAGAGCCCCCCCTGTCTACAATCTCCTCTTAGGCATTGTTACATCCTGTGGGGGAAAAAAAATGAAGTTGTTTTTTGAATGTATTTTTGCTCCTCTACTTGCAGCTTCTACCCTTTGAAGCTGAGAAGCTGCAATAACAAAAAGCCAGTGCTCTGTTTGTGCATATGCTGTTTCCAGAGAGTGGTGAGGTCTCCCTTGAGCCTCCTTTTCTCCAGACTAAACGGCCCCACTGCCTCAGTTCCTCCTCACCAGCCCTGGGCTCCAGCCCCTTCCCCAGCCCTGCTCCCTTCTCTGGACGCGCTCCCGCCCCACAAAGCCCTTCTGGACAAGAGGGGCCCAGAGCCAGACACAGGATTGGAGGTGTGGCCTGGGCAGTGCCAGCCCGGGGATGGTCACTGCCCTGTTCCGGCTGCTGCGCCACTGCCAGAGTGGGCCCGGTGCCACTGGCCCGGTACCACCCGGGCACACCGGGCTCACGTTCAGCCCCTGCCAGCCCCAGCCAGCACGCCCAGGTCCTTCCCGGCCCCTCTGCCCAGCCTGGAGCACAGCAGGGGCTGCTGTGGCCAAGGACAGGACCCAGCACTTGGCCCTGTCCAACTCGCCCTCCTGGGGCCCTGGCACAGCCTGGAAGGCTGCAGAGCCCTCCTGCCCTTCAGCACAGCAATGCCCCCACACTGCCTGGTGTAAGTTGCTATTAGTTTTTGCTATTGCTATTTACTAGTCCAGATAGATTCAAATATCATAAGAATTGCACAAAACTCACTCACCAAATCAATTAACACGTTTGATTTTTAATAGCTAAGGCCAGTGGGACAAATTCTATAATGATCTACATTTTTAAGCCCCTTTTATTGGATTGTTTCACTGTTGACCTTAGGGACTTTAAAACATCAGATTAGAGCTTGTGAATTCCAGACTTCTCTTGATAAAATTGGATTCCTCACAGTTTGACCTGTGGCAATTGTTTTGTTTTGCTTTCTGCCCCAGCGGCGGCAGTTTTCAGAAAAAATGAAATACAAACCAGCCAGCGGATGACTGAATGCACAAAATATTGTCACAACAACACTCACATGGTAGGAAATGGATAAAATGACAGTTAAAAAGGACAAAAAATGATATAATGGTATTCATTTTCTTCTCCCTTGCCCAATGGATTGCCTGTTAGTTCAACACCTGATGTGAGGCACATTTTGATGATAAATCAAAGTGGCTTATATTAATCTCCAAAATGAGAGTTGTTCAAATCTTTTTATACACAATAAGGGTGATTTTTTTTTTGCCTTCAGTGAAGTCTTGGGGACATATGAAATACATTTCTGAATGCAGGCTGCACAGCAGAGAGCAATTCAGTGAGGGTTAGATTCAGTTCAGCTGTGCAGCCTAGCAAATCTATTGGGGACATAAAACTTGGACACCATGGCATCTCCATTCCCTCCCTGCCCAGGAAATGTGGCTTCTTGCTGCATGCTGAGACTGTCCCTTTCAGTGATGGCACTGTGAAGTTGTGCATTTCATCCTAGGAAAGAATGCCGTCCTCCCAACAATCAGTACCACTAATAAATTACATTTTCACAATTCATCAAAAGCTTAGCTAGAAGAGAATGAGAAAGGTGATTTTACCCCCCTACATTTTCCCACTGTTTCACATATATAATTGCTCACCACACATTCCTTTCAATTTTTAAAAATTATTCCCCCAAAAAGGTGCACCATTTTCTCACAGAAATCTTTCTCCTCTCTCTATATCAATTTAGGATTCTTTTTCTTGAATAACTTTATTAAATCACAGCTGAATTTCCACCATCTGATATCCAGTAGCTTAACGCTGAAGATGGACTGATTTAGAATACAAATAAACCACGAGATTTTATCATGTGAATAATCAAATCTTCATTTGCCTACAGGTATGCTGAATTCTCCATCACTTGAAATCTCCAAATCAGCATTCAATTTCTCCTAAAAATATAAGCTCTAAACCAACCAGGAACCACACTATGCAATAGTTACTGCAGCAGATTCTAGGTGTTACACAACAGAACAGAGAAAATGAAAATTACAGGTGTATTTAGCCTTAAAATATTTTAATAAAGCCATATATTTATTGGGTAGAAAACTAGAAATAAATGTGAAGCAGTAAAACTTCTGTAAGTGATAGCAAAATAGGGAGGCAGTTTGGATAAAAGTTTTGGCAGCTAGTCTCAGTTAAGACCAAGAACTCAGAATTATCCAGAATTTCTTGAAAACACACTATTTTATACTGGCAAAAGTAAAAGTCTTAAAAAGAAAAGATCCTCACTGGTCTTCAGAGGCTGGGGTTGGCATGAGGTTTTTGGCAAAGGCAAACCCCAACTTCACAAAGCTGTTCATGTGTATCAGCCAGTTTCTTTAGCATCCCATGAAAAGGCACCTAAAACAGGTAATAGCACTGATAAAAATTCTGCACTTTCTTCCTGCATCTTCAAGTAACAACTTCCCCTCCAAGTGTCCTTACAAAACAAGGAAAACTAATGACTGGGAAAACAAGCTTTGTTCTTCCATTCCCATACTCAATATGTGCATTTATTTGTTCTTTATTCCACTAACAAACCAGCTCTTCAGCATTCCAGGACTGGGGTTTTTTTTCCTCAAATGATCTTTTTCTGATAAACCAGAAAGTGATTAAGAGAGGGAAAAAACCTGAACTGCTGAGTGCAGTGTTCTGGAGCATTGTGATAAAAACACGTTGGTAGAACATGTCAGGATAAATACAACACTTAAAACCACAATGGACACAGGCAGAAGTCTGGAACCTGAGTACATTCCTCTGATCTCCACTATTCCTCTTAATATATAATTTTAAAGTAGCTTTTAGGAGTAACTGAAGCCTTTGTGAGACACTGATTCTGCTACAGAAACATCATGAGCCAGACCTTGCAGCAGTGCCAGCAGAGTAGATAAATTGGACTTCACTAGAAAACCATGGCTCTATTTTCCTACAGCTGAATTGAAAACCATGCAAAATGGAACTCACTGCAGGGGCAAAACTTACACTAAGAAACTTAAAATCAGAATGGATGTCATATTTGGAAAGTTTTCATGTTATAACCATCACTCTGGTAATACAGTTCAAGTGAGTGAGCAATATATAGGAACACTTCCATTTCTGACCAGCACCATGTCTGAGGGGAATATGGGGCTAGATCATGTTGTATACCTCTGAATATATTTTCACAAGAGTCAAAGAAAAATGAAAAGCTGTAGGAATATAATTGTTTGCAAGAAGAAGAAAGTACATGACACTTATGAGTGTATCTGGCAGCACGGACTGTTCAACATTTTACTTTTACTAAATAAAGGTCAACCCTGATTCCACTGGCACACACAGATATTTCATTTAATACGGAGTTGTGTCTGAGGTCATTCATCACTCTTAAAGCTCTGACTTAGGAAGGCAGAAGGAGACAATGGAGAGGTTTATAAGACATCCCATACTTCAAAATTTCTCATGGAAGACAAAGTTTGCACAATAAAAACACCAAAATAGTTCAAAAGAGAATGAGAAAATTCTTTAATTAAGATGTGGCACCCAGAAGCTTGACTGTATATTTTTTACAAAAAGCGCTGAGAAAATTGTTTTAGGGGTTTTTGTTTTGGTTTTGTTTTTAGTTTTTGGTGGGTTTTTTTGTTTTGTTTTGTTTTTTATTAATAAAAATTACATATGATTCTCTAGTCAAATTCTCAAAGCAGGAAATGTGTCCTGTATTAGCAGCACTTATTTCTGAAGACATTGTAGTACTAAGAAAAGACAGTAAGATAGTGCTAGTTTAGAGGCTGCCACCCCTTTAGCAAAGTATAAGGGTATAATCCTAACTGAAAAACTTCTATTGCAAGTGAATGCCAAGCTACAGAACATTTAATCAAAACTATTTCACTTAGACCAATCAATCAAAGGGATTCTCTTCTTGCCTTGCTCTTGCCTGAACTCAGGCAGGACTGTTCTCTTCCTACTTGGTGGTAGAAAATTTGGCAGCTCTGTTTCTGCCTTTCAGACAACAGGGAACAAAAATAAATGTTGCTAAGGTTAACTTTTGCACTTTTAGAATACACAAAGTTTGAAAAATAGGAATGCAAATGACTTTTTAAAATATATTTTTGCGGATCATCTAGATAGCAATCAGAGGTTATATCTACTAAAATGAATGTATTTTTTTCCTCTAATGAAATAAAACAACCTTCATTTTCTATTTTTCAGTACTAGTGTATTCTGCAAGCAGTGTTCAGTTCAACAAATCACTTGAACATATGCTTACAGGTAAATTGACTTTCACAGGGCTACATTTGCTATTAGACCTTTGCTGAATACTAATGTCACTATATTACTTCACTGGCCCATCTGCACCAGCCAGGCATGTCACAATCATGGTTATACTTATTTCAACATGTATTAGCAATGCAGCTCCTGATACATAGGTTCAATAAAGAGTGTTATAAAATATCATGCCAGGACATTTGTTTTATTGGAAACATTTCTGCAGACAGCCATACTAGGACCAACCCAATATCCATTCATTCTTAAGAAATCAAAGGCGTACATTTATCCTAGGCTATAGAAAAATTCCCGTGACTTAGGATACCTAGGTGTCCAGTTTCCCATGCAGAAAATTCCATTCTCTAAAGTCTTTGAAGGCCTTAAAGGCAAAGCAATTTCTATCAACTGAGTTGTTTTTTTTTAAGTGACTTGAAAACCCTAAAGAAACATTTTAAATTTCTCATTACTAACTCCAAAAATATATTTACTCCTCACAATAAGGAATAGCTTGTCAATAGTGCAAGATCAAGTAAACAGAAATTTGACTAGACCAGGAAATTAGCACTGAATCTGGTTTTTACATTGACAAAGTTGAAACTGGTAAAGCTGGGGTTAAACAAATGCAAACAAAAATGAATTATGTTGCACATAAAGTGTGTTTCAAAGGGGAAATAAATTATAAGGTATAATTCAATTGGAGCCACTAGACTATTCTTCACACTATGCATAGTGTGCATGCAATCACTCGTGCAAGTAGGTAAAATTCAATAAAAATGAATAAAGTTTCCCAACAATTTTACTGCATTTATTTCTTTTACTATGAATCATATACAGAAGTTGCACAGGTTTCCCAAGGACCCCATTTCCAATTACACCTATCCCAGACAAAGGAATGCATTAAACACTGGTTTATTCATCCATTCGTTTACAGTGCTCACTCATTATGGAAAAAGGCACACATTTGGATTGAGCCAGATTCCATTTCCATTCTTTTCTGCAGCAAAACTGCCACTAACTGGTTGTTTCTCTAGTATTCAATTTGCAAAAAAAGTCAGAGACAAATTTGAAGGGAAGGGAAGGGAAGGGAATGTGTGCCTCAACTGCAGCCAGATCGTCCACATCTTTATTAACAAAGATAATTACAAAAGAAAAGACAGTTATTTCTTCTTTCATGAATATAATTAATGGTTTAGGATAGGAAAAAGTAAACAAAGCATATATATATATATGGGAAAGAGGCAAGCTAAAAATATAAGCACTGAATTTCCACTAGCTTTCCTTCTACCCAGCCTCAGCAAAGTCAGTTTTCCAAGACCTGTAACTCCACATGACTACAGCGAGCTACTGGTAATGGACAATAAATGTTTGCAAAGGGTCATCAAGAAAAGAATATGTGAATATATGCCTAAGTAATTTCCCCAGGTGAGCTGGTCAGTTATACCTGCCTCTAGCCATTGCTTAGAGAACATACAAATCAGAGGCTATCAGATGCTGGGGGGAAAAAGACCTAACTTAGCAATCGTCAGCCTATACCTCCAATTCTGCATTACCAACAAATGATAAATGCCAGCGACACAGGGACTGACTACTGTGCAAATTGTTTTTTATAGTTTTATTTAGAAGATGAAAGCATTTCCTTTGAGACACTGCAGCAGAGGACTTGGCAATACATGATGCATGAATCATGCAGCACTTTTAAGGGAAATATCTATGTGCCCCTATAGCATAACTTTGTAAGAGAGATTTTTTTATTTTTTTTAATGTAGTGCTGGAGTGGTTAAAGAAAAATGTTACTGGACAATGCTGCCAGCAGACTACAAGTGTGAAGTGTAAATTACATCAGCCCAATTATAAAGCAAACCACTGGATATGTTCTGTCACTGATGTGACACACATATAATAGAGGGCTTTCTGGCACCATGAGAAATATGTTCTGCAGCTTCTCCGCTGTGCAGAGAGCACATCAGAGTAGCATCTAATAAGTTCCTGTAGAAAAACCTTCATAATTATTTTCAGATGGAAACCATTTCTTTATGTATAAAATAAAGACCCTTTCTCACCTTCCCATTTACAGGCCTGATTCAAACTCCCTGTTTCCCAAGCATCAGCATCTACTGTAGTTCAAGGAGAAGTGAATCAAAGGTAACATGGGGCTTCTGATTCAGGAATTGTTTTTCAGTGGAGACTAACCACATCTGCATGAATTTGAGTACTAATGAGGTAAACAGCACTGAGAAAAACTGAAAAAAGTGTAGTGGAATGGTTTCATANAAGGAAGGAAGGAAGGAAGGAAGGAAGGAAGGAGTTTATGAGCAGTGGGATGCATCAACTGACAATACGTACCCAGAGCAGGACCCCTCCAACCCACACTGCCTGAACAGGCTGCCTGGTACCTGCAAATGCATCGTGACACACTTGTGCCTAAGTGTATCTTGCACGAANCCCAATTATAAAGCAAACCACTGGATATGTTCTGTCACTGATGTGACACACATATAATAGAGGGCTTTCTGGCACCATGAGAAATATGTTCTGCAGCTTCTCCGCTGTGCAGAGAGCACATCAGAGTAGCATCTAATAAGTTCCTGTAGAAAAACCTTCATAATTATTTTCAGATGGAAACCATTTCTTTATGTATAAAATAAAGACCCTTTCTCACCTTCCCATTTACAGGCCTGATTCAAACTCCCTGTTTCCCAAGCATCAGCATCTACTGTAGTTCAAGGAGAAGTGAATCAAAGGTAACATGGGGCTTCTGATTCAGGAATTGTTGTTTTTCAGTGGAGACTAACCACATCTGCATGAATTTGAGTACTAATGAGGTAAACAGCACCGAGAAAAACTGAAAAAAGTGTAGTGGAATGGTTTCATAATACTATCTAGATGCACTGTAAAGTAAATCAAAGGATCTAATCTATGAATATTTTATTGATTGTTACTTATAAATAGTAAAGAAAACCAGAAAATTCAGTGGACAGAGCGGGTGTAATAGAGCAAACGACATAAACCACATATTGCCTCAGGAGAAGAAAAAAAAAAAAAAAAGAAAAAAAAGAGAAAGAAGCAAAACTGAATCTCTAAGCAGTAAAAGACCTACATTAAAAGTCAGCTCTTTTTGAAGATGCCTAAAATACTGAGAGCTAGCTGTGTGGCAGGGTGAGTAGGTAGGTAGGTAGGTAGGTAGGTAGGTAGGTAGGTAGGTAGGAAGGAAGGAAGGAAGGAAGGAAGGAAGGAAGGAAGGAAGGAAGGAAGGAA
>VWZN01005606.1:1291134-1384514 GCA_013396955.1 Regulus satrapa | reverse complement strand
AGGAAGGAAGGAAGGAAGGAAGGAAGGAAGGAAGGAAGGAAGGAAGGAAGGAAGGAAGGAAGGAAGGAAGGAAGGAGTTTATGAGCAGTGGGATGCATCAACTGACAATACGTACCCAGAGCAGGACCCCTCCAACCCACACTGCCTGAACAGGCTGCCTGGTACCTGCAAATGCATCGTGACACACTTGTGCCTAAGTGTATCTTGCACGAAAGTTTCAGATTTATTTTTAGCACTTTTTTTTTTTTCAGAGAGAAGCTTAACTGTTATTTAATCAGTTGCAAGTCTTCTAAAAATCTCTATAAATACAAACATTTAATATGAGAGTTATCTAGCCATTCTGCAGTCACAGCCCACTTTCTCAACCTTTGAGTTTTGAAGCGGGTTACAAATCTGGATATCTCCAACTTCCTTGAAGTTAGAGTGAGCCAAGCATCTAAGCAAGCGGTCTCATTTTTCAAACCCTCAAATTGCCTTTTTCACCTTTCAGAATCCCCCTGCTATTACCACAGAGCAGATCCTGACAGACTCTTTGCTGATGCACAGGAGGCAGCATTTTAGCAAAGCTTTCATGTTCCATGTATGGGCTTGTCAGAATCGCAGTGCCAGGAGAGAAAGAATATCTCACAGCAGGAGGGGAGGAGGCATTTTGAACCACCACAAAGGACTGCATCAAAGGTTGTCCTTTTCCTAGGCACCAAATTAATGCCATGAAAGAAAAAGGGAAGAAAGAGACCCTCCTTCTCTGAAAGAATGGAGAGCTAATAGAGATATCTAGAAACAATTCACAATTTGGTTGCATGCAAACCTTTGGGGAGATAATATTGATCATGGATCTAAAAAGAGGCTGCTGCAGAAATATTAAAAAGGCATGATGGGAGATGGAAATGGCGCAGGAAATCACTTCTATTTTGCTGCTGAATTAATGTGTTGGGAAGAAGGTCTGAGATGTAGTGTCACCTTTCCATTCCTGATGGAATGTCCTATCCCTCCCCCTTATCCCAGTTATAATTGAACATGAGTTGCCAAAACCCAGAGGATGCCAGAACCTCAAACACCACCAAGCCTCCAGTGTCACAGTATATTGTCAAACAAGCTTTATATGTACACCCAACTACTTCTGGATATTAAAAACATAGTAAAGGTGCTTAATTAAGAAAGTACTTCCTAGTCAGAATATACAATTTATGGACATTTTTACATTAATTGCATTAAAATGCATTTATCTGACATTACTCTACAATGAAGAAATACAAAAACTCAACCACAAAGAGAAAAGGCCCACAAACCTTAGAGTGATTTTGAGATGGAAGTTGATTTCAGAGTCAGGTCTGCTTCTAAGCAATTTCTATGTAAAATTCCATGGTTTCAAGCACTGAGGGGTCTTTCTAGGCCATTTTCTGAGACTGTTTTCTTTCACAACCACTCCTACACTATTGTCTTCTTACTTCCTTTAGGTGAAAAAGCTGAACGCCTTGGCCCTACACCGGAGCAATAGGAGTTTCATTTCCATAGCCCCTCTGACATACTGGAAGAGCCGCCACCATAATGCACAGTATTAAACCCCCAAACCAGAAACATTTGTACAAGAGCTTTTAAGCTTTACTTCCACCTGAGTTTAATGTAACAGCAGAACTTCTGACATGCATGAATAACTGTGAAGGCAGAAAGTGCTCACAGACTCCACACATGTGGGTCACCACTGAGATGCTTATTCCACACATTTGAAACATCCATTTGGTTGGGTAGTATGAAAGCTAAATATGACATAACAAATATATGAACATCTAATGGAGGTTATATATATTTTTATATGGTGTTACTGTTAATTAGCAAAAAATTTTCAATCTGGTAGGAATATCTTGGATTTTTTTTTAATAAAACAGAGTACTTCTATTTAAGCATTTATTTTGCAAATACATAGACTTTATTTTTTAATTATACTTTTAGTATGAATTTCATATAATTAGTCAGAAGTTCTCATTTTACAGTTAACTTTTAACTTTTTTCTGTGTTGAAAGCAAAATCTAGAATCAGAGAATTCCCATGGACAAACACTGCCAGACATCCAGCTGCGCTGCAAGTTGCTAATAAACATGATCATGCTTTTACCAGGAAATCAGTTATAATTCTGAGGGTAGGAGAAATTTTTGCCTGCATTCAGTACATATTGTTATTTAGCACTGATACTTATAGATCCTTTTATGGTTCTAGGCATATATAAGATTATTTATGAATTAAGAATAGATCACAAGATAATCTTTCATGCCTAATACAGAGAATGCATAAAACCAAACTAATCCAATATAAATCTGTCAGGGATTAACCCCAGTTGACAACTCAGTACCATGCAGCTGCTCCTCGTGTGATGAGAGGGGAGTCAGGGAGGAAAATAAAGCGAACACTAAACCTCATGGCTTGAGATAAGAACAGCTTAATAACTGTAACAAATTACATATAATAATAACAATTATTAGAGTGCCACTAATAGTCACTGCAATAAAAAGGAGTGGAGGAAGGAGAGAAAACCCAAGAAACCCAAGTGAAGCACAATACAGCTGCTCACCACCTGCTGACTGATGCCCAGCCCAGCCCTGAGCAGCAGTCAGTGGCCTCTCCCAGTTCAAACTCCCCCAGTTTATAAACTGGGCAGGTCTGTCTCTGCTGCGGAATATCTTTGTGGTCAGTTTAGGTCAGCTACCCTGGCCATGCTCCCTCCTGGCCCCTTGTGCACCTCCTCCAGCAGAGCATGAGGCACTTGCAGCAGCAGGGTAGATACAAGGCTCAGGCAGATCTCCACTCTCACAGCAATCCTCTAGGATGGACTGGTAACATATTCCTTTCTTTCTTATTACCTCTTAAGTGATACAATGCCACTCTTGCTCTAGCGGGCTCTAGAAATAAATACTAAACAAAGCAATAACAAATTGGTAATTTCTCCTGAAAAAATATCTATTTCAAGTCCCAAGCTACCAGAAATTTTTGTCCATTTACTGTGTAAAAGACCCCAAACATCCAAACAGTAAGAAATGCACAGGCAGCAATATTTTAAAATCATTGAGATAATGCTATTACAGAAACAGATGGATCCTAATTTTAGCTACTCCATTTAATTTTAGCTACATGCTCCCAACTTCAGGATAGTTTTGTACTGGATAAGCCTTTAGAGACACACCTAAAATGATGTGGGAAAAATGCAACTGTAACAAAAGCAACACCAAAGGCTTTTGACCAAAAGGTTTTTTCTAACGCTTTTGTTAAGGTATCAGAAAAATTCTGCTTTAGTTTTTGCAGCTGTAGAGGTCTCCAATATCCACTCAGTAATACTTCTGGTATCCAGATAGTGGGTTGTTGTATTGGCTTCCACTCTAGTATGGCCATGGATCTTAGCTTAAAACTGTGAGAACATAAGCCACCAATTCTCAGGTCTGGCCTGATGTTCAAAGGACAAAACAGAGGATGTAAACCACAGCAAGATCTATTTACTGCATCTTTGCCATCTGGAAGAAAGCCAGGAAGAATAGTGAGAAAAATTCATTATTATCATAACATTGGCTGGGCTTTAATTCCAGTAGAGAAAACTCCCTGAAAAATACAGTTAATTCAGAAAATCAGTTCATATGATCATATATCAAGTTTCACCTACCAGGCAGCTGAAGGTATGTAGAAAATAATTTTATATTTCTACCAAGAGTAAATTATGAGTCAAGAGGGAGAAAAAAACCCCAAGATCTGTCTCTGACTATTGAGCTCTTGGAGTCTCAATTACAAACTTGCCATTCATGTTTCTATCCAAAACTTTTGTTTTGTTTCCTTATTAGAAATAATAGCTAAAGAAAGAAGAAAAAGAACAGGGTGTATTTGAGTTGGCAACAGACAAATTTCCAAGAAATGTAAAGAAAGACTGAGACAAAACAAAATTTGTATTTCACAGTCTTGAAAGGATGAATTTGAGTTTATTGCTACAAAGGCGTTCAAGATCACACACACGCTCTTAGAACAAACTCAAGCTTTGCTTATTCAGACATTCATGTGGAACACAGCCTTCTGAGCTACAGTTTGACTTTCAGCTCTGTTCCTATGAGTAAAGATTCAGTCCCAGCTACGGTTTGATAAAAGTAATGGGTTTGTTTAAAAAAACCCAAAAACTGTATTACAACAGTAATACAGTGTTTGTTATTTTGTATAAACAATTTTGACATATCAATTTTGAAATATCCTCTTATTATGCCAAAACTAACATCTTTAGTATAATAATAGTAATAATAATAGTAGTAGTATTAATAATACTAATAATAATAATAGTGATAAAATCTCTATAAATAACCCTCCCTTTAAAGAAGCCAATGCCTCAAAATTAGAATTGCAAAAAAGCATTTTTTTTTAAGTAATGGACTGACCTAACCCACTATAATTTTAGAAGTCTAATCTTCTGTAATCTCTTAGTAACACTAAGATAACAACTAAATAAATAGTATTATTAGTCCAGTATGCATGTCTAAGTTATACAGAAAAAAAAATTCTACTAATCCCCAAAAGTATACATATTGTTGAGGCAAATCAAGAAGACTCCTCAAATAAAAGAAAGTGAAATAGGACTATAGATCAGGCCTCCGGGAAGCGCAATGTGTTAGACCGATAACTGCTAATTTCTGAAGATACTTCAGAATACTCCAGGAAGAATACTTCTGGAAAATTAATGTCTTCATAAAAATGTGCAGAAGCAATAAACCCCCGAGATTAGCAATAGAGCATCTGTTAAGTAGTTTCGTTTTTATGTTAGTATAAGACTGACAAAGGGGTCGTGCAGAGTTAGTATGTATGTTACAAGTTACAATACATTTATTTCCCTGTGAAGTATAAAATATTTACTGTGCTGTAATATGTTGCTGATATTAAATAATTCTATCAAAGCCAAGACACACATAAGGTTTTGATGATTTCCTGAGAAAATACCAGCATAAATCTTAGCTTCTGTGTAATTATCTCAAACAGCCAATAGACCTCATATGGCTTCTTCAAGCTTCCTCCTTTTTTCAGGGCAAAAAGTGAAATGGTGCTTCTTCAGGGAGAAATTGCTCAAATATACAGACATTTACGCTTGTACTTTTAGCTCCACGAAACCTCATTAATTCTACTCTACCCTGAACAAGAACCAAATGTTTTCTCAATTATATCAACCAAAACTGACTTAAAAGGTATTAACGGCAATATAACCACTACCCTGACCCTACTCCCTCCTGTTAAAACCACCCACAACCACTACCCCTACCCCAACCCTTCCACCACAAACTTCAGTAACCACTATCCCTACAAAATGACTTTACTGCTCCCCAAACCGCTACAGTAATCACTGTCCTAACCCTAAAACCATCACTGGGGTAGGTCCAGATCAGAAAGATGTAGGAGCAGCAATGCTGGGGCCTGGCCACGATCACCCTGGAAAGCCTTTTCCAGCCCTGGGGTTCCTGGAGCTGTAGGCTCTCTCATCCCTACCCCTAACCACCACAGATGTGTAATGATATGGTTATATGCATGTTTCGCTTCAGCCTAGAGTTTAGTCATTATGGAAATGGGCCCACAGAAAATAGCATATTCTTCTTTGTCAGATGTGAAAGATCTTTACCAAGTTTGTCAGGCCATAAGGTTGGCAGGAGGACAAGTAATGCAATGAATGAGCACAGGTTTAGGGACTATTCACAAGGATCAATCCCTTCAGCTGCCTGAGAGATCAAATCACATCCTCAGGCAGCTTGAGACAATAACCCCAAACAATTGTTTCAGCATGAACTAGCCTGTTCAATGATAGTAGTAGACAATACAAGAATTTTATTATAGGATTATGCTATTCAGTTATAATTCAGATTACAAATGAAGAGCTCCCAGAGTGCCTTCACCACTGCAGTCAATACCGCCTATAAATAAAAATTTTCTAATATCAAATAAAATTTTAAATTAATTACAGTCTAGCTATAAGATAGAATAATCAGGAGATGAAAGGGTTGAAAAGACCAGACTTCAAAGAATAAAGTAGATAGAATTTTATGACCTATCCTTTTGTTTAAAGCAGATCTCTCTTTTCCCAAACATTTAAGGAGCTTTTGCCATCTAGAAGACAGGAACATTAAGTACATCGCTCTTGGACTGAAGAACCTCTACAGAAATAAAATCTTATTTATAAGAACTTCACCTTCAATGTTAACTACTTTGCTTAATGCGAGGGCACAAACCCTCTGATTCTGGCTGAATTAAAGTCTCCAGTGCAATCACTGTTAAAGACCATAAGCAACTGGCCCTCTGAGCACCTCCTTACAGCCCCTGACAAAGGGATGACAGCCCAAACCCCAGTATAAAACTTCTCAATAACACTCTGGTTAAAGGACCACATAATCTTCTCATAATAATCAGATCACAGATAATCTTCCTAACTTGTAGAAAGAACTCCCTTCTTCATCTCTTCCCAACACTTCCACAGGCTCTGCTAGGAGTGAATTCTGTGGGCAGGTACAAAGAGTAAGAAGGTCTACAGAAACCCTGGAATCACCTTTGTTCCCACAACAAGGATGCAAGCTTGTGCAAGCACGTGTTTCACCAGAGCCATGTTGAAGGAGGAACAGAAAGCTGCATGGGCCAACTCAAGGAGAAAGTGCCCAGTTTGTTTAGGACTCATACAACAGTTCTGCTGCACATCTCCGCTTGCCTTCACTGGCTGAGTTTGCAGAGTGGCCTGCCCTGCAAACTCTGTCTTTAGGAAAATAAACTAGAAATGCGTTCCAACACCTAGAGCAGATATAAGGATCCAAAGCAATGCGTTTTCTCTTGGACAGCTTCGAAAAGACCTGGTGAAAATGATTCATAACAGGAACCAGAGTAAACACAGGTGAAAAAAATACAGCACAGCATAGGTAGAGATGAAAACATCAACTCTTTTGATCTAGTGAACTCTCAGATTGCAGTGAGCTACTTGCTCATGTGAGGTGTTATCATGCCTTATTTTAAAGTGTTCAGAGCTTAGAAAATAATAAAAAACAGCTGTCAACAATGAGGTCAAACATAAAAATAATGTATGTTTATTATACTTATGATTTTCCCTTCACATTTCGAGGGGGTGGGTGGAAAGGGGGAGAAAAGAGTTTTATTTTGAAATATATAGCCCAGCATGTGCGTTCCAGAAATGTAATTGGGCTTGAGAAGATGATAATTCACAACTGCTCTAAACTTTATTGAAGGGCAAAGTTTCCTGGGGAGAAATATTGGTGGCCCTAATTTTATACCTGGAGAAAATTCAAGCCTCAATTAGCTCACTAGTGTTCTAAAAATTTCCAGCTAATCAGATTTAAAGACACAGCATGGGACTTCATTAAACAGTTTAATAATATGGAGTAGCAAGATCAAATGTGATTGTAGGGAGTAAAATAAAAACATTTAGGCTTAATTATCAGCATTCTACATGAAGGGGCCTGTCAAAAATTTCTAACAGCTGTTAGAAAACAAATAATTTTCACAGGTCAAAACCAAAGACCTATAGCACAACAAGCCCTCTGTGTGTTGGGACTGTGCTGATTTGAGGATTCGCAGCCACTTGTTGCTCTCCACATGAATCAAAGGACAATGATGCCCCACACACAAGAAATAAGGCAAGGCACTCTTTCCTCCTGTGGGCAGAGTCCCAAAAAAATGGAAGGATGGCAAAATACCTGTTACACAGACAACACTTGAAAACACTTTGAGGTGTGAACAAGGCAGAATTTCCACCCAAGTTCTAAGCTTGTCATTGATATTTCAGTTTCTTTCTTGTGCAGTAACTTCAGAGAGGGGAAAAAAACCCCAACAAAACAGCAAGACCTGATTCTAGCCGGCCATACAAACAAAGATTTGAAACTGGTGGCAAATAAGGAAAATCTATACAAAAGAGCACATCCATGAAGAAGAAAATGGCCATTTTCTGGATACACGAGATTTTTTTCTATGCAGCTTGTGCTGTTCTTGTAATGCTGTGCTCCAGAGACCAAGCAGGTGATGGTAAGCAATATCTTGGTTATGTCAGTAATTTTATTATGAACTTGGAAGAAAAAGAATGACTCTCACCTGATTCCTGACTTTTCCAGTCCGTTCATAATCTGTGCACCCTTTGTAAAAGCCCAGTCCCTTGGTTCCCTTGCTTCACTCTTCCCAAAGTTAACACACACATAAAGCTCGCTGTGCCATATGAAGCCATGCAAAAGGGGACGCTGCCCACAGAAGCTGCAGACAGACCTCCAAAACTGTGCTTCATCAGCATCCCTGCCATTCCTTCACTCCCAGCTGATAAAACAGTACAATTGATTTAAACCATCAAAACAGATACTGCACTTCATTTGGTATTAGCAAACAAGAGTATGGTATGCTGGAAATTAAAACAGGCTCGCTGCCGAGAACAGAGGCATTGAAACATAAGACTTTTTAAATCTCATACTCTCCAGATAAGGAGCAGTTAAAATTTAATGTATAGAAATTCTATTTTTTTCCAGTGTGTCCATATTTAATTTTTTATTTAATTTTTAATAAAAAGCTTATTAACTTAGGAATTATTTACTTTTATCTACCTTCTTATTGGCAGCATAAGTGACTGTGAT
The DNA here is from genome assembly GCA_013396955.1 of Regulus satrapa. NCBI lineage: Eukaryota > Metazoa > Chordata > Aves > Passeriformes > Regulidae > Regulus > Regulus satrapa. The sequence continues at coordinate 1,375,899 of VWZN01005606.1, read as the reverse complement.
TGAGGCAAGGCACCACAATAATGTCATAAAGAAAGAAGTGAACATATTTTCAAAGTCTCTTCACACCTGTTTCCTAACATTTAAATTTATTTTCATATTTTGCACATCATGCTTTTATCTTCACCTTCACAGCATTATGTATTTATTACAGATAAGCAATCAGTGTCTTTATTTTCTAATCTACTAGGCTGTAGTGTTTTAGTCTGTATATAATAATAATCAAGTCTGTATATAATAATAATTTAGTCTGTATATAATAATCAAGTTAAAATCTGATTATTAGAGTACATTATATATTCTACATAATTATGGGCCCAGTGGAAGACTAAGAAGATAATGCATTACAAACCTCATTTACTAGGGTTTTTTAAAATTATTATTACATAAATGAAGCTTTCCTTATCTTAAATTGTATCTCACTAGAAATCTTGCTGAGCTTAAGAACAGTTGTCCTTTTTTTTTTTTTTTAATGAATGTTGTTGCACTTTGCCATGTGTCAGCAAAAGGGTTCTGAAATGTAAGGACTGTAGAAAAAAAAATAGCAGCAAGACCTTCACCACTAAGGACCTAATGCTTTATTACTTGTCAAGAAACATAAAAGCAAAATAAATAAATTAAAATGATGCACCACTTTAGTGAGAATGGCAGCCTGTCATATAAATTTAATCCCAAAGATTTAAATTGTGTTCCACAGTAGCATTAGAAAAAGATAGAATCCAATTAAAACCATGCTGGATTTCAAGGACATTGTGATATTCACTCTGCTTCTGTCATGTAAAATAAATTTAGTCCTGATTCAGTGCTGAGTACGAGGAATTAGATTTTGTAATGATCTATTTCCTCAGGTATTTTGCAGTACTACCTTAAAATACTGGAAAACAGTCAACAAATTTGCTGAGCCAAGAGATATATTTATAAAGAGGCATATTTATAAAGTAAATCCAACCATTAGGCAAATAATTTTTAGACCCAGATTTAAGTCCCAAGATCCACATGTAAAAGCAAGTATTAAACAGTTTTCAGTAGGCGGGACACAGCAAATAGAGAGTATAAGCAAAGAAAAAAAAAAAAAAGAAAAAAAAAAGAAAAAAAAAGAAAAAAAAAGAAAAAGAAAAAGAAAGGCCAGCTGCACAGCAGAGGGAAGGCACTTTGCCCACTTGTCCTGTCTGCTGCTGTGCCCCAGACAAAGGTGAGCATAGAAGAGCAGAGGTGACCTTGGCACAGCGCAGCAGGGCGGGCACAGCTGGCACAACCTGGAGCACAGGCACTGGGGCACAGGAACCAGCACCTGGGGCAGCACCTCTCCCCCCAGGGAGGGAGGGCAGAGCTGGCAGCAGAGCTTACAGAAAGGAGAAAATTCAGGGAAAACCCCTGGAGACGCTGAAGTGGAGGAAAGGTCCTTACACCATCTCCAACATGTCACGAGACAATGGAGGGGGCAAATATCTCGACCTTTAAGGAGGCATTGATCTTCATGACTTGACATGATACTTATGTCAGGCTGGTTTTTTTGGTTGATTTTTGTTTTGTTTTGGGTTTTTTTTCTTTTTTTTTTTTTTTTTTAATATAAACTGGTTATTGCTTACCAAAGTCACTCCTCTGGCAAACACAATTTAAATATATGCATAAATTCAGCTAGGGAGAAACTAACCCAATTATTTGTAAAAACCTCATTATAAGAAAGGTATGAAAATTATTTTTCGTCATGTATTTTAAAAATGAAATACATACAGCATAAACTACAACTAATGTTCTTCAGTGAATATATACTTTAGCAGAAAATTAAGAATATGCATACAATACCGGGGTATTATTGCGCCATAAGCCAGTCTTCAACAGCCACAGGGCTTTGCTTCTTTGTTTAAAAAGAATTTAACACAGTTTTGCCAGGAAAAAAAAAAAACTGTAGCTTGTGTGTATCTCTATGCATCTCTTAGAAGCAATGAAATAAATGCACTTTGTTTCTTATACATAGATTCTATTACAAGTCTGTTTTCACAAATTGCACTATCTCTAGCTCTGCTATATTCTAATTAGGTCACAAGAGGAGAAAAAAATCTACAGACATTTCTAATCTCAAATAATGCATGCAACATGTTTTCAATAGAAATTCTCTCTACAAATGTGATTGCTTTTTTATCTTTAATGTAATTTATTCTTTAAGTCTTGGACAACACACATAGTATACACTTAGTATACACTCCACATACATGGTCACTTCATGAATTGGTTTATACCAATAATAGCTTTTAACCATATGTATGGTCATTTTTTATATATATATATATACACACACACACACCATAATAACTATGGTGTTATCTATACACAATAACAAGCATAAAACTATAAAACTATACCATAATAACTAATGGTGCCAAAAGTGTTTTAGCACAACAAACAGTAGAATGTTTCAAACTACAAATTAGGATAGAGAAACCATCAAAACAATATATTTTAATAACACTTTCATTACCAAAGACGTATATTTTTTCTAGCATGGGTTAAATTTATTTGTTGCTGAAAAATGAAATTCTAATTGTTGTTTTTCAGTACAAATGTTATCTGCTTGGGTCAGGAGGCAAGTCCTTACATAGTACATCACTGAATTCAAATGCAGCATAATTTTTTAGATTTATTAGCACCACTGTGGTTACAAAAATCTATTTTAAAAGTGTGACTTATCCAGCAACTTTAAGGGGAAAAATATATGTTCTATATCTTCAGTTCAGCATAAAGAAGATTCTAGTTTTTATCACGCCAATCTACAACTGTCAAAGTGAAAAACCTATTTTCTTCAAGTCAGTCTTTTCCTTTTATCCTCAGTGACCTTTTTAGTAGTCTCAGGTCACAAATGATACAGCCTGGTGACCTAAGATTAGCCATCAGTGAAAAATAGGCTACATCTCTACTCTGCCTCCAAGGAGTAGAGATTTGACAAGGTAGTGCTTAATAGGATCTCCAGGGTAAATTACATCATTTTCTGTTCCATGTGGGGAGGAGGGAAAGTCCTTGCAGGGCTTAGACTTGGGTCACCATGTCAGATCCAAACTGCTAACAGGAAGCACGTGGCCAGGTGGAACATGATTAGGCAACAGAAATTCAGATCAATTGTATCTAACAAGAATCCACATAGATTTTGGCAATTTGCATAAAGCTACAAGAAGGTATTTGAAATATGCACTTATGCTGAATTGAAAGGTTATAATGGGTATAGCAGTGTTCGCTCACACAGTCAGGATATACAAGAAACATCCAAAGGCCAGCCAGACTTATATACCAACATTTTCTCTGCACCTGTCCAAGTAAATTGCAAAGGATGAAAAAAACTGGGCAGTCAATGAACTGAGTGCAACCCATAGCCAACCAGAGAATAAGAGCAAGATGCATCTTCTGCATCTGTTGAACTGCTGCAAAGTCCAAACTTTGTATTTTTTTCTTTGGAGGAAACATAAGGAGCACTCAGGCAACTCATAGTGTGACACCTATCCCACACTGCTAATTGTGTGCATTATTTGTCAAAGGAAATTTGCCTCTAGAGTGATTATAAGCCTACATTTTATTTTAAGAAGTGCTACAATTTGCTCTCCTGCTAAATATTCCCCCATTTTACTGAACAATCCATGTAAAGGAAGGCCTTTAAGTAAAGCAGGTACTGAGAACTAATCCTTGTGTTTACTCTTCTGGGAGAAGTCAGGAAAGAGGTCAACAAGTAGCATCCTATTCATCTATTATGTCTATTAGTTTAATTTCCGGGACATAAATGAAATAGGCTTCTCAATTTCCACAGTGATCAAGATGAGAGTCACGTTCGTAAGACTTTTATCTGTAACACTTTGTTTTCTCATCTGTGACAATAACAGCCTGATAAACTCTTAAATTGCTCTGCACCACTGAAGCCTTATGACAGAAAACACGTTTTCAGAAAAGTACATATTTGAACAACATTAATAGATTTGAAGACAACTTATTTTTCAAAGCACCAAAGACAGCTCACCAATTATCTTGTTGAAAACCAACGTCTGATGACAATTCAGCAGAACACCAGATGTACAAAATGACATTCTATACTGAAAGTCACTCAGCAGCATAGTGAAATTTAGGTACCTTCCATGAGGAAACCATACACAAACTGTGAATAATGTAGAGAACTTTGACATTTACCAGTATAAAATTTCTGAGTGACTTGTGTCCTGCAGAGGGTCAAGTTTTAAAAGGCAGAGTTACCAAACACAAGGGCAGCATCTATTAACACAGCAAACATTAAGAGGCTTTCCAAACAAGTTTCAGCAACTGTTCAAAGCTACACATTCCACATCACAGTGAAGTGTTCATCAAAGGGAGAATGGAACAGCCTGTAAGAAGTGATCCTTTCTGGTTCTTTATTGTTCACAATATAACCTCACGGCATTGCTCTATTTAAACAGCTGCACATTTTGTCTCTGCAGACCTCAGAAACAGTTATATGGCACCAGCAATCAGTAAACAAAAACTGCACTGAATACTCAGTAAATTTCAAGCCAGAAACCAATATTCCTCTTCCCTGCCTCCCCATACCTTAGGGGCACACTGCGGTGAGAAATGAGGTGCCTCCAGCTGCATGATGACCGGTGCAGCTCTCACACTCCTGCTAAAGCTTAGCTGCATGTTTGTATCAGGCACAGGGAGGGAACAAGTCACTCAAACCACACTCGAGTACTACTGAAAGAGAAATACCTTCTCTGCCTGTTTTGTTGCTGCTGGGAAGAGAACATTATTTCTATTTTAGCAGAAGGAGCATAAAACTGTACTTTAGACTTCAGATCTGCCAGTATTGCTGAGTTATCAAGTCAGATCACAATGAAGGCAATAAGACCAGCTTACTAAACCCAAGAATTTTAAAGGTCAAGACTTAAGAACAAGAATTATTTTGAAATATTTTGAAATGGAATAATTTCATTGAATATTAAAGCTCAATTTATTTTTTTTCTTATCATCACCAGGGTGATTAACTTGACAGAGCAGTGTTGTTTGCTAGGTTTAACATCCCAAAAGACACAGGTATGTTCACAGAAATTCCAGAGATGAAGCTTTATGGTGAAAGAGACCATCTGGGTCCTGGGATGAAACAACCAGCTGTGTTGGCAATTACAGCTATATTGCAAATTCTCGAATCCATTTCTCTTAGAATACACCACTTCACATCAGGTACCACTTTAGTTTCCTCTAATTTTCCTTGAACCACTTTCCTTTGAAGTGATTTAAAATGCTCCTGGCATTGCTGGTATTGCTACTCACAGGTGCAATGGACTTGCAAAATACTACAATTCTCTTACAAATTGCCTAATTAGGGCTTAAGACCTGTTCGACTAAATGGGTGTTGACTGTTTGTTTTGGTTTGTTTTTGGTTGTTTTTTGTTTATTTGATTTTTTTTTGGGTCTTTTTTAGTTAGTTTGGTTTTTTGGGATTTTTTTTGCAGTGGTGTTGAGGCAGGGAACATTCAAACCTATTTTTTTTCAACATGGCTGTGAACATAAAGCATAATCTTTTCTTCTTAGTTCCTTTAAAATAATCAAGAACCACTTCTTTGGTCCCAGTTTTCATCTCTGGAATTATTTCATAAAAATTAGACAAGAAAATATTTTAATATTAATAGGAAGTCCCACTGAACAATATAATAGGACTCAGAAGACTTCTAGGAGACCAAATTTATTTGTCCATTGCAATGGCTCATTTGGTAATGAACTGAGAAACTGGTAATTCATCCTTAAGGCAGAATTTTAATAATGCAGTTACAAGTTTAGCATTTGCTACTTTTCAGCTGTAAGTAAATAAAACACTTTTCCTCCATGAAATATCCTTATCTGTGGAAGCACAGAGAACTAATCCTCTCTTTGATCTCTGACAGATGCCTCTACCAGAAGAAAATCTGAAGTGGGATGCACATGAAAGAAAATCCATCTGGGGAAAACTGTTATAACTACCCAAAACAAGTGTGCCAGGTATAGAAACCCATTGTTGAGACATGCAAAATTAAATTAACAATAAGAAATGGATGTAAGGAAGGCAATGTTAGGAACCATAACATAGATGACCCCTTCAAGAAGTTACCAAAAACAACAGGATTCTTTTAGAACTGAAAAGAGACTGTCAGTATGTTCAGAAGATCTATCTCCAGAAATGAACGTACCAAAATGTGATCTTCCTCTTCAGATCAGCAACTAAAGGTTACCCTCATTATTTTTAATAGCTAGTCCAAATACTTTTAACCTTCTATGAAACATATTCCAAGAGCTGAAGAAGATGTTTATAGGATTCAATGAATACATGAAGAATATGTTTAATATGGGTGTGAAATCATATCCAAGAAAGAAGGAAAAAATGGATGGGAACTCTTTTCCATACAATATGCTTCCTTGTTGAAAGTTCAGTCTTGATTGCACCAAGATCTTGGAATAAGCAAATATTAAATATGAATTTGAATAGTTATTAACATTCAAAACAGTATGCTGGAAGTACTTTTACTTAAATACACACACCAGAATAGGGCATTAAATAGCAGAGTAGCCCACATGACTTCTTGTTCTAATTACAACATGAATATTGTCTGCCATTAGGAGAAGTCAGATCTGGCATGAATTAAAGTGATTAGTAATAATCTGAGACATCTGAAAAACTAAAAAGGCACTGCTAAACAATAAAAGTTCCAAGAACAGTGACCAACCAGTATTTTCCGCAATTATGAATCAGAAAGCAACTTCAGCTTCAAGTCACTCTAGAACTCACTGTTTTTATGCTGCAAATCTCTGCTGGCTCCTAGGAGTGGGGTATGTTACTGAAAGCAGAGGAATGATGCATAAGCATGACAAGAAAGTCAGCACTCACAGACAGTGCTGCAACTGTTAATTGGATTTTTATCCTTGAGATATCTTTTGGTACAAAAGCTACATCCTCTTCCAGATGAGGATGAATATTTAAGGAAATGTTCTCATAATTGTACATTTAGTCTTGTATTCTTATTAGAAAGAATTCCCTGAGTTAAATTCACTTAAAAACCCCCAAACCCTAGCACAATACTCACATCCCAACACAACAAAACAAAAGTGAAAACAAACCAACAAAAAAACCCCAAAAAATCCCCCACCCAACCNACAAAAAAACCCAAAAAATCCCCCACTCAACCAAAAAACCCTCCAAAGCCCCACAGAAGAACAAAATACCTACGGGAAGAGAACCTTATTTTCCACAAACACCTTGTTCCAGATTAGGAGGAGATGTTGTTAATAATTAAAAATTTTAAAAAAACAAAAAACAAAACAAACAAAAAAAAAACCCCACAACAACAACAACAAAAAAAACCCAGGCAATGAAACACTCAGTTTTTTAAATATTATTTATAAATAAGCCACACTACAGTGATGCCTGACTTTCATGAGTGCAAGAAAAGATTAACACAGAGTTGCGAGGGGTTTTTTAGTCATAGCCCTCTTTTACACAGCACCCAACCAAAAAGCTTCAACAGAATTTTCTTGGAACTAATTTTTTTCAAAGCTCTTTCTGATTTTCACTGGCTTACAGTGATGTGTCTGAGATAAGCTCTCATGTTCACAGTCTCTCCCCCTTGCACATCTAGTCAATCACCTTTCTGAGTTCCTCATATTAAAATGCATGTCCTCATTTCGGATGGGGAAGTATGTCTGAGCTTGGGAGTGAAGCCAACATAAGTTCATAAAAGAAGCAGACCCATCTTTTGTGTGTGTTCCTAGAAAAATGCAGTGGTTAAATTAACTTTATTGGCATTCCATCAAAATTTCACCACCCCAAATGAAATAAAACATTCTTGAATTTTAAGTCCATGGAAGTTTCATGCCAAGCTCAGAGAACAGTGCATTAGCATAGTTATGAAGCAGGTACCAATTCAACCCTTATTGTTATGTTTAATTTAACACCCTATAACTTCCAGCAAATATTACACAGCCTTAAATGCATAAACCAATCTAATTCCATGCAAAATTTCATCTACTTCTTAACTACTTTTGAAACATGTATGCATTACATTTTGGATCTGATCCTTTCTAGCTTTGCTCAGTCCAGATACTGCTGCGCTGCCTATCCTGCCTCTTTTTTCTTTTTTTTTTCCAGGTGAACATATTTGGGAAAAAAAATGAGTGGATGTTTAAACAAATGACCATACTGAGACAGACCAAAGTCCATTTAGTCTGCAGCTCCAAATCCCACAACAGCCAGAAACTTGTGTCTGAGTTTGGAGAAAGGCAACTACATAATTACTCTTTCCAGGTACAGCCCCTCAGGCTCCAGTGCAGCCCAGGAACCTCCTAAGCCAGAGGTGGTATTTTGTGTTCCAGGGAAACCACAAGTGCCAGAATCAAGCTCAAAGTTTAGTCCTGCAGCTAAGAATCTAAAGTTCAAAAAACTTCAAGCTGATAAAACAATGTATTTTAGAGAACAGAATAAACAGTAGAAGACCTATTTAAAAACAAAAGAAAAAAAAAGAGCAAAAATAAATATTTTTTCATGGAAGTCTTTTGATAAAAATAATTGGAGAGATAACTTTCCAAAGGCACTTTTATTTTTCTTAAAGAGTAAAGCCACATTTCAGTCCTGCTCCCCTGTGTGTGTACCTTTCTAAAATGAGGTGGTTTTTTTTTACTTAACTGCCCATAAGAAAAGAAATCATCCTTTAGCTGTTGTATACTGTGCTTTCTATGCCATATTACAAAACTACAATATTATCTAAGCTGGTTCAATACACTGCTCCTTATCAATGCTTAAAGGCACAGAAGCACTGTCAGCCCATATTTTACTTCTCTTTAGCTGATACTGTGCTTTAGGATTTGTGCACTTCAAGCTCCTAGATTGCCATCTTCCCAACCATTAATACTCAAGTCTGCCTTTCAGTATTGCAAATTCTCCTTTACTGCTGCTTTTTGTCACAAATACGTAGATAATGTCCCATTTTGAATTACATCACTGAAATACTGGGTATTCCACTGAAATAGAACAGATTATTTTAATGATGTTAACATCACTTGAGTGAAATTAGAGGGTTGTCAGGTCATCTGGTGAGGGTTTAGCCAGGAGTTACACCCAGAGGTTATTCTGATTTAACAACTACTGGAAATCTTTCCTTGAGAACTCTTTAAAATCTCAGTTTAGTGGCAAAAAGAAGAACTAAAGGGAACTCAATTTTTAGCTATCATTAGAACTTTAACAGCTGATGCCTTACTATCATTATTGTAAGCTGAATTTATTGCTTGGTTTTGAGCAGCAGGTGGTTCTGATTAAGAGTGATATCAGGAATCACTCCAGGGCAAACTAAAATCAGTGAAACGCTAGGATGCTTCCGAGTGGATTATGAAATGGACCGGGCCAACACTGAAAAATGATAAGTGGAGTTGCTTTTGCTGCTGGTATCATGGTTCCTTAAGGACATGACACGGTTACTTAAGGACATCATATCAGACAGACAGTACAAATGCACACAGCACTCATCTAGAAACACTTAGAAAAGAGCAACAGTTGGTGTTAAAGGTAGGAAATAATCTTTGAGAAAGCTGAAGCCATAAAAAAAAAAAAAAAGCCCAGACATCATCAGAACGAGAAGAAATCAAAATCTGGCTGTCTCAGTATGGGAGGATAGACAGTCTAAAAAATGTTGAAAGCTGGTTAGTCTTTGGGTCCAGTTTCGGGTATAAGAGAAGCCCTTAAAGAAGATAAGATAGATAGATAGATAGATAGATAGATAGATAGATAGATAGATAGATAGATAGATAGATAGATAGATAGATAGATAGATAGATAGATCGATCTTCATTGATAGAATGAAGAGCTAGAATACATCCAGCAAGTGGGTCTATAAACTCACTTCAGAGTAGTCAGGCGTGAGCTCAAGTTGTCAGATACTTTGGCATCGAGAATTGCATGTTTAAACCTCAGCAGTTACAGAGTTTACATGCATACTGAAAACTTGTTACCTACTAGTATAAGCTAAAAATAGGTGTTTTTAAAATTTCATCTTTTACAAATTTCCATATTTTCTCTCCTCCTTTTTTTTTCTTTTCCCTTTCTTTCTTCTTTCCTCCAAAGGAAAACCAAAGGAGCTCAAATATTTTACCTAGGGATTTTTCCTTTCCAAAATACTAGAATGAAAGAAATTAGCAGCCAAGGGAACCTGACAATACCGGAACTTTCTGAAACAAGGTTTTGCATATCTCACTTGGCAGCTGGCAACAGAATGTGACAAATGAGAGCTCTCACTCCAAGCTGCTGGCTGCCAGTCATGAGTTATCTTATTCCTTGCAATAAGAGCAGACCACAGAAGAAACAGGGAAGCAAATAGGCCAGAGATACAGGGAAAAGACAATGGAAGGAAAAGAAAGAGGGGGAAAAAAAACCATAACAAAGAAAGCAATCAGATGATGAACACATTCATACTCTTGATGCTTTATTTAGCATCTTGTGTCACATTATCATGGCTCTAATGAAGGTTATACAAAATTAAAAACATGGTCCTTGCTATAGGCATGTTTTCATTTGTTCTTGAGTTCATTTGAAGTGTGTTAACTTCTAATTGTTCTTTCAGAGGAACTCATGGCTTGCTCAAACTGCTTAGTATAATACAAGGCCTCTGGCTAAGCCCAGAATGGTCTGTGTGTGTGATATTACTGACTTCAGAGCACATCCTGGCCAAATAAACACTTTTTCTGCAACTATGAACTAAGCCCCCATCAAAGGGGTAATTCAAGGGAGGAACAACGTTTCCCTTAGTCCTTTCCTCCTGTGTTCAACATTCCACGTGTGCTTTTACGCCAATGTTTTTTGCATTGTAACTTACTCACTGTTCATTTTTGTATGTGTGAATCTCATAATCTTTGAGTGATGCACTTGGGTTTAACTTCAGATGTGACCTCTGTTTCTCTCAGTACTTTTGTTCACTGGCTGGAAAAAGAGCCCTCTCTTTCACAGCCTTCTATCCATTCACAGACCATTGTTCTGTTCTTGGAATTCAAGCATTCACTCAAACACACACAAATCCTGCTACTCCCACCTCATAAACTGGCAACTGATAACCAGGGGAGAGCCCAGGTGACATGGCAATATTTTCAGAAAATTGTTTCTTCAATGGAGAACATTGCAACAGAGCTAAAACCAGAGGGAGCTTGATTTCTAAGCAGTCTGGAGAGAGAGAGACTGAAGAGTATTTTCTGTATCTCCCTCCAGCACTGCTCATCCTTTCCCAGGTCTGCATTTCCTTCTGCTGCCATGGTGCCCTGGCTCCAAGTATTCCAAATTACCTATGCTTAAATTTTTTTTATGCTAGGAATATGCAGATGTTTTTATGGTTAGTTGCCCTGAAGTTTGAAGAAGCAACAGATAAAGAACCAGCTAGCACCACCACCTATTGGTGAAAACAGGGAATTTTAAGTTATTGATTCGTATTATATTATGTAAATTTGTACTTATTAATACTTGAGCTTTAAAGGGCAGATACAATTTATTGTAAACAATGGGTGAGGATAATAAAGTCCTGAAAATGACAGGTAGCTTGTAAAAAAGTCTTTTAAAAATTAAGGAAAATAATACTAAAGATTTCTATAATTTTTTTCTGCATCAGTAATGAAAACTGGGACTGGGATACTACATGTGGTTTCTTNACTGCCAGATTACCACAATTACAGTCCATGAAAAGGATGTATGACTTTTCAGGCATGTCATGACAATGTAGAGGAACTTCTCAGAATAGCATTAAATTTTAGAGAACAGAATAAAAGGAGATGGCATCCAGTATCTTCTTAATATATTGATGTTGTGAGGATTCTACTAAGATTTACTCCAATATAATTTAGGGGAAAAAAAATCTTGTGGATGATTACTTTTGCCTTCTTAGATTATGGAACTAGGATAGTCTTCCTTATTGAGTCTTATTGGGTATTAGTCCCTGAAATAAATATTTTTTATCAGGCTTAAAAGAGCATGAGATTTTTTTCAGTGACACCATTATCTCCTGCTTATCTCTTTCTCCTTACCTATCACTGTCTTTAAGAGCAGAAACTCTGCAGATTAAGAGACACCTCAGGACTGCATAGATAACTTCAGACAGAACATATCACAGGATAATATGCTATTTAGTTAAACACCAAATTTTGCTAAATGCTATTTATTGGAAACAGGGATTCCTCTGGTATTTCCGAACAGCATGAGATAAAAGTAAAGAACCTTAACATTTTCAAATCTTAATGTGAAAAGCTGATTCTCCCTTGGACCGACATCTGAGAAAATATTTGGAGATATTCCTTGATAAGATGGAATAAGCAGTCTTGGAAATGGATCTTTCCAGTACATGGAATAATAAGACCTGAGATAGCACACTTACCTAGAAATACACTAGTTCAGAAGTGTAGTATATGAAGAGATGCTTATAAACACTGTTTTGAAAGATTAGTTAATTTTCTAGATCATTAATAAATAACTAACTCTTTTGAAGCACCTGAAGAAAGAAATTTTGACTGATAACTCATCTAGGATCCAGCTGCTTAGAACAAAAAATGCTGCTGCTGATTAAAGCCTTGCTGATGTCTAGTGAAGACTGTATGTTCCCCTACATAGGAAATGTCTGAAAAAATCTTGGATAAAGATACAGAACAAATAGTAGAGCTACTTATGTTCATTGGCAGTAAAACAAAGGAAGCTTTAAGGTGCATTCCCCAGATAACCTTTTTTCACTGGAGATCAGTTTCCTTTTAGAAGAAAGCTATTTCAAAGAGACAAAACACCAGATATAAAAAGTTTCCAGAAGTAATTAAAATGAATCAATGTATGAAAAGCAGGCGAGTGAGAGCAGAGCCATGCTCTCTGAAAGAAGAGAAAGACAGAAGAAAGACATTGCTTGGTCATCGAGAGAGCAAGGGACTTAACCCCCTTCAAACTTCCCCAGAAGATGAAAAGCCACATGACCATTCCCATGGCATTCCTTCCCATCATAGGTCTGCATACAAACTGTATGACACTGAAAAAGGTTAAGATCCCAGGGCTGTGTGAGCATATGGCTGAATCTATTAATTGTGGTATTGGCACAGTTTAAAACAGCCATTACAGAAGTATTCAGATTTTCTTGGACATCATCCATTTAATAACATTCTGAAGACACAAGCACAGTCAGATGGTCGTGCTGCATGAAAAAACTGATTTCTGATGGCAACTCAGCCACCTAAATGCGGAGCTTACATCCACTGGATGAGAGGCTCTCCCAGGAGGCATCTTAGTGCCCTTCTCCTTCCCTTCTACTGCCATGAAGCCATCATTGCTCCTTGGCCCCAAGTGAACACGGTGAGTTTAAATCACACCATCTTACAGCCAAAATAAGGATTGATTCCCCACCCCTTTGTCATTTTACACATATATACAGCAAAATCCATTTGCTGTTTCTTTGTTCAGTCTCATGTCCTGTTAATCCCCATAGGGAGATGCAGTAAATTTAATTCTCTGATGTGGAATCATCCCTGTCAAAACCAACTGCCCCCTCAAATCAGCGTGCTCCTATCTGCATACAGATAATATTTGCAGAAACACAAACCTCAGCATGCACTGCCCTCCTTCCCCCCCTTTCCAGACTGCACGAACACAACCACACAGCTACAGCTCATGTGCAGGTTTATACATCCTAATCAATCAGGCTGATTTTAATTAATCCTAATTGTCCTATTAAGGTTCCTGGCTAACAACAACACAGCAAAAAGGATTCCCTAAGCAGCGTAATTGACTTAATCAGCTCCTTAATAATTCTTCTTCAGGCCTTTAAAATGAACTAACCTCTGGTTCATTTTAATAAGCATATTGAGGAGGAGTATAAAGCCAACTGCTTGACTCCAGGAGTCAGAGCTCATCTTTGCAATGAAGAGCATGGCAGGCAACAGACATGTTCAGCCCCACAGGTGGAGAAGGACTGCATCAGAAATATGGGACCAGCTGTCCTCCAGGCAATGGAGAAAATTTAAGGAGACCTACCTGCATATTTCTACAGAGGAACATGGGATTTTAATATTGGACTACAATTACAGTTGTTTATGAGTCTTCAAAGGCTAATTGAAGGTACTGTAGATATTATTTATACCCATGAATTGAAAACCGTATAAATAAAAATACCCGAGTTAAACTAAGGTATGAAAATATAGTAAGTTTCACAGTATTTTTAATTCCGAACTTCTGCATTATGTACATTTACTGTTCACGTTAGTTATATGTTTAAGGCCAACAAGTGCAAGCCAAAGTAATGAAAGGTCAACTGCAAAAGCAATTCTTTTGTTCTGGCCTTCTGATTTATTAAAGATTTTAAACTACAGGAACACAGGAGCATGATATCAAGTAATAAAACAATAATTTGAAGCATTAATTTTGTTAAAGTTCCTCATGTTGAAGTGTCAGAGTATCTTTATGAAGCCAAGTTCGGCCCATTTCAGCTCATGCAGTGATACCTTTGCTGCAGGCTGCTCAAAGGGCTCTCTGGAAAGATTTAATTTATGTGAAAGCCAAATGCAACCTGGGAGAGCAGAATTTGGAATTAAAAAGGAAAAAAGCTGAAACACTGTCCTTTCATCTCATTTCAGCAGATTGCTGTAGTTTCAGCAGAAAACCTTCTGCTGATGTTTGGCTTCTCCTTTTTCTCAGTGAGAGCGAGAGGCTGGAGGTACCTGCAGGCACAGTTCCAAAATGAGACTGGTGGGTGGCTTAGCCAAAATATCCCACCCAACCTCCAGAACCAGCTTGCCTGGAAGCTGAGGATGTGCTTCTCAGCAGAAGTCATAGCAGTAAATAGATGGCAATGCTCCATTCCTGAGTCCCTACGTACATAAGAGGCTTATTCTACTTGAAAATCCCCAATTTCAGAAGATTATGCAATTCTGGCCTCTTCGTGACATTTTATTCCCCAAAATGAAAGCTAGACAATGCGTAGGGTATTTTAAAGGTACTAAAGTCAGTTAAATTCAATAGAGAGCAGTTTCCTTTAAAATACTTGCAAGCCTCAAGACTGAAAGTACTGTCCATTCAAAAATTAGTTTTCTAACAGTTCTGTTATAAATCAGCTAAACTATGTTTTTAAGTGACTTAACGGAGACTTACCATGAGCATTATTTTAAATTAAGTTCTACTAGATGGCAAGAAACCTCTTCTTCATCTTCATTGTCACATTAAAGGAATATGCAAGAGTAAAAAATGCTCTGAGTCAGAGCATTTGTCTACCTAGCCCAGGAGTCTGTCTTGGATACAAGGAACAGAAAAGGACAAACAGGAATAATTCCTGGATTCCAGTCCATAAACTGAGTTTGGTTTTTGAACTTGCTGATGCTGTCCACCTGTTCCTGATGCTGCATAGGCTCCTGGAACACCAAATTCCTCGTACCAGGGTCACTAACCCTACCTATCCCTGAAGAAGCCTTGTGTCCCCCCATCTGCTTTGTGCTGTTCTCCTACTGGCATCATTGAGTTTCTGGAGTTCTTCTATTACAAGAATAAACTACTGTTTTGTATTAAGCTTACCAAATCCCTCTGCAGTTTATTTAGACCTCTATTCTATAGTGCTCTCAGCTTTTCTTCCCTCCAAAGTGGAGTTTCAGATTTTTTGGGTTTTCTCTGCAAAGGGCCTGACCTGCTCTGTACTGCTGTGCTTTTACCATGTCCTGGAACAACACTTGAGGTGTCTGGGCAGCAAGGCTGGATTTTCTGTTCTGAACAGCTGCATCAGCTTTCCTGCAGTATTTCATTTTCACTAATTTAGTTTGACATTGCATTCAGGCCTATGAAAATACTTGCAAGGTCTTTGTGCTCCTAGTGGGAGTTCCTATCTGTTCTTCACCAAGAATACTGAATAAGGACTACTCACATACTTTAGAATGTACTCTTTCACTGTAACTTGAGAGACTTCCAAACTGCAAAAAAGCAACCCAAATAACAACAAAATGACCAAAGACCAACCCAAATTGTGTAAATGATTCCTGTCTCTACTCCTCCCCATCACATTCTTGACACTTTCATGAAGTAAGAGATCTTGATGTTTGTCTATGTGCTACTGTTCTGAAGTAGTAACAGCTATTTAAAACTAACCTCCTAAAGAAAATAATCGCTTTGCTATGTTCTAAATCATCACAAAGGACCCAGTGACATTCAAATATTATTTGTCCTTCTACTGTATGTTTGAGGAAAACATCTCAGTTAAGCATTTTGAAAGTATTTAATCTTAATCTTTCAAACTCACTTTTATAATTATTTCAAACCGCTGTGACAGTATGATTAATTCCTCTATAAAAGGTAGGGAAAAAATTAACAGTGTTTAGGCTTTGCATACACATACAAATTATTGAACTGCTGATTAACATAAAGATTTTGGATATGGTAATAGCCAATTTGCATATGCACCCCTTCTAACATTTTTAGGAAGCTGAGATACTTCACATTTAATTTGTAACAAGATTATCAAAATAGAATTACAGAATATGAAGGTGACTGCTTTTTAAATCCTCTTTTTTTCAGTTGTGCCAGGCTTATTTAATGGAAATAATACATTTCCAGGCTCCAGATGAATTTCAGTGTGCTCACTGTACATTAATAGCCCAAAGAAATTCAACATTAGGTTGCTGTTGAAATGAAACTCCTGTAAGTGCTACCATTCTTCCATTGAATAAAGGTCAAGCTGTTAGTTGACTGTCATTAGGCATAGTCTCTTGACTGCTTAAAGGTTATATAAATATTAAAGTTTATTAAGTCAGTCAGGAAGCTTACTTTTCAAATATCTCCCCACATTATTTCCATCTTTTACCAGAAACAATTACATATCATGGATAATAGGATGACGTGCTTTTCTTTTGAGACTAACACCTGGTTTTCCATAAATAATGGCTTTGTCCAAAATCACAATGGGCAAATAAAAGGAGACAAATCTAAGTTAAAAGTGATGTTTCTTATAGTTATTAAAAAAACCCAAAGCACCCTATGACTTTATTCCATTTATCTAGGCTCTGAACAGAGTAGCTTTCATTATTAGGTTACAATAGATCAAGATTTATGTCCACACTAACACTGCTCTCATTTCCATTTATATTAAACTGGTATTTGTTTTTTAAAAGAGGCACATGAATGAGCAGAAATTTGCCCAATCTCTGTTTGTTCAGCTTGCAACTTGCACAATAGCAAATTCAATCTTGTTAAGAGGCTTATTCCATTGTAGAAGTTACCTGAATTGTAAGCAAGTGGGAATCTGCATAGGCTATAGGCTTATGTTGAAGGAAAATGACAAATTGGGGAAAGGCAGTTTTGGCTAGCACTAATAAATTTCATATAATGGGCTAATTTCAAATAGGCTTTGCCCATTTTATTTCAGAGGGGAAGAAATGCCTTCATCTGACAATGGCACATGGAAGGTCCTCTCACAACACTGTAGGAATAACCATGAAATTGCATTTCCCCCCCACTTCCAAGGGAACTTATCTCCTGAAACCTGCCCCTGCCTCCTACTTAGAGAGGCAGAAGCGCCCAGTCCTGGTGTGAAACTGGCTACAAACAGCTCCTGAAAAGGTGATCACTGATCTTAGTTGCTCACCTGAACGATTTCCAAGCCTGGCCCCTCCTGGCTCTCTATTGTCCTCAGCAAAACAATTACACTGCTTCCAACCTCACAGCTTGCAACAGGAAAGAAATAAAGTAGATCCATCTTATAAGGACACAGGGGGTCTTGTTTTTGTGATGTTCCTAAGCATGAACTGGTGGTAACATTTACCCAAACAGTTATGGAGGGAAAATATCTGCTGAAACAAGTTTAGTATCTTGTAAACCACTCTGATCTTCCTGAACTAAGATTCCAGTGGGAAAAATCACAAGCTTCTGTTTGTTCTATTTTCCTCAGTAAAAAGGAAAAAGATTTTAAAAAAAATTCTTCAGTAATGTTTGCTTATTTGAGAGCAAAACACATAAGAGCATTCAGGTAATTACTAATCTGAACCTGTGCTACTCTTGGATGTATCAGATGCCATTTTTGCTTTTAATAAATCCTTAAAAATATTGAATAACACTACTTTTTCAAGTACTGGTTTCCATTTTCTGTTTTGTGTTGTTTTTTTTTGTTCCTCTGAACTCATAGATATTAATTCTATTTGTAATTTTTGTACTTGAATCTGTGTCTTATTTGTGCAAATAAGAAATATCTTCCATTTCTTCACATTTTGAACTGTTTACAACTTCGTCTACATGGCCATATTTGATTCCCTAACTCCTGCATAGCTTCCCTCATAACCCCTACCACTCCATTCCCCCTTCCACCCTCCCCCTGCAGAAAAAAAAAAACAAACAACAACAACAACAAAAACCCAACAAAAAACACAAAAAAAAAAAAAACCAAAACCCAAAACCCCCAAAAAAGGCCAAGTTGCCAAACAGAGTATAACAGCAAACATCTAGAGACTATAAGGAAGTATTATTTCTGACACTGTTTTTGTTTTATATAGCATGTTATCAATTATGTTTGCTATTCTCTCACTGAGGGTGATGTATGTGATATCTATAACTATTAGTTACATATTCCCTGACATGTTGAGAACAGTCATTTTCTAATGAAATAAGGAGTATTTAGACTGTCCCAGTGAGGCTGAAAATGAGTGATCTTATATTAATGTGAAAGTAAATACAAAAATGCTTTCCTGTGCCCAGGAGCACCATTGAGAATTGGAGTGCTAGGTCATTAATTTCTAGGAATGAAGAGTATTGTAAATGTATCTCCAGAGGAGTTTTCGAAAGATTCAGGGGTTATTAAGGTAAAAAGTTCACTTTCCCTCCTAGAAAGCTCACACTCTGGAACATCTCTGGAAATTATATCTGAAGAAAGATATGAACAGACCTAAAAGTAAAGAGTTTGTTTAACCATTAACTGTGTCTTGCAGACAACTCAGCAGAACGATTAAGCTTCTCTTGCTCTCTTCTCCAAAGATTCCACCATAAATACACAGGAATTACAGATCACTACAATATCAAATCCACATTACACGTCAGCTCTCTGCAGTTTAACCTAATTCTGGAGAACGGGTGAAATAAAACACATCCTTCTGAGAGCGTGATCTAAAGGAGTTGCAGGGAATGTTTGCACTCCTCGTTTGACAAGATGAACATCAATTGCTTCTTCCAAAAGTTAGCTCTCATTATGAAATCCAGGAGAAAGAACAACATTTAAGCACATTCTGCATCTTCTTCCTTATAGCCATCATCAATGGCTGAAGAATCTCAGCCGGTCCCTGACAGAGTTGTCCAGTGAACAGAGATCCACTGACAGAAAAGGAATTCGGGTGCTTCTGGACTAGGATTTTTCTAAACTTTTTGAGAACAGGTGGGATAGAGCATCTTTGAGATTAGGTATAGGCGGGAAAGCACCATTTAATTCAGAAGATACCAGTATGGTATAGCTCATTCCAGTTAACAGAAACAGTCTGAACACCATTATTAGAGGACATTCAGAATTTTCTGATAAAATCATAGGATGTTTTAGGAATTACCACACCACTGGTTTTATGAAGATCCTACTATTGCACATCTGACAGAAATACTGCTCCTTATTTAGATGATGTGGTTTCTGGATTTCCCCTGATTTCAGTAGTAGAAATCAGTGTGCCATGAGGAAATGTTAATTTCATTACTTAAGCGCGCTTTAGTCAATTTTCTTATATTTTACACTTAACCACAGCTCCCCAAACATATTTTTGTACCTGATACTTATTTGAAACAGCATCTGCTTTTAATATCCCACTTCCCTCACAGACCAAATAGTTTTAGGTAATATATCCCCCAATGTAATATTTAATCATCTTTGCTCACAGATAAAGCTGCTAACTGCATGAGGATAGGTCAAAATTAGGTTAGGTTTTTTTTGCCATTTCCTGTACTAAATATTTATTTAATATCATAATTATGCTACTTAGCATTTACACCCTTGCATTACCCTTACCCTATATTCACTAATTATTTTAGCAAAACTGGGATTATACCAAAACCTTGTTGTTCAGTTATGGAAAACTGACATCATATTTAAGAAGCTTCAGGACCTCTAGCAAAACAATAATCAACCAAATAAAAAGTATACCAGTCAGCTGTAAGATTGCAAACAAAGACTGCAACAAAAAGCAATTAAATTGTAATCCTTAAACATCACTTTCAGTATATGCCAAACACTGGGTTAATTATCAAAGTTATTATGCACCCCACATCTTTCAGAGCTACAAAAAATAATTGAATTTTCATGTGAAAATATCAGCTGCAAAGAATACCATCACTAGTTATTGAAAAAGAAAATTAATTATTTAAATGCACAAGACCAACTTGCTCAGACAGACCTAATATGAGTTGAGTGAAAAACACATTACAGCATTTTGATGTTTCATTTATATACTAGGTTTAATGAGAAAAATACGTTGCAATATATCAGCTGTGTAAAAAGGTTACAAATTAATGGTTGTTGAATGGCCCTGGAGAAGGAAACAGAAGTGGTAACAACATTTTGAACAGCAGCAAATCTCTATGAAACCTTTCCTAAGTATGCAAGCTCATTGCAAAGGAAAAAACTGCGATACAATACAGATAACTTGCACCCAAAACCATCCTGATGACTGAAGGCAATCAAAGTAAAATTAGATGGAGAATCCCTTTCAGGTAAAAGGCAGTGGTCTTTGGAAAAGCTAAATATTTAGATTAATAGTTTACTGCATCAGTGTGGCAGACTCCAACAGGTTGAAGGAGGAGAAGAATGGATTCCACAAACCTCCATTTCCATTAAATGTTCATTTTGTTGGGAGTAATACAAAGACAAACCCTTTTCCAAGCTCACGCATTATTTACCTCTATAAATCTGCTAAATTAACCTGGTGTTACATTTCTTATCACTGGTGGTCTGTGCTGGTTTAGGGGCTTTTCTGTTAGTTTGGGTGGGTTTTTTCTTTTGTTTGTTTGCAGTTTTTTGTTGTTTGGGTTTTTTTGTTGTTGTTGTTGTTTTTTGGTTTTTTTTGTTTTGTTGGGTTTTTTTTTTTCCTGTTAATGGTGTTTGACTGATGGGAGAGTATTTGAAATAATGAGATACAGTGCAAGAAAAATTAAAAGACCCAAAATGTAACTAGGGCAAATCCTAGATCTTTAACCTGCATCATCAAAAGCGCAGAGGCACCTCACTTCTGTCTTGGACAAATCAGAACCAAGAACTTACATCATCTCTGAGTCTGGAAGATTGCACTGACTCCTGCTGACATTTCAAAATGTCATCATTTATTTATTAAACAACTTGAAAACAGTTTAATGGTTTAATAAATAGTACCGACTGACAAGTTAAGACCTATTATATCCTCCAAAATGCATCCCCTGTGTACTAGAACAAAACCTAAGGGGCAGGTATAACTCCCAAACATTTTAATATTGCCTAGAACTACACCACAACCTAAAAGAATGAAATCCTTACACAAGCATTCAGATCAATATAGACTGTGGACAATTCCATCTCTCAGAGGAGATAGAATAGCTCTGAATAAATATCTTCTGAAGGCCAAAAGCTCATAGGGAGACTATTTCTTCAGAAGACTATTGGGTAGACTGTGTATCTAGCATGCACTTGGTATTCCTGCTGAGCTCCCATGTGGACAATGGTGCCCAAAAGGAAAGTCTTTATAGGTGATAACTAATCAGCTTCAGATCCTTCCACATAACAAATTAATGTGGGTAGTTAACAGACCATAAATTCAACATGGTTTTTTACTCCCGATTATAGATAAACCCTAATTAAATACTGCCACTATAGCTGTAGCACTGAAATGGGCAAAAGAAAAATTAATTCACGTCTGTTATCTCTGAGATATTCAGACTCTATTTCCTCAGTTTGTAGTAAAAGGAGTTTTAGTCTCCAAGTTAACAGAGCTACAGATTCTAGTAAAAACATGAAAGTTAATCTCACTGCTTTATTGCTTGTTTTCACTTGTTCCAGCATGAAAGTAGAATTGCTTCCTTAACTGGAACATTTACTAGCACAAGTACCCAAAGAGAACCCAGCTCAAATGCCCACAGTGCTGTTGTCCCTGCTGGGGACTATCACAATCAAAAGCTGGCAGCTACCTTGTTTCTTACTGAAATGCACACTTAAAAAGCTAAACTATACACCGGCAGAAGTACAAATTTCCTAGCTTTAAGTGAAACTTTTCTCCTAAGAGCAAAGCTGAGAACTTTTTCCTACCCTGTTTTCAAAACCGTAGTTCTAATGAAAGAATGTACTGCTATTATAGCAATATTCCTGATTAAGAGAGAACTGCTGCTGCCAGTGATTTCCTCTGTGATTTATTTTGTGATATGGAATATTAAAAACTTTTAGAACTTATTTAGTGAACTGCAGGTGACATGTGATTAAATATTACTGTAGAACCAAATCTCCCAGAGAGTTTAATCAATATATTTTTATGTTTTCCTATCATATCTGCCTTGTTTTATTTCCCACAAGCATGCTCTGACTATGAAGGGTAGATGGTTTATATTCAAGCAAATATGAAGAACTGGTGAGCCCAAGAAATCTTTTGCCCTATTGATATGGAAGAAAAAAAGGATCAAAAAAATTCTTATTATTGTAGCATACGCAGAAAAGAAGTCAGGATGTAAGAGTAAAGTCTTAATATAGAACTAGCACTGCATATTTCTATACTACTAGCAAGTAGAAAACAGGTGTAGTCCTTAGTTAGGAGGTTCACATATTGTAGCTTTTCATTTTTTTTCCACCAGATGGCAGGTGAAAGTTTTGATTGCATATGGAAATATGCTATAGCAAATTATACTATTTCAACGTTTTTAAGTGCTATCTTGAGTCACACCAAATGTTTTGATTCACTCAGGAAGGTCAATGTAAGGTTTTAGCATCTGGATTAGTGGTAACTTAAATCTCAAAATTTTAACTATATTAACTTAAAGTTTAAATATGTGGAATCATACAGATCATAATGCCTTGGGAGGAAAAAAATATTGAGCAGAAAAACACACATGTACGTGATGTATTTCTTTACTCAGCCTTTTTGAAGAGGCAAGAGGAGCACACAGTAATTTTCTTCCTCCGTTATATTTGCTCACTTATGGACTCAAATTCAATCCCTCAAGTTCATTTCTCTTCTAATTGTCCTACGTCTCAAATATGGCTCTTAACCTTAGAAACAAAGCCATCACAGCAAAGTGCCCCCAAAATATCTCTTGCTCCTATTTTAAATGGAATTATAAATTCAGTAAAACAAGCCAGAAAACTAAGCTCCAGAGAGAGCGTACAAGTTTACCGTGTAAAAATCAGTTTTCTCCATCCACATGAAATGTCTGTGACAGAAGACAAAAAGGGATCATTTTACTCTCTTTGGAACAGAAGCCTCCTGGCTGGGTAGGAACAAAGAGCTGAAGCAGGTTTGGGAGCTCCCAGTGCTCCTCTTTGGCCACTGTCACTGTCCCCAGGGCAGGAGCTAGGAGCCCTCTGGGGTGAGGCTGGGTGAGGCTGCGGGAGCTCTCTGGGCGTTCTCCAGCCGCAGGTGGGCACCGGGCCCTCAGAGCCAGCAGGAAACATTCCTGAGGCACTCCTGGCTGGGGGTGGCTCATCCCAGCAGCTGCTTCCCCCAGCAGCTCTCGCGCCCAGCTTGAAGCAATTCAGTTCTAGCAGCTGAAGTCAGCCACAGGTGTTCTGCTTTAGCAATCACTGCTAATCGACCTGCCCATGTTGAGCGGTTTTTAGGCCACGCTGCCTAAAACCACAAATATATTATATACTGAGCCTTGCCCATAGAAAGAATAAATGATCATAACTAAAATGTCGGTGTTATACTGAAATAAAGAACATTCCTTTCTGCAGTGGGACATCTAAATTATACTATCTTGGCCATTTTTACTGAGTTTTATCTCAACGCTGTACAGCTTTTCAACATTTGGCCTTTATCTCCTCTGATCTCCTACTTAAATATTTCAACAAACAGAGCCTACAAAAAAACCTCAGGACACAGAATGGAAAATTACCAGGCTACAGAACCCTCAACCAAGCTCAGAAAGCTGTATTTATTAGATTCTAGACACCAAATGAATCTGGAAATTAAATGTTAATATTTATTAAAATTAAACAGATTTTCAAAATAGATTAAAGCTGTATCTAATATTGCTTAATTAGAGTAATCCACAGAGAATAATTTTATCTTGGTGAGAAGATATGGAATTACATTCAGGAATTCCTGAGCAAAAATATTTATAAATACCTTTTGAGTTCTATGCTGGTTTATAGTATAAGCTGTGTATTTGATCATGTCACACATATTATGTTCCTACCTACAGTTCTCCTCCTACAGCTCTACCTTGAGCTTCATCAGAAAAGTGACATTACCATAAAGACAGTGTTTGTGTGGCTAAGGTTACCTAAACTAGGAACATTTAAGACCAAGTTTATCTTTGAAACTACATTTATCATTATATAGTATTTACATGAGTTATATAAGGCACATTTACAAATAAACTTCAGGATAAATGCACAACAGGACAATAATTTCAAGGCAGATAATAGTGTTTAAATGTTTTGAATTGTAAAGAAATATCACTGAGCCTCATTTGATTCTCCTTTTAAACAAAATCAGCAGAACCTGAGAGATGTTATTTAACTCTTGTCCTTTCAGCTGGAGGTTGGACTGAATTAATCTGACTGAGGTGCTAGACAATAGGCATGCTCTATTAAACAAGGCAATCATAACTGGGGGGGGAGGGAATGTAAACCCTCACTAAAAGCATTAAAAATAACCAAACAAACCCAAATAAAACCAACCAAAACTATCATCCCAAAATTATCTTTGCTTAAGGGAGTGCATGGCTGCGTACCCAGGTGGCGGCTCGGTGGTGAATGCACATGTAACAGAGGGCTCCATTTCTGACATCAGCAGGAAAACTAGGGACACCAAATTAAGCATAGACCAAATTACTAAAGCTAAACTGAACAACTTCATTTCATCTGTAGGTGATCAGGTCAAAAATAAACATTCTGTTGCCAAGGCTTTTACACTGCAGCTAACACTGATGCAGAGAAGCACACAAGACTCTTCCGTCTAAAGTTGCTTCTCACAGATATTCAGGTGGATAACACTGAAGTTCCATGCAGTCCCTGCTATCAGTGGGTGATGGCTTGGACACAGGGAATTTGATGGCCATAAGGATGAAGCCTACTGATGAATTTGCTCCTCTTACACTATGGGATCTTTTTTGGGGTTAAACATATCTCATCAAAGTACTCTCAGGGTGCTCCAGGAACTAAGGAACTCAATCTCAGCCTGGGGAGACAAACCTCTTTACCTTCTATTCCAAGAACAGAGCACGTCTATTCATACTGACTTTCATAGCAAACATTTAAACAAAATGTTATCTAGAAACAAATAAACTCTATCACAGCCATTGTGTCTCTCTGAGAAACAAAGACAAAACAAAGTCACTGTGCTTAATATGCTATCAGGTGTAATGTTGAGCAGAGTGAAGAAAGAATGTGTATGCCATAAAAGAAACCATCAACAGCACAAAAGAATGCCTCATCTGATGCAATTTAACCTGTTAAAGCATTAAAAATAATGTTTTTGAAACAATATCAATATGCTAAAACAAATTTGTCTTTGCTAATGCCTGCACTCGCCCTTCTGCCCACAGGCACAAGGTACCCCATACAGTAAAATAAGGATTTCACATATCTGTTTTGCAGAGTCTAAGGAGACCATTCCATTATCCACTTTGTCAGACATTGCAAACACTTGCCTGTCTCATATTTGGTCAAGCAGGTGAAAAAATGGATGAAAGGCTGGCAATGGGATGAGAACTTACGTATCCTTAGCACTCAGTTTGGTTCAGCACTGATCCAATTATTTAAGTGAATGAACAATTCAGACTAAGCAAAAGTATGCTGCTTATATCCTGAAGGAAGAAAGCAGGTAAGCAGCAAGAACAGGCAGGGGAAGAGTAAGCAACAAATCAGTGCAGCTTTTCACTGTGTCTTGCAAAAAACTTCCATATGTTTAGCATTCTTTTGATGCCTATCACAGGCATCTTTCCCTGAAGCCTTTTTTGCTCCTAAATTTTATCTAAATTAATATGACTCTGTAGTCAAAAGAATAAAGAATAAGAACAACAATACTGAAAAGCAAACAGGTGTCGGTCCTGAAACACCATCACTCAGTGGACAGATGGGTAATTCTGTACCTTTTGAATGCAGGGATTAAACTGCTGCTTTGATCGTTCTCATTCCCAAATTACAATGATTGAGGAATCCATATCACTGAGCAGTAATGTTCTGTTCACAGTGTTGGTCTCAATCCCTCCTGTTTACATGCAGGAAGAAAATGTAATAAGTCATACAATATCAAA
Organism: Regulus satrapa; assembly: GCA_013396955.1. NCBI lineage: Eukaryota > Metazoa > Chordata > Aves > Passeriformes > Regulidae > Regulus > Regulus satrapa. Next base: position 1,349,495 of record VWZN01005606.1, on the reverse strand, counting down.
ATTAAGTAACTAGAGGAATGACCCCACTGGCTATTCTTTTTATGAAGAAAAAATTTACAATATAATCCTCCAATTCCTTTAGTGTCTCATTTCACACTCACAAAGTAACCCTTACCTAGACTGACATACAGTGACATCAAAACAAGCCAACAAAAAGCTCTAGTTGGTACTGCTGCATTCTTTCAATTCTCTGGCTAAATAATGAACCACCTTGATATGAGAACAGTTTGAATTTTGTTTATTTATTTGTTACTTCATTGGCATCTTCAAACACTAACCTCATCCCTTCTGCAAAATGTTCCCCATCTGAGCTAGCAACACACCTCAAAAGCTGCCAAATTAGATGGTCCAATCTCAAAATGAAGAAAATATATCAATAACTGCACTTACTATAATCACACTTAGTTCTGACTCTGATGAAGTAAAGCTGAATGAGTAACTGGCAGAAAGGCACGACTGGTCTTTTGCCAAGCCACATTCCCTGTAAAGTCAAAAGTGAGAGAAAGTGCTCCAGAAGGTGGACTACTACAATGAGATACAGGCAGCAAGAAGAAATACGAGCTGAGGGGCAAGGAAGGCAGAATGCTGCAGTTTTAAGATTCAAACAGATTGATTTTGAACCAAAAGGGAACAAGCATTGCCATCTGGAAATTTGGATTGGAACAGAGCAGGTCCCTTGATCTGCTGTTTCTCTGCCTTGTATGTGCAGCCCCGTGTGTGCCATTCCTGCAGCTGTGCAGTGCACGGGGGGAACAGGACGAGCTGTGTCTCAGAGGGAATGAAGGTCCTTCTGCTCCTCTTGGCCCCAGAATTTAGCAACAGCTCTGGCTCAGCTGAACAGGAAGGCATGGATGTAGCCCCTGAGGGATCCCACACACATGGCCATGTGTGTGCCTGGTGCCTGCATCCCTGCTCAGTAGCTGTCACCTGGGGCTATGCAACGCAGCTGGCTTTTTAACAAGTGCGCAATAAATTCAAAAAAAGTCTGGTTCAGGTTCTTTGTTCAAGAGAAAGCCACATCTTGAACAAAGGAAGCAGTCACATAGGAAGCTCTGGTAGAATTAGAGTGAAGGTGATAATGGAAAAAGAATTAAAACCTGTTGTGTTACAATGATACTTCATTAAGTGTGGAAAGCAGACCCGTTTGAATCAAAGTGAATGTATTTTATTCAAGGAAAGGTTCTTAGGGACTTTTCAAAGGAGCTGAAAGAAAATAGCTTTCTATTTCAATTTTAAATAATGCAGTTCAGGAGATAGTAATTTTTATCAAAAAATAATAAAAATTTCCTTTGATAAGAGAAGCATTTAGAAATTAGTTCTGTAAACATGTCTCACTACAGATTGAAGCCAAATCTGATGAAAATGTTTGCTGGGTCCAGCAACAGCCAGAATACTTTTTATATTGATAAGATGTGGAATTCAATGCATTTAATCATTTCTCCAGAAAAAGCTTTCAGCACACAAAGTACCTGAACAGTTTCCATTTATTATTAACCAGCTTCACACTCTTCTGCCTTAAGAACTAACTGTAGCAAGTATAACACTTGTGTTTGCCCCAGATAAAGGCAAGGTTTTTTTTTTTTGTTTGTTTGTTTTTTTTTTATTGCAATGAACAAGTTTCAAGAAATATAAGAAAATTTACTAAAACTTGCATGGTCAAACAAAGTCAGAAGTCCAGGCCTTTTGACATAATATCACTTCTCTGTCAAACCCAACCCCAGATTCTTGGAAGTGAGCACCAAGCAGCACACAGCAACCTCAAAATGACACAGTGAGTTCACCATCATAGCGAAGAGACACTGACAACTTCACCCTGAAATCTCACTTTCAGCAATATGTACCACCTCTGGTAAGAAAAACAAATGTATGCTGAGTGGTGAAATCTGACATTTTCAAACTAGGTTCTTCATGTCTCTGAGAGGTACCTGATGAGACAGAAAGATGTTGGAAAGTACAGGTCACGAAAGGCAGGTGACTTCATCATATAGATCTGCAGGAGACACAACCACTTAGAAATTATTAACTTGCTTTGCTTACTGGTTTGAAATGGAAATTTGTAAGTATAGCAAGGAAAATGCAAGAGTAAACTTCAATTTGGAAACCTGAAAAAATGGAAAGCAAGGAATTGAGTAGAAAAGTAAACATTGCTGAATAAGTTAAAGACATAAAAGCTACTTTTTCACATTTATTTTTCTCAAACTGTCTAAAGTGGAGTACTCTGTTGTTGGATTTCCATACCTGTCACTCATAATTATTGACACCTTCACCTCATACAAATTGAAAATATGAAGTGAAATTGAAGAAAACGTGAAGTGGGAAAGAAGATATTTCCTGAGTTACAGCTATGGCAACAATGCACTCACACAGAATCACAGAATGAACTACCTTGAAAAAGACCTTTTAGATCACCTGTTCCAACCTATGATGCATCACCTCCTCATCAACTAAACCTGAGTGCCATGTCCAGTCTTTTTTTAAACACGTCCACGGATGGTGACTCCACCACCTCCCCAGGCAGACCATTCCATTGCCCAATCACTCTCTCAGTGAACAATTTTTTTCTGACATCTAACCTAAATTTCCCTGGGTGCAGCTTAAGACTGTGCCCTCTCATTCTGTCAGTTGTTACCTGCAAGAAGAGGCCAGCCCCCACCTGGCTACAGCCACCTTTTAGGAAGGTGTAGAGGATTATAAGATCACCTCTGAGTCTCTTTTTCTCCAGGCTGAATAAACTCAGCTCCCTCAGCCATTCCTCACAGGGCTCATTTTTCCGGCCCCTCGCCAGCCTTGTTGCCCTCCTCTGGACATGTTCAAGAATCTCAATGACTTTCCCAAACTGAGGGGCCAGAGCTGGACACAGCACTCAAGGTGCAGCCTCAGCAGTGCTGAATTCAGGGCAAGAATGACCTCCCTGCTCCTGCTGGCCACACCATTCCTGACACAGACCTTCTTAGCCACCAGGGCACTCTGCTGGCTCATGTTCTGTGAGCTGTGCAGTACCCCCAGGCCTCTTTCTGCCTGGGCACTCTCCAGCCACTCTGTCCCCAGCCTGTAGCACTGCGGGGGGTTGTTTTGACCAAAGTGCACTCGACACTTGGACTCATTAAACTTCATCTTGTTGGATGTAGTCCATCTCTCCAGCCTGTCCAGGTCCCTCTGCAGACACTTCCCACCCTCCAGCATATTGCCACTTGCACCCAGCTTGGTGTCATCTGCAAATTTAGTGATGATGGACTCAATCCCCTTGTCCAGATCATCAGTGAAGGTACTGAACAGAACAGGCCCCAGCAGACACCACTGGTGACTGGCCACTAGCTGGATGCAGCACCACTCATCACCCCTCTCTGGCGTGCCCCCCCACTCCAGCCAGTTCCTAACGCAGCACAGAGTGCTCCTGTCCAAGCCTGGGCTGCAGCTTTTCCACAAGTGTGCTATGAGGGACAGTGTCAAAGGCCTTGCTGGAGTCCAGGTACACAACATCCCCAGCCTTTCTTGCATGCACCAGCCAGGTCAACTGGTCATAAAAGAGATCAGGTTGGTCAAACCCAACCTGCTCCTCCTAAAGCCAGGGTTGATACCCTGGCCATCCTGTGTGTGCTGCACTCAAGGTGATCTGTTCCATAACCTCACCGGGTATCAAGGTCAGGCTGACAGGCCTGGAGCTCCCTGAATCCTCCTTCAGCCCTTCTTGGGGATGGGGTCACACCAGCACCTCCAGTCCTCTGGGAGCTCCCCAGTGAGGCAGGACTGATGGGAAATGAGGAGAGAAGCCTCACTCACTCATCTGTCAGCTGGCTCATCACCCTGGCATGGAGCCTCAGTGAAATACAGAACAGTTATGCTGGTAAGAACCCATAAAAACAAGCCCACCATATCTAGCTGATCACCCAAGTTAACTAAGGTCTACCAACAGTATTGTAAATTTTAAGAAACAGAACAGTCACATTTGACTGTCATTCTTGAACAATACAAACACAGTTGAGAAGAGGAAAGAAAAAAAAAAATACATTACTTTTATTCTTTTGCAGGTTTTGGTGCAAGCTATTGATCCCAAATCAGCAACTGGACATCTTCTTTACAAACCATAACAAAACCCTAATAATCATAAAACAGAGGGAGGCACTACTTTTAGAAAATCTGCCTATATCAAGAGGTTATATTAAAAAAAAAAAAAAATCTCTATACAATCAGAGCCAATATTCATTTAGTTACACTAGGATGGAACTTAACCTCATATGGACTGAAACAAAATATATAACCTTAATTTTTATTTGGGAATAGAGGAAAGTACTAAGTAAAATTCATGAGTAATCAGAAAGCCAAAAGGATGACTAAAAAAGCAGAAATGGGAAAATTCCTGTAATTTATCTCATGTCAGTTGGATGCATTGTTAATCAGTGACTTTTGTTACAGTGACAAAGGAAAATGAGAGCATCCTCCCAAACTAAGACATCTATTCAGCCTGCAGACAACTCAGTTCTTAAACGCTGTCTGAATCCAGGAATTTTATTTCAGTGCTCTTTAGAAAAGCACACTGTACAAGCCATTATATCTCACAATCCTGGCAAATTTAGTACACCTATGTCTATGCTATGAAAAAATTATTGCTGTAATGATATCAGAGAAGATCATTAAATACATATCTTTCATGTATTGGTATGGCTAGCTTCAACTAAAAATTATTTTAGGTTTTTATTTGGGTTACTTGGAATTCTGTGTTTCCTCATAGGGCATGCTTGTTTGTATTGATTAAAAGATCTTATTTGTGCATCCATTTCTTGATTTTTTGTTTTATTCTTTTAAACAACTACCCTGGAATTCTTCCTATATTGCATTTCTGCTCCTCCTGTATACAGGTTAGTAGAATTTATAAAAAAATTGAGAGATGTGAAGATTATCTATGGTAAATATAAGCAGACGAAGTTCCAGCAACATCTATACCAACTCCTAACTTGCTCTGCAGTTTTGTGCAATAAACACCGCTGGATGAGGCAACCAGAAAAACCTGGCTACAAGATCAGCTCTTTGCTACCTGTTTTAATTTTTTCATCCACTATCCTTATGTGATGATGTCACTGTGATTGTCTTAGAAAGGAGAAAATCTATATGAAAATGCATTTTCTTACTGCTCTCCCATTTTCTCAGAACCCTTGTTATCACTCCTCCTTCAAGTTCCCAGCGTGTTATTTACTATGAATGAAGCCACACTTGGTCCACCACTCAATTGTTGTACAGTAATTAGACCCCAAATGCACACAAATTATTTCCAGGCTGCCAGCTGGATAAAACATTCACTGCATCATTTTTTTGTTGACATTTGGATTGTGATTTAACCCTTTTCTATCTAAAAATCAAAGGAGAGAACAAACTGGCAGAGGAAGAGAAAAGAATATACCAAGTAACTCAACATTACGTAGGCCCCATGGTCACTCAAAGGTGAAACAGGAGAGTTAGTGCAGTGCATCTGTCAGGCTCAGTAACACAGGCAGGTTTGCTCCTTCACAATTTCTCTCTCTCTATTTTTCTTTTCCTTCTTCATCAGCATATTAATGCTCTTCATCATCATTCTTTGGAAGTGTGACACATAGCACGTTTCCCATCCTTCTGAGCATATGGTCTGGAACTCTTCAATAGCTGCAATATGATGATTCCGGGCTGCTGAGCGCAACTGATAGGCACATTAAACTGCTGGGAGACTCTTATCTGGGGCAGGCAGGATTCTTTCCAGTGCAGTCCTGAGGGGCCCTCAGTAATGAAAAATAGTAATTCTAAGTATTTTCCACCTGTCTGTTGCCAGGCATTTTGAAATGTAGTTTCAATAGTTTTTCATTCCACATAACCCTTATTAAAGCAAATCAAGTGTAAGCCACAAGAACCTGGAGAGTTTCACTAGAGATCCTGCAGTTACCATTTTAAGAATAGGCTTTTCAAAGCTTATTTTCCTTTGCTTTTAATGCTGTAAAGCAATCTAATATAAAAAAAGATGCCAATAAAAATAGGTATAAAATTAACTAAGTAAATACAGCATTATGATGTTTGGCCAATAATTAATAAAACCTGTTATTTTAAAAGAGATTTTCATCTTCATTATGAAGTTAATAAAGAGTAAAGAAAAACAGAGTTTATTTCACATATAAACAAAGAGAATTCAAAATCTAATTGAGGATATAAAGTTTACCAGATCTAAAGAAATTCTTGCACCTTTTTCAGTCTCTTCTTAGCTGTGATTATAGTCATAAGCACTTGTGCTCTTGCCTTGAACAACAGTGAATAAAAAATTTGTTTCAAATTCCCATTTCTTCAGCTAAAAAAAAAAAAAAAAAACAAACCCAAACTTCCATACTCATGACTCTTTACAAAAAAAGGTAAGGATTTTCTGAGAACAGTGATTGCCTGAAAAATCACTGTAGGAATTGGATCTCATGATCTAAAGACAGAGCTTTTGCAATTGACATCGTGGCAGTTCAACTGGTTTACATGTGCTGCCTTTTAACTCAATAAGAAAATGCTTCACTTCCTTTCATCTGTAAAACTAGAAAAAAAATTGATTCTTTTCATCTCAGTGTAAGTTTTATTATGCTTAGATCCCTAAATAATGACTCTATTTACCATGATCTCCTGGAAAGTTGTCCCTTTCCAGGAGATCATAGTAAATTCTGAATTGATATGAGGATTCACAGGACTTAGCAGCAGGTATACCTTCTGCAGCAGTGCACAAAATTAGATAAATGGAACATCGCTAACAAGACTAAGAAATATTCTCAATTGTTTTACATTTTTAATGTACACAACTTTCTTACCTATATTTACAACTTTAGTAACATTTCTTGCACTGGATGACTCACATCACTACAGCCTAAATTATAGTTTCTGTAAGGGTATAAATTTATCACTCGGTCAAGGTCTTTCAGCTGAGAAAATATGGATACAGAAAGGAATTTATTCCATAGGAGTTGGCCATTCATATAAAAGACAGTGTTGAAAAATTAAAGTCCTTACCTCTGATATTGTAAAAAAGATCCCAGAGAGAATTCAATACTTAGGTTCACAAGTATTGATAAAATTTGCAATTATAACCCATTTGCAAGGATTAAATTTTATAATTTTTGATTTACAAACTTCTCAGAGGAGAAATAATCACTAATTTTAAGACAGCTAAAAAGAAATCACACACAAAATTGCTTATTTTCCCATAAAGAGCAATAGTTAAGTTATATGTTTGTCTTTATGCTTCACATAAAAACTGCATTAACATTTGTTTTCTTCATAGACTCACAAATATTTTTCCTTAGTTTCCACTGTTTATGTGTTAGTAGCTGTATTTTCCTCCAGCATCACTGTAGGTGAGGATCTGGCACTGCTATTTGCACTCATCCTGATAAAACTGAATTCTTTTCAATGTTGATGCATCAAAGCAGTTGGGCGCACTAACCTTTGTACAACCCTCCTGCTGGATATTTGTAAAACCATTTATTTTCATGTTTACCCATAAATGAGAAAATCACTTATTTGGAGAACTTTATGAGTGGCTTCTTGCAGAGTAATCTTCTGTGAGAGACAGAGCCATGGATCTCACAAGGACAACTGCCTGACATGGAATATCTTACATGCACAGTTGTACCTAAAGAAATTTTTGCCCATTTAAACTTTATTCATGGCTTTTTATTTCTATATAATCTTCTTTTCAAATAAGAAAGAGGAAAGAATGAGCTACAAGCAGTGCAGTGGCCAGCAGTGAGTACAATAAGAATTTGAAGAGGACTGAAAGGAAGCTTTCAGATATGGGCACAATCTGTACTTTTTGGGGGCTCTTGGGGAAGAACCAGCAGTTAGATAACTTTATCAGGTGTGTTCTACTACTATTAGATGTGCAGTTCTTCTGTAGCTTGGTAGGAAACTTTTATTCAGCTGTGCATGAAGTAAAATAACAGTTAGTCAAATTTATAACAAGCCTCTAATGTTTAGCCAACTCTTGTGACCTACTCTGCTTTTGGTGAAAATTGTTGTAAAGGTCAGAGGGTACCTTAAAAGTTCAGAATTTTAGAGTGTTTCTTCCATGCAAGATCAGCTGTCACACCAACATAATTTAAACTAGAAGTGGCTTTGATAATCCCAAGTGTTCAAGACTTAAAATATCTGTGATATATATTTTTCAAGTAGTCTAAGCTGAATGCTGTCTGTCCTGACAGACTCTTGAGGGTTGCTGAATTTTATTTAAAGGAAATAAAATATCTATTTTACTAAAATATTTTGCTGACAGAGTTGGAAAATTAGCATTATTGATTTTAAAACATTTAATAAAACACTTCTATAAAAAAATCAGCAGATAAACCCAAAATATTGAATCTTTTCTGCTTGTGTGTTGAGAAATACCCTTCCACTGAGTAAATTTGTACATTATTTTTGTAGTTTAATTAATATATTTAATGAAAAAAGTGTTTAAATTTTAAGACATATTGGAATTTGGGGAATACCTAAAGAAAATGAGAGTGTGATGAAACTAAACGTCCTCATCTGTTTAGGCTTCTCAGGCTTCTTCTCACTCAAATGTCAGACATGCTCCTTTTCCCACCTTCACTAGGTATCATGTTCCCTGAATGACTTTAGAAGTAGTTTTCCTCCAGTCAAACAGTCTGCCATTAGCACAAAGTAATCCTTACTATAATGGTCTTTAATTGCCTCTAATTATTTTATATCTGAATTACCGTACACTGCAGGACATTCAAAGCCATAACAATAAAATATCTTATTACAGTGGCTCACGGAAGTACTACTGGGCTCAGACTTCTGGGAATCATTCTGAAGTCCAGCAGTGACTGTAAATCATTCTGATTTCTCTGTGTAAGTCAATGGGAATATTGCATAAGAAACTCAACTTGTAAACTCTAAGTCCTACTAGAACCAAAGGCATTAAATTTCTTCATTCATTGTACTTGGGTTAGGCTAAAGCTCCAAAAGCAAGGCAAACATCAACTATGGCACAAAATCAATGCTTTATTTTCTCCTAAATACCCGGTATTGGTGACCCGTAAACTCCCTGAAGGGATTTGCCCAGAAAAGTAAGCAATGCTCCATAACTATTAAAGCCACCTATACACAGACCATGCCCTGGATTCACCACTTTAAATCCTTGCTTTGAATCTGGAGAAGTTTTATGGTAAGGTTATTTCTTGAAAAGCAAAGATAAAAGGCAGAGATTTGAGATAGCAAAATGGTCATTAGAAAAGTTGTTTAATGCATTTGCTAAAGGCAAGGTTTTTTTTTAAACTCAGTTATGTTAACAGCAGAGGGGGGGTCTAGAAGTATTGAATGCTAGCATCAGTAAAGTTTTAACAAATTGACTAATAATATTTTCTAACAGGAAACACAGGAGTGTCAACACAGAGTCCAAAAATGGTTGGAAGGGTCCCTAAAGATCGTCTCATTTTAATTCCCTGCCATGGGCACATACATTTTCCACCAGACCACATTCTCAAATCAATCCCCATCCAAACTGGCCCTGGGCTCTTCCAGGCATGGGGCAGCCACAGCTTCCCTGGACTACCTGTGTTAGTGTTATTAGTCTGGTGGTCTAGCTCGAACACAGGTCCTCTTGAGCCGAAATATCAACACCTAAAAGATACAGGCAACAGCTGTACACAGGTCTGGCTGGCCTGTGCTTCTGTGGGGTCTGCACTCAGAAGCAAGGATTGCCTTCAAAGGACACAGAGCAAAGGACAGGAGAGTCTGTTCCATGTGTTTATTGTGTAACACACAGAGCTTGGTGTTCCTGAGCTCCAGGAGTGCTGAGCACCACAGGTGTGTGTACAGAAAAGCTGGAGCCCAGGACCTGGATCTTCCCTCTCCAGCAGCAGAGATGGGGAAGCACTTCTGATTCGCGTCACGCATCAGCTGCCAAACCCCATCAGCTGCCAGTGTGCTCTGCTCTGCTAACCCATCCTTCAGGACCTGTATCTGTGCAGGCTTAAGCAGCCCACTCTTGCTGGGACAGCAGGACAAAGAAACAGGCAGCACCACCACAGCACAGAGGTAAAACCAGCCCCAGCTCTGCCCTCATCGCTTGCCCCCTTCCCCTGGAATTAATCCCTTCCCTTGTTAACAAGCCTACCAACTGGAGGACACATTGCACTTCCAAAGGACAAGTCTCAACTACCTTTAATGTCAAGAAAGCCGAAACCATCTCCCATAAAGAAACAGACTGAATTAAAGCACAGCAAAAGCTAAAGATGGTATAATACAGGAACTTCACTGGAAAATAAGAGACACGGGAATCGCAAGAGAAAATACTAGATATAATATCATATAACTGTCCAGTGTTTCAGATATTCAGATAGTATTTGTAGGTCCACTACAGAAAATAAATCAATAGAACAGTCTTATTACAAAGCATTTTTTATACATTTTGAAGAAATTTACTAAACTTTTGTCTTACTTATCCTCGCAATCATTCTCTTTCTGTCATCAGGTACCTCAGGCAAATGTCAAGAATTTCCAATACTCTCCATCACAACGTGGTTTTACCATCAAATGTTTTCTATTCATATGTGATACAGCCATTCTTTCAATATTGTCTCAGAGGACTTGCCCTCAAGCAAGACCAATATTTTAATTTTATTGTATTCTATTTTGTCTTTCATTAATAGTGTGTATTAAAAATCACTTATAGAGAAGACAAGCAAACATAGACTTTACTCTTGGGAAGACAAAATGTTTGTTAAGTTTGTTGGCATATTCCTACCAAACCAGCACAGCTGAGACTGATAAATAAGAATTTGATTAGCATTCAAATTATAACTTCCCCATTCCTCTTCATAATGACAATTTGACTGAGATTGTGTTTGTCCATTTTCAGAGATGAATAACTGTGGCATTTAGTAAAAAAGTGAGAAAACCATGTTTGGTATTTAATTTGATTTAATGACTTTCTTGGCCATGGTTAGTTGAAGATGAGTCTAGCCAGATGCCTTTATTTCTCCTTCTGCTATATTATGATCTGTCTCAAAACAATACTTGAAAATAGTTAATCTGAATAAAATTCAGAAAGAGCTACAGAACAGCTGAAACACAAAAAGAAATTGTGCCAGCATCACTAAGCTAAATTCAGCAGAATGTTTTATCATAAAAAACCTGGAGAAAATTTGTCCTCAATCTTCCTTATAAATTATTTGACTTTCAAACACTGTCTGGCACTGGGGTCTTCTGTTTCTCTGTCCTGAGGCGCTGTGGTGTTAGACACATTTTCAAGAGTCTGTTGCATTCTGCCTTCACAACCCTCAGAAATGAGAAGAGAATTTCTTTCTGCTGTAGCTCAGGGGGGCACCCTGGACAAGGTGTCTGTGAGTCACACGTGAACGTGACTGCTGGGGAGGATTAGCTCTCCAATGCAGGTCAAAAAGGACCTTTCTTACAGCGCTGTGCACACCAACCTTCCTGCACCACACCCACTCTGCCAGAGCAGTGCAGGAAGGTGGTAGCTCATCCATGAGGCTGTCCCTAAAACACTCTCTCTTCTGTTCTTCATCCCAATGGACCAATATTTTCACATGTATCATTCTCTCACTTTCCACAGGGCATACAATAACCTAAGTTATTCCCATATTCTTACTCCATCGGGTGAAATAGGAGTATTTGTAACTAGAGAACACTGTCAAGTGGCAAGACATTAAAAGATTCATTTGCCAAAGGATTTGCAACCATTCTTAAACTATGTATGTTAAGCAGAATAAAAAAATCACATCTGCCCAGTTTTGTTGGTCTTTATGTGAAGTGTTTTAGATGATCTGTTAGTTATCACCAAAATCCCAAATCAATGGATGTTTCAAAACAGTTCTTCAATGTCCTTCTCCCTTCTGTGCTTTAATAATTTACATGTACAATATGGATTCTTACTCTCCTCTGTTACATATTCAATATTACATGCCAATGTAATTCAAGCTGAATTTCTCAAATGTGATTAACCCATTTAAGGATATCTAACTAGTCTGTAAAATGGTTTTCTTGAGGTGCTGCATGCAAAATTGTGCTGTTCAAAAGAGAACTGCTACTGTCCAAAAAAGAAAAGTCAAAGAGGGAAGGAAAAAAATATCAGCTGTCTCAAAGGGTTTTCTCTGTTCATTACACAGAGGAGTAAGTCAGTGCATTGTGCAAAATAAAGTTTACATAAACATTACACTATCCAAAGACCACACTTAGAGGCATAAGGTAATGGCCTTGTAATTCATTATAATAGTCCCCTTGTGCAGCTATAGAAAATTCTATCCTAGTGAAAATTCCAACATTAAATTAAACATTTGTGAGTTCCTGAGCATCTGACACTTTCTTCTTGCTAAAGGAAGTAAACATCACTGCACTGAGCTACAAAATATTCTCAAGTATGATAATTAATTGAAATTAAGAACTCCCATGTGGCATCAGATTCACATCGGAGTAGAAAGAGCAAACATGTTTCCCAGTCAATGGAGTATTTGTTTTACCTTCACATAAAATGTATTAATAACAAAGCAGTTAAGATTGTTCAAAAAGCACCAGTTTTAACCTTTGTAATGTAAATCAAGATATTCTGTCTTTGAAAGTACAAAGCCAAGAACTCCTTATTGTAAGATTTAATTTTTTCCCCCCTGCAAAGTAGCATAGCAGAGGTTTCTGCCTGGACAGAGTAGCGTCTGGTTTTACACAAATTCCTGGTTTACCAGGAGATCCTAATGTTACAATACATCCAGAATGATAAGTGTTAATGGGCCAAAATTCAGCAGAAGTTCTGAGGGCCATTCATGGTGAGCCTTTCAATGAGTGGGAAGTATTATATCCCCAAGGAATCATCCTCTATATATACAGTGCAATCTCATGGAATAATTTCTGGACTGACTTTTTAAATATATTTGCATAATAAAATTGAATTTTATAATCAATATGTTCTGGAGATTTTAGGTAATGGGAAATTTCAAAATAACTTTTTACCAGATTTAATCTTACTATTGAAATACATATGTCTATGCACACTCCCAGAAACAAAACTGCTCTACAGATCTGTGACTTCTGAATAGAATATTTGTTATTCAGATATTTACTGTGCTCAGTTTATAATTTTTTCTTTTTAAATTTTTTTGACATACTCACACTTCATTAGCATTTTCTCTCTCTTCACAGTTGTGACAGGATCGGCTGAAAATTAATACTCTGAATAGTTTCCTGAATTCTCTTTCCTTCTGCGAGCTACAACTAATTTTGCATGTGTTCTGTTAATGCTTAATAATTATCTTATCTCACCAACTGCTGTGCCACAGCAACAATGGCTTACTGCTACTGGGATGGATGAGGCATTTTCCCTCCTCTGAAAGCAGAAGATGTGGAATACTCACTGCTCCCAGAGGCTCCTGGGGACAGCTAGAGACCCCTTGAATATCAGCTCTCATATGATAAAGACTTTTCTGCAAATTCAGAAGTCAGTAAACAATGAATACATGATGAGGATGTCACAGTGGCAGATAAGAGTCACAGTGAAGACATTAAAATAGCAGCTGTCAACTGCTCTCTTTGGTGAGCCTTGCTCTTATAGTTTCTCAGTGTGAGGACAGACCAGAATTTAACAGCACAGCCCAAAGCAGAATAAACCCCTTGTTCTCAGATGAATCACCAGCACAAGCCAGAGTCAGCACTTGGGCACACACAGTCCTGTGTCCCTCCTCAGGGACCACAATTTGGGCACACACAGCCCTGTGCCCCTCCTCAGGGACCACAATTTGGGCACACACAGCCCTGTGCCTCTCCTCAGGAACCACAATTTGGGCACACACAGCCCTGTGCCCCTCCTCAGGGACCACAATTTGAGCACACACAGCCCTGTGCCTCTCAGGGGGCCATGCCAGGGCTGCTGCCCTGTGCTGGGTGTTGGGTATGTAAAATCCATTCTGTTCTGCAGTGCCCAGGTTTGGGGATTCCCCCAGCACCTGCTTAGACAGAGCTGAGGTTTTACAAGTGCAGCTGAGCTGTTAAACACAGCTCAACAGTTCTATTAGTACAGATTTTAGGAAAAGCTGTTGCTGAATTTTAAATACAACTTTTCCTTGAAAAATGTGGAAAGGAAAAAAAGTGCTTTCCCTGGTATACAAGATGTGATGCATTTACTGCAGGTGCTCTGCTTGTAATCCCACCTAGCCCATTCTGATGGAAAATCATTATAGTTTTTTTTTTTGTTTGTTTGTTTGGGGTTTTTTTTGGTCCATGCTTAAAAGAAGTGGTGTAGCAGGACTTAATGAAAGATACTGAAACAGTATGCATTGGACAGACTCTCATAGCATCAGCATTTCTTAATAAATAAATCAAATAAATAAATGGATTTGTGATATTAGAAACTATAACTACTTTTAGTGTACAATATTTGCACTAAAACTTACACTTATATAATTCAAGATGTATTCACAGCTATTCTATAGTCCTGAGCTTAGAATCACTTGGCTTATGGAAAAAAATTCTCAGCTAATAAAAATAGGGATTGTTGTTTTGGTTCCCTAGAACCATGCTCATTGAAACTGGTCCAGGGATACAGTTGCACAGATGCCACTGTAAACTCATCTGCGTGGGCCTAAATGTGCAGCAGAACAAAAATCACAAGTACCTATGCTCTTCTATTTTTACATATTTCCTCCTGCCTTGGAGAACTTTAGAAATAGAAGCAGCAGTTTCACATGTCATATTTTGAAAGGGAACATCAGAGTGAGTCAAGGAAAAGGATTTTTCTGATCCAGATGCTGACACTTAACCATTACAGAATGTAAAGACATCCCAGTGTCACTGTGGAGCTGTCTGCACTCATCAGACACACTGGGTTGACTCGTCCCCTCTTCTGCAGATTCAGTTCTGCAGATTCAAGGGGATTCAAAAGGAGGGTGAAAGAGAAGGAGAAAAGAGAGAGGAGGAACTGAAGCACCACTTCATACCATCTCTGTCAGCAAAATAGCCCAATGACTCCAGTATTATTAAAACACGAATGCAAAGCATCCAGCAATGCTGTAGGGCTCTAATGCCATCTGATCCAAGATCCAGCACTGCCCTAGCAGTATATTCATGCAACTCACACCCTACACCACAAACTGAGTGTCAGATACAAAGCATTAAGAAAAAAAAAAAAATCACTTGTTGAATGCTGCTGAAGAGATAGCTTCCTATCTGCTTTCTTCAAGAATCACTCTTCCTCTAATCATTTTTTATAAATCCTTGTTAAAATTTTCCTTTGCTTTTGAGAAAGATAAATTGTATCTGAGGCTACTGAAAAGTATACATATAAATTATAGTACACAGTCAGAGACATGAGTACACCTTGACATTAATTTATTAGCAATACAGAAATCTCATCACACCACTTACAATTCCATTTTCACCCGCCTAAGGGGATATTGGCATTAACGTTACTTACTGCTTATAAGCACTCCCAGGCTGTAGGTAATCCTTATTATTTTCATTACTTCAACCTGATATTTCATTATTTCAATCTGATCCTACTTCATATGAAGAGTTTATGAAATCACATATATTTGGATAGAGGCTGGGGATAGCTGAACTAGGACTATTTTATACACATAATTTTTTTAACTCATAGTAATTTTTTAAGCCAGAATTTTATCCACTTGCTGGTGTGGTTGACCAAATTTAAAAAAAAAAAAAATCTCAAAATCTGTACATTCATAAACTCAAAAATGGCTGTATTTTCCTTACAAAAAACCCCAATAACAACAACAAAACAAACAAACAAAACACACACACACACACACAAACAAACAAACAAAAAACAAAAAAAAATAACCCTGAGCATTTTTCAAATGAATATAGTGAAGTCCTTTTGCAAAAGCCTAATCATCCAATTTTCACAGCTGGGAGTAGCAGTGATAAGGATAGGTTCATTTGCTGCTAAGTACAGAAACTAGTTGAGACTAAACACTTAGATCTGGTTTTGTTCTAGAAGATCAGAAAGACCCTCCCTGCATTAGAAGTCCTCCATGAACTATCTTTTGGCACAAAAGATTTCAGATAAAACATCCTAGAGAAGCAGCAACCTTGTAGCACCATTAAAATCTGTACTGTCTTATTTTATCTTAGGTGAGACATAATTCAGCATTCATTTATTCACTTTTCATGTGTTTATTAATTTTTTTGCCATGGTTCTGTCCCAGTTACATTTATATTCTTATGACTCCCAGTCGTGGAATTAACTACTTATGCCACAGTTTATTTGGTTTCACATTACATATATAATCCAATTACCTCTTTGTTTCCACTGCAGTGAGATAATGAATTTCAACACCTGAAAAACAATTTTCATTTAGAATGGAACTCACTGCAGTTGATGATCTAGTTCAAAACAGTGTTTGTTGTAGGGTGGGAGAGCCATAATCAAATGCATCATCATCTTATTAATGAGAAAGAAGCTAAGCAGGTGCGGAAAGCTCACTGGCCTTAAAAGGGGATATGTAATGAGTGGCCACCAGGTGTAAAATCCGAGTGTGCAGCACCAACTTTACCTATCCCAAAAGATGAAGAACAAACATGAGAACGGAGTCAGTAGAAACCAGTATTTTAAAGCTGAATGATTGTAAGGACAGGCGAATTAATATTAAAGCCTAATTCAACCTGTTTAGAAAGTGATACCTGATAACAGCTAAAGGACACCAATCATCCAAATAGGTTTTTAAGTTCAGTTCTCTGTGTTAGATTTAGTCATAGAAAAATAAAGATATGTACTTTCTCCTCTAGCCTTTCTGAGAAGAAAAAAAATGGAAATCTTATATCACGAGTTCAGACACTGCTATCCTTGAAACAGTCATTAAGGAAGAGTTAAGTGAAACAACCAGTTTTGAAATGCCTTCCTCTCTAACTTGATTTGCAAAAGACCTTGTCACAGCAGGTGACAAGGAGACTGTTATCAAGAGTCTCTATCTGTGTGTTTTGCATTTCAGTACAAAACAAAAGGGCAGAAAGGCCATGAGGCCTTAGCAGTGACACATCTGTCCACATCTGTCCTGACAAGCCCTCCATGGCCTCACAGTCCTGTCTGGCCGATGGAGCCCTGCAGTGTCAGCCAGGTTCAGACTCAGCAGCCTGCTCAGTGAGGCAGGAGGCTGAGAGAGCTGCTGGGGTTCACTCCGTTTGCCAGGGATCAGGGGGCTGAGCATGTTCCTTATTTTTTAAAGAGACTGTGAATTCCATCAAGAGAATTCAATGCATTTCTTCTTCACCCTGTCAAGTCACCACTCAGGTTAGAGTTTGATTTTAAGGGGTAAGAAAGACACAAATCCTTCCTGGTGATCATAAGACGTGATGGCAGTTTGTATGCAGAGTGTCTTTGCCTTAGTGCATTTTTAGAGAGTTGGAGCCCTCAGTTTCCATCTGTCAGGAATGAGGTGTGTGGATAGGTGCTAGTTTCAGGGGAATTCAGGGTTCAGAAGAATTCATCTTAAGAACAGGTGGCATTGTTAGGCTGTGAAGCTGTTTGCTAATTTAAGAGACCCATAACCTACTTAGAACTCATTAGATTCCAACAGCGATGAACAGGCTCCTCTGGGCTCATATTTGGGCTTAACCTTCTAAACAGAATAAAGTGAAAAAACTAAGCTCAGAGCTTGTGCTGAAATTAGAGTTATCTAATACGCTCAGCAGTATTTTATACGGGAAGGGGAACAGTGTTAATGGACAGTCATAAAACATGATTTCAGTTTGAATGTTTGCCATGTTTAAGTGAAATTTTCACTCTGGCTTCAGCATGCAAAAAAACCAATTTATTCTGTTGTGATGAAACTAACAGCATTGCTCCAAGTAAAAGTGATTACAAAAAAAAAAAAAAGGATTAGCTTTTCCAACTAACTACAGAAGTAGTTTCTGTTCCCAAGTTTTCTGCCTGTATTTAGCAAATATGTGCATAGCACCAAAAACGTTGTTTTCCTGTTGTCAATAAAACACAGTAACAAGGTAAACATTAAAAAGGATTAATGATCCAAAAGCATCACAGTTTCACAAGCTAATCATTTGTGACAAGTGTAATGTATTGACCAGTAAAATGCCCCAAGGTTTCATATTCAATCTGAAGTTTAATACATTTATTACTGGCAGTGCAGGTGAACAACAGAGCAGCGGTATTTGCAAACAACAAATTAAATTCAGGGAAAGCTGTGAACGAGTCTGGGGCAATTTTGCCATGCTGGGTGAATAGGCAGTGGGTAGAAGTGCAAGGGGAGGAAAGAATTTAAGCTAGTTGCACTCCTGATAGGTTTGGACGTGGCTATTGTAAGGCAGGAGACTCAGTGAGAGCCTCTGCTCGCACTGTTACCACATTGAGATGCATTAGTATGAGTGGAGGATGATGTGAAATCCATTCTAATCCAGCTCCTCTGGAATGCTACAGGCTGCACTACAGGAGGACAATAAAAGCAACACAAGCATAGAGAAACTATCACAGAGAGAGAGAGACTCCAAGACTTAAACAGTTTGTCTTGAGAAAGAGACAAATAACAAAGGACACAAAAAGGGCATATTCCAAACTAAAATGACAGGGAAGATAGATCTGACATTACCATTCCACACACATCATAAAGCAAGAGTAAAAGGAAAGCAAGTGAAAGATGGAGGAACTGAAAACACTGAATAAATGCTTTCACTGCAGCAATTATATTGTGAAACTCCTCGCCACCAGGTATCGCAGATGTGCATATGGGAATCTATCCCATGACATTTGGGATTGGACATTTATACGTGTATAGGAAGGATATGCTGAACTGCAATCATAGGAAAGAACACTAAAAAGAAAATTCTACCTCATCCTCTAAGTTGATATCTAAATAAGGCAGTTTAAAATTGGACCTCAGGAAGAAGAAGAGTGTAAAAACTTTATTTTGCATGCATCTACTTTGCAGTTCCCAGTGTCAGCCATAAGCTACTATGAGAAGGCAAATTCTGAGTAAGATGGACCACATTTAGCACAGGAATTCATGTCATGATTATCTTTCCCAAACAAATTATGATTTTATACATTTTTAAACAGCATATTGTTCAGTCACTGCTCCAGCAGACACTTTCTGTATCAGAAATTACTCCAGAGAGGAGCCAGAATGTCTGACTCCTCACACACATGGACCCGCCAGACTCAGAAGGCAAAACAGGGAGGCTTCACTGCTTATAATTTTGCAAATCTGCTTAGGCCAGCACAGCTATGTTTATCCTGGTGTCTATCTGGGCTGTCTAGAAACTGTCTTAACATATACTCTGATCCTTCTGCAAATAGGTACATAGCATAACACTCACAGGCAGAGGTCTGAAACTAGAAAAACAAAAGATGCCATACTGTGAAGAGTTGCACTATAATTATAGATTACTCATGCCAAAACCCACAATCACACATATTAAGTGAGCCTAAAGTTGCTCATTAAAGCAAACAGAAGAACAGGTTCTATTTACTGATTCTGATTGTTTCCCTTGGCTAACAAATTTAAATCAATAAGACTGAACGGAGTTTGCTGTTGCTGTTTTGATCCATTATAAGAATAATACAGAAATCCCCATTCCCCTTAAGCAATCTCAAAAACAAGAAACAAATTTCCTGTATCTTTTATGTTTCCACGGTTCACTTGTTCACTTGCTATGATGCAAGACCACTTTCTTTTCTTGTTTATTCCCCCCCACACACACTTTTTATTTTTTGATACTGTAGAATAATACAGAGGAAAATGTGACTGCAGAAAAAAAGTAAGTCTCATAAACCCACTGCTTGATGCCTGAAATTACTCTCCGAGAGAAAAGACTTTCACTGGAAACACATCAATTCAAACTCCTTCTTCTTCAATGACTTTGAGAACACCTCTTTCTCAAAGGGACTGTGGCTAAAATGCACACAACAATAATGTTGTCATCTTTACCTACATACAGATGCTAGATATCCTTGTGTAAACAACTACCAACTACTTTCCATCTAAGCAAAGGCAACAGACTAAGAAAAAAGAAGCAATAAAACAGCCCCAACACACCCAAAACCCCAAATCTTCTTCGTCAGGTTCAAAGATCACCCAGTCTAACACTGAGTTCTGTAATGCTGTTCAGGGAGCAGTGAGAGTATGATCTTCCCTTTCATAGTGGCCACAAACCCATCATAAATATGTTAAGGGCCACCTTTTCCATTTGCACGCAGACCAGCAGAATTTCCTGCAGTTTCAGGGAGTAACTAAGCCCAGCCTGTTACTTCTAAGGAACTCTGAATTTGCCTAGCCACATTAAACAAATTTCATTGCTTTCCTGATACAGTATGATTTACTGCTCACCTGGCCATTTCCAGAAGGTTTCATCAGGAGACAAAAACAGCTCTCCAAGAAAACCAATATTCTTGAAATGGTCCCCAAATCCATGCTGAATTTGAGTTTTTATGTGGGAAAAGCTGAATTCATAATTTTCAATTAATTTCACATTCATGAAAATGAAAGTGACTACAGAGGTGAATTATCACACAGCACAATCAAAACTGAGCTTGGCACCTTGCTCAATACAGTTTAGGTTTATTAGTGTAGCCACTAAACTTTAAACAGCAGCACATTGGGAATGGAGAGTCATCATTATCTATTCAACTGGACACAAAATAATTTGTTACAGCCACTTGGTTTTATCATTACCTGATATTGAAAACTGACAAGCATCATAACTCACTAGCATTTTGAAATCTCTTTATACTTTGATCCTTCAGAAGATTTGTTTTCAGTAAGTAATCTAGGTCTGGCCTGCTAGGCTTACAGTAATTAGTTTCCTAAGTGTATATACTACTTCAGTGTGTCTTATGGCAGGAATGAAAATGATGAAAAGGCCCTGTCATGGTTCAAACTAATAGTTTCTCCAACCTCTTTGTGAATTCCCCAAGCATATCCTCCTCAGCTGCTACACTTCAAGGCTTTTATCTCAGGTAAATCACATGAAGCTTTCAGACCAGAAAATGTCCTCCTGATTAACCGTTCTTATCATGAGGGCAGCTCTCTAACCTTATTTATTTTTTTCTACCATCTACTGCCTCCTCTGCATGCTATATTTCTCTCCCCTTTACTGGTGCAGAACTCTTCAAACAGGGAAGCCCTGAGCCGCTCTGTCCCTGGGCTCTCTGCTGCCAAAATCCTCTGTCCCCCAAGCTCTCCCTGCCTTTCCCAGCCACCCAATCCTGTCTCCTCTCCCTCTGCTGCCCTGGGATCTGGCTCCATCCAGATTCTATTTTTTCAGTGCACCTGCACCCCTCACTTCTCATTCCTGCCCTGGTGCTGCCTCCCATTTTCTGCTGGCACAGCTAGCCCCTGGGACCAAAAAGGGACTAAATGTGGGAACCGTTCCAGAAAAAAATGGAAACTCCTTTACAAGTTGGATCAGTTTCTTAGTGTTAATGAACATGAAAGCTCAGAATAGAAGCTGGTGCTGCTTCAGGTGGATGAAAATGATACTACAGCCGTGGTGTTTTTAATCTCAGTATTTAAAACAATGGAGTCCTAAAGACAACTGACAAACATGCCTTGGTCCCAGTTCCTGGAGGACTTCATTTTTAAACAAAGTCCTTTTTCACTGAATCCGCTTATTTGGACTTTCAAATTGAACTTGCATGCAAAACCACAGAAAACAAAGGGAAGGATCTGACGAGTGCTGATACAGCCACCTTGCTCCCTTCCCCTTCTAGAGTTGCTAAAATTATGCTACAGTTTCCCAACATTGCACGAACACCTTCTGACCATTCAGAGAAGTGAATAATTAGAGTATTCATAAGTTTACTTAAAATTTATCACATACAGATTAAAATCTAAAGAAATCATAGAATAGCTTATCACTTCAAAGCTTTCATTCCATTTTGAATTCAAGCAGCTGTGACCATCCAAAGTTCACTTGCCAGAAAGATCCCCAAAATGTCGTGATATGTTCTGTACTGGATGCTAGCTCTCTCTAGTTTGCAGCCCTTGTAAAGCCCCAGCAATACCGAACTTGATAATCTTTAAAATTTACTCCAAAACAACATCAGCTGCAAAGCTTTTGAGTCTTTCAAGGACACCACCCTGCGACATCATCTCATTTCTTTGCAGACTGCAATCAGAATGTATCTTAGCATCTTTTCTATCTTCTGAGTACAGCCAGAATTCCTAAATATGACAGAGCAGATGTGATGCTCAGGCAGAAACACAAAAACACAACTTAGCTTTATGACGTGCAGAAAACCCTGACTAATGTATCAGCTACTACTTGCGGAGGAGTGGTCAGTAATAAGCAAATGATTGTTTCTTGGATTCACTCATCAGACATTTGTAATAAAGTACTTGGTCAAAGGAAATTTTAAAAGGCTGTCAGAATTTGTTACAGTCTCACTCAAAAGAGGTGATTGTTTTGAGTGAATTTGCCACCAGCTCATAGTTAATGCCAAAGTCTGTGGAGTACTAACACAATCATTTTGAGCATTATTTGAATCAATCTAACACATTTATCATGCTGACAATTTGACTTTTGCCTAAATTGTAGATAACTGACAATAAACATTAGAGGAAAGATCTATTTCTATCATTTCAAAGCACAATTTGGGTTTCTGCCCTTCCTCTGACTGTTATGGATATTACAGGGTACACTTTCAGAAATATTTATTTAAACTGAGCATTTGAGTCCCGCATTCACATGCAGTAAATGAACATTAAACCTTCCTTTTAGACTTCAGACAAAGACAATTGTCTTTGATTTTTTTTCCCCCTATCATTTCAAAATCAACCGTTAATGCACTCTACAAACCTATCACTGGCCATAAGAGAGGGGAGAGCCAGGCAATGTGTCGCCAAAACAAATAGTCCCTGCTTTTCTCCAGCTTCAAGTGCTTCCCTAAGCAAAGGCGACATTATCTTCAGGTATGTTATCCACTGCCCGTACTGGATGACTGTAAAGTAGCTCAACAGATACAGATTAATTTCTTCCTTTACTGAGTCTGCTTTCATGGGCAACTCACACATTCCCTGAAGAGAAATCTCATGACTTCTCTTTAGCTCCTTTTCCACTAACTTGTCAATCACCCAGATGCATCTGCCACAGCAGGTCTATGAGCAGGAGAGGAACTGTGCAGCTGTACAGTTTTGTAGCCTGGAGAGATGCAAACAATTTTAAGTAAACAAGTGTGATAACAACCATCAACACTGCAGTAACAATACAGATGCTAAACTGTTAATAGCAAGTCGATAGAAATGAGCTGTACATGGATACACGTGGATTCTTTTACTATTGATGCATAACCTGAATTTCCAGGGTCCCTGAGAAATCTGGGAACCCTGAAATACGAGTGTATATATAGACAAGAATATATTAAGGCAAGCTGGAATCATTCTGAGAGAACAATAGTGAGATTCTGCATTCTAAATAAATGCAAAGCTATCTCTGAAGAAAAATATACCCTGATAGTATTTCTGAAAACTGTTGATTCACAAGATGGGCAGATTATCTAAGCAATAGTACATAGATAGGCTGCCTTCACTGAGAAAACCACTTAAACTCTTATAAGAATAATTTACTTTATCTGTGTGGGGAATCATTAATGCTGATCATAACTATCGGCACGAGCAGCATCATCTCTGTGTTGACCCTAAGAACACAGCAAACTCCAGTGAGCTGCACAGGCATTTTTTTTCTGAAGGGGGTATGCAGAATTGTACTTCTGGAAACCACAATTGTATTTCTTCTGTGCTGCTTACTTATGTAAGCCTTTCTCAGTGATTATTATGATCCAGGCTGGAATTCAGATGCACAAACAGCAGAGCATGAGCACCCTCACACCTCCCGGGTGTAGGCTCGTAAGTCAGTGACCTCTTTCTACCACACACACAAATCACTTTTTCTGTTCTCTCAGCTGCTGGATTGGGAGCAGAGGCAAGTACAATGGAGTACTTTTCACATAATGTAGGCACACTCCACAAAATCAAGAAAAAATTTACCTTATCAAAATATTCATAAGCTGGGGGAACACAAAGGCTGCTTTCCACCCTTTTCTGGCTCTCTGTCTCCCCTAGTCTTGTATGTGGGAATGAAGGACTGTTTCTAGAGTCATCACTGGTGCAAAATTCAGTACAACAGAGACAGGTATAATCACTTTATCTTTTCAAACCCCTTTTCCCTACTCGCATTTTGGGTGTACTTAATTCAGCCCTGCTACCTTATAACAAACTCAGCTCTCACTCCTTTCCCTTTTTGGCCATTTACTCTCACTTCTGAACTCAAGCTCATGGCCACCTAACTTTACTGAAGTGGTCCAAGCTGAAAATAAACCATTAAAAGAAACAGCAGAAATTAAAAGGGGGGGAAAATAATAAAAGAGGGGGGAATGCACAGTTACATGGCAAGTGTTCAGAGAAAAAGGTGAGAAAATTTTCAGGCCACAATGCCTGGTATAGCACGGCACCAGTTTCACATGGGATTCTTGGGTATTATAATACAAATAACTACAAAGTAAAAGCAAATTCAATCTGAATCTTCAGGGTTTCTTTCCTGTTAGGTTCCTTTTTACTTCAGTTGTTTCACCTGCAAAAACTTGGATTATTGAATCCCTAACTTATTTTTAGCAGTGTAGCAGAAATATTTAATGCTTGTTGCACATTAAATATTGAAAATACTTATTAATAGAACATAAAACATAATAGAGTATAAGCCTCAACGCAAAGAACTATTTGAATGTGTGCATTAAATTCAGCCTCAATTTTGATATTAAGAAATATATATATATAATTTTTTTCCCCCCCATATTGAAACCCAAATGTCTTTTGGGGTTGTTTCTGAGAATAGGTAGTTTTAAAAATTAATAATTCTGTAATGAATGGAACTCTTCAAAAATCATTATATCTTACTTCACACACCTATAATTAAAATCCATTATCACAAGTGTATTCTTATGTTTTTGGTTTTTGTTTTTGTTTTTTTTTTTTTGCATCAGTTTTTGATAAAGAACCATACTCAGACTTGTACTTGTAATGAACTTACAGATGTCCATCTGTCTCCTTTTTTATCCATTCAGTGTTTCCAGCCTATGGCTGTGCCTGAGGCAAAGTTATATCAATTTGACACAAAGAAATAGCAAGTCTTGCCTTGGAGATTCCCTTGCTTGAAAGCAGCAGTACTGCAAAAGCTCCAGCATGTCAAAATTTTAAAAATATCAATTAGTTACACACTCAGTTAAAAGAAAATAACTGTTCAGAATTATTTTCATCCATATAGCAAACCTTTCCTTGTTCATCTGCATTTGTAAAGTTTTTAATTACTTTTAAATTACTGATTAAAATGCTGTGTTTCTTGCAGAAAAATCATACCAAGTGTGTCTTAAATGCCCCCATGGACTACTAATCTTTGAACCTTGTTATACATATATTTAACATACATTTGAAAATATATCAATTGAGATGAAGATTTTCTGACCATTGCCTTGGGCAGCTGAATACAATCTCTCTCTTTAGAGCTGCCAATATCATTTTGATAATGCACAAAAAATTGAATTTTAATTAAGGAACACTTTTTTTCATTACTTGATCCTATTTGGGTATGTATACAAATGTGGAATATAATCAGACACACTGTAATTAAAGAAATAATTAGCTCTGCTGGCTGGAAGCACAAACATTTAGGGCAATTTCAAGCTTTTACCACCATGTCACATCAGCAATTTCCCTCCTTCATGCAAAGTTTGCTCAACAAAATCACCATCTCTTTAGTCATTTAAAATGAAAAAGATATGTTAACAAGAAAATGAACATTTTATCTTGTTGGGAAGGGGAATAAAATGATCTCTGCATAAATTAGATCACCAAATCAGTTCTACTTGGACAAATAAAAGCAAACAAGTTGCTTTTTATGGACAGCCTTATTTTATTTTAATTAGACAGACTCAACCCACTACAAATAATTGTGGTGTTAATCTCACTACATTAATTTGAGCAGAAACTGAAGAAAAACCAGTCAATGTTAATCAAGTGCCTTGAAAAAAAAAGACAGTACTTTTTGACAGACTTGCATAATGGATGAAGCACAAAATGAGATCGTTGGGAGGTGTTTGTCGTAGAGGGTGCAAAGTTTGTAACTACATGTAAAAGGTTTCGTTATATTCTTACAGTGAGTTCTTCTCATGCATGATCAGGGTGTGCTCAGAGAAAAACTCAGCAGGGAGGAGGGGTTGGTGTAATTGTATCAGATATTTAAAACTATGCTTACTTTATTGTACTAATGAAGGCCTTAGTCAACAGACTTTCACCTTAGGCAGTCTTCAGCAAACTGTATTAATAAAACAAAAGAAGAATGTTTAAAATTCGCCACATACTTACTTTGCTTATAATATATTAAAAAACCTGCATAAATTGAAGTGATGATTACTTAAATCTAACTTAGGAAATTCAAAATCCCAATCTACTTTTTTTCCTTTACAATGAGCCCTACCATTACTGCCACAACACATAATAAAAACTGAGCTGTAGAAAACAGCGTCATAGAGACAGCATTTTCACAGGAAAGTAAATTGCTTGGATTACCTGTTGGATGATACAGTCTAATATCAGAAGCAAGAAAGCAGAAAATTTGGAGATGGTCTAAAGACCCAGGCTTAAAAGAAAAATTTTCCCCAGGAGACTAAAAGAGCTCCTTCTCCTTTGATAAAGAGGCTTTGGTCACACTCCTCACCAAGAGATTCTGGGTAACACTGAGGTATTTATCCTATTTTCACCCTCTCTATCTATGACAAGATAAGCATTAATAAAACCCTAGGATGTTATTTCATATTTAGTTATAAGCAAGGATTTGGAACAATTTTCCTAATAAAAAATCATAATGCACTATTCCTTTCAATTGTAATATTTTGTTCTCCAATCTTAGATTATAATACTAACATAAGAAGAAATCATAACAGACTTTTACACCTAAAGACACTAAATCCTAACACCAAATGTTCCAGGGGAACTTGGCATTTCTAACCATGAGTTCCAGCAATATATAACTGGAATTAAAGATGTGAAAAGCAACATGTCAAAGTGCAGCATTGGTTCAACCACATATTGGATTCAGTAATTTAAATTATTTGTCTGAAGCTGTAGACCACCTTGTTCAATTTTGGAAGTAATCCTCAGAAAGACAATTTTTAAAAGCAAAACAAATGAAGCTGAAGAAAGAGATCTCTAGGTCCAGATCTGAAGTAACTTCAAGGATTCAGCAAAAGTTTTGGTTACCACTATAATCTTTTAACTGATGTAATTCAGCCCTTGCTCAGCTAATGGCAAGTAGTTCCTATCATAAGACAAAACTGTAACACCTGAGCAATTCTGAAGCCTTTGCATGGGGAAAGATCAAGAAATTTTGTAAAAACCTTGAAAAAGTTCATATCTATGGCACATTATAAGGAACATAATCAACATAATAAAAGAATTATAAATACTAAATATTCTTATTTTAATAGATACAAAATAATATAATATAATATAATATATAAAAATAATATAATGAAATATTATTTTGGTAATAAAATAATAATTTTTTAATGATGACTTTCCTAATGACTCAGCTGGGAGGAGCAACAGAGTTTCCTAATTTGCATCTAATTTTAACAGCACAGCAAAGCACACCCAATCCTTCCTCTCGGTGCTACATTTATCAAACTTTTGGATTTCTTAGTCACTTTTTTTCTTGGTTTTCTGCCCATCTACAAAGGTACACATCTGTAGCCATCAACACCTAAATTGCACATCAGAGTTTCTGATGAAGAAAAAGAAGTCATGCCAATAAGAGACTGTTTTGAAAGCACGCCAGTTTGTCAGTAAATTATAAGCTTTATTACAATAAAACTCTAGCAAATCAGACCCACTTTTCCTTAACTGAAAGCAGTGACTGCAGCAATATTCCTCTCCTGAAGGAACACTTATCTATAGGGGGAAAGATGGAACATTTTTTTAGATGTGCCACTAATGATAACATTAACTTTACATATTAAAGGATGTCTGAACATTTCTAAAAATGTTATTTTCCACCTTCAACTGTGCTGCTCTGGTTAAATTACTGTACTAATGAATTCTATGAATTTTAACTTTTCTCTATCACAGAACAGCACATTAAATTAAAGACTGAAACATGTTTTATCTTGGATTTATTTTCACTGGATTGCAACTTTGCATTTCATCCAGTAGAAGAATCTGTAAATTGAACTCGCTCTTGACCTGCTCTACACTTTGAGCAAATTTAGAATGAATATTAAAGAAGAGCTACTCTGCTGTTATTGAGCTTGCCAGGCTTAGCTTTTATTTCTAAAGAAATTTATTGTGTTTCTATAGACTGTTGGAAACTTAATTATAGAAAGCACAGAGAAAAGTCTGCTCTGCAATACATGACATAAAGCACTATAGTGGTAGCATTAATTAATGAAGGCAAATACACATTAGCGTTTCCAGTCGCCTCACACTTCTTACAAAAGCAATCATTTGGTGCTCTCAGCCAGTGTCCCAAACTCACCCTGTTAGCAAGGAAGATCCCATATAAGAAAATAGAAAATATGATGAAAGCTCTGGCAGCCTTTCTCCTGGCCCTTTGCATCTCATGAGCTGGTTACCAAATGTCTATTGCCAAAAGTCTGGGTAATTTGCTTTGGTCTGGGTATCACTCTTGGACTCTCAATTTTGGTACATATGAAACTGTCAAAAGAAATTATAACTCTTGAATGAAACAAGCTATGCAAACACGGATCCCTAGAATCTCTAAAATAGCCCTTTTCCTGACTGAAATACAACTTCTTTTGCTTTGTTGCATCATGGGAATGACAGTCATCACAAATAGGTGAAAGATATAATTCTAAGGTGATAGTAGGATATAATTTCTTTTTGAAATCATATCTATTGCAGAAAAAAATTACAAAAATGATACTATAAATATAACTTGAAAAGAAATTACTAGTTGTGAAAGTCATATAGCTCCTCTTCCTTTATTCAGTCCAGCCTGCTTGATTTTCTCCTGTGATGATAATATACACTTTTAAACAAAATAAACAACCGCAAAACAATTTTAGAAGTCTCCCTAAATACCACAAAATACAGTAAAATATTATTTTAATATTCTTTACTTTCCAGAAGTATTTTAGACCTCAATTTTTGATTATAACTTACAGAACAGCCATAAAACAATTATTTTTAAACTCAGATATCAAAGTAAATATATAATAATTATTTATTTTGATGGGAAAAGATGAGATCCATTTAGTGATACCATATTGATATCAAATGTGGCTTCTTTCTAAGGAATATTGGACAGCAAATATATACAGTCCATGAAATTTAAGACCTTGGAAATTATTTAATATCAGATGTTGTTTACTAAATGTATGAGACTAGGGAGATAACAAAAATCTCGTTGGCCAAAGAGAGAAATAAGAAATACAACTAAAGCAAAATAGTCTGTCTGCAAGAGGTTAATGGACTCTTGACCAAAGTAAATCAGAGCAAAATGAAATCCCTGCACTAAGAGATCCTTTCCTATCTGGTGGTTCTCGTCAGACCCCTGGAGCTGACCCCATACCTGATGCTGTGGCTGCTTCTCCTGCCAAGTCACACTGCACCATGCAGCTGCTTGCCAAATCCGTTTGGTTTGATAAATAACAGCCCTTACTGAGAAAAGTCTCCCTGAAAATGTAAAACTAAGAGAAAAGAAGTCTTCATTCCTGGGAAAATTTGAGCCTCATAGATTCTGCTAGGACATTAGTCCCTTGTGAGACTTTCAGTAAATCAGGTCTTCCTGCATATGTTTCATTTCCTACAGTTTGTCTCTTGCATTTATTGCCTGGTATGTAACACTGCAGAGAGACCAGCCCCTGCGCCTGCCCTGTTGCCCACAGGAGCAGAAATGCAGAAGGGAGAAAGATTATTTTCAGATTTATTTCTTGATCTAAATTTTATTGATCTTTAACCCCAAGATTCCAGAAGGCCCTATATCCTAACAGCATCTAGCAGCCCATTTTTTCCTTGTTTTAAACTTTAATCTCAGAATTCAGCTTAGCTCTAAAAATACTAATTTTAACATGCAGTAAATACACTTCACAATTTTCCCAATACCATAGCAGTGACAAAAACAACAACAACAACAACAAAAAGATTGCTAGTGATGAGATTGAAAGAATTATCAGGGATTTTTTTCTACTATGTATTTAAAACTGCAGCTATTAAAGATATTTTTGGATAGAATATTTTCACTTTCTCTGTTTTCAAACTGTCTAAATATTTGGACAGTGAATTGTCAAGAGGCAGAAAGTGATGGAACCAGCTTCATGAAGCACAGCCACACTGAGGTCCGTTGTGTTACACTGGTCCATCCACATTGAGAAAGGACAGGAGCACAACTGAGGCCACGAGCTTGGCTTACACAGTGCCTGGACTGGGGTCAGTACTCACACACACACACAAAAACTCTCCCATACCAGTTCTGTGATGTCCCACACTCAACACAAAATTAGGTTGAACTCACATTACTTCAAGGGCAAACATTACCTATGACATCCCTGGCTTATCAGATTTATGATGATCAGACAATACTGACAATGAAAGGTATTCCAATCTTTCAGAGGATCTGATTCAAAAATACTGCAAATAACATGCTCAGTAAAAAAAAGACTTGAGCTGGAAAGTGAGCTAAGGAAAATAGATTTTAAAGTTTATTAAAATAAAATTGTATTAAATATTAAGGTAATTCCACATCATTTATGTTTATTAAATATCCAAAGAACTTTTTTGCCCTTGTTTCTACAGGTATGTTTTACACCATTATTCCTGCAACTCAAACAGATATTTCTGTTGAATCAGTGGCAAGGTTTCATCTTGACAACCTACCTTCTTTACTACCTTTTCACAATATCTCCCACAACTTGTCTTGGTAGACAAGGACATTAAAAGTAAGAAATAAGCAGCAAACTCCTCCTGTCTTATTCAAGGAACTGTCCTGGCAACAATGCTATGTGTGTAGTCCAGATAGCCTCAAACAGAAAGAGTGGCCAAACAGGATCCTACTCCACTTGGTCTTTCATTTCGATCTCTGCCCCTGAGATATTATCCCACATGTGTCAAAAATGCAAGGGCTGATTTGTGGTGTTCTATGACACAGGAAGCATGGGCTGGCTGGGCTGTGGTAGGATGTGGGAAAGCAAGAAGCAGTTTGGGATAGCCTTAAGAGTTCTGAGCAGAGGAGACAAATCCTGCTATAGTAGATTATATTTGCTCAAAGTGGCCACAGACCAGTTCCTGGTCTGAACCACTCTGTTTTTGCCCAAATTTTCCTGCCCCAATTTCTTTAAAAGGCTAAAAAAAATTAAAAATCCATACTTTAGAGTAGAAAGGTTAAAGACAAAGAGACCCAAAGAATAATGAATGTGTTCAAGGTACTACAGAACAAAACCAGGCCACTGTTCCAGGGATTCAAAGACTTTGCACTTCAGCAACTCCACTGTTCTGCAGAGTCTGCTATGAGCACTGGCTTGTCTGTGTGATCTGAAACCAAAGCCTGACATGCAAAGCCTAAACAGTAATAGAATTTACAGGTCATTGAAATACTTATTAAAATTTTAGAACTCACTCCTAAAATAACTGAGCCCTTATTTTGGCACAAAAGCCACGATGCTTTTAATACTTCATCATCTGTGTTACATGGGTAACTCCTCTCAGTATGGTATGGCATATTTTGATTCCATTACAATATTGTATTAAATCTGAACAACATTTATGAGCAGCCCTTCATGGTTTTATACTCAAATGAGATTAGTTTGTACCAAAAATATTCTGCAAGCCTTCCAGAATATTTTTTCTTGTCTTCAGAAGACTTTATATGTTAAAATCTAGACCACAGCCCAGACAAGCTGTGTATTACAATGAATAATACATACATTACATTGGCACTTCTAAACTTTCCTGTAAATTAGCCAAAACACATATCTGCATTTTAGCTAGGCTAAACAAATATAATTAGTTTCTGCTGAATAAAGTTATTGCTTGTTTAAATGTTGTAAGCTTTATACTAAATATAAGACAAAAGTTAATTTGATGGCACAAGTAAATATTTCAAAGCAGTTTCATCTAAGTTACCTAACATAGCTTTTTTTATTCTTTCCTCATGAAATTTACATTTGCATAATTAGAATACTTTAGAATTTCTCCTGCTGTTTCCTAAAGATTGGTTATTAGATCTTTCATAAAGAAAAAAAGAGCAGAACTTCAGTTAATTTATGGAAGATTTTCGTGTGTACACATTAGATTTCTACACAGACGTTATAGAGTGAAGAGAAAACACAAATCATACATCTGAGATTTTTGGCATTTGATTACATTGTCCCTAAACACCCATGTCCACCCTTGGGAGATGGTTTAACCACAGTCTCTGACTCAGGTCTAGTCCATGCTGAAATCCTTGGCATTTTAAGTCCCCCAATCTTTTAAAGCTCTAGTGCTTGACAGATGTAGAAACAAGCTTTGATGCAACCCCAGACTCGAGTGTTTCTTCCCAGCTGTTGTGCCCCTGACCATCGGGCACCCTGCCCTTCTCAGTGCCTGAATGCACCTGCTCGGTGAGGCAGAGGTATCCCTGCATCCCTGCATCTCTGCATCCCTGCATCTCTGAGCTGCAGCACCTCCGCCACAGGCAACCCACACCGTCGGACATGAGAGAATGGAAAAGGAAAAACGCCTCTGAAAGGTCAAAACCAATTCACTTTCACAACTTCTGAGCTCTTGTCATGTGTTACACAGAGATTCCAGCCATGAATCATGACCAATCCACTTTCAGCAGCAGGGAAATGAAATTTGAGCCATGCTGAATCTTCCACTACTTATTAACATCTGAGGCTTTTTGACAGCCCCATTCCTTTTAGCATTTACTAACTGGGCAGGGGAAGAAATCCTTAACTGGGGATAGTAAACATTCATGTACTGTTACCAAGGATGTGAGAAGAACCTGGTTTAAATGCCAATTAATATGTACCTTGGCTAGATAATCAGCACATGAGTGAAAAGCAGAGGGTAAAAAATTCCATTTGGTTCATTCCAAATATCCAGTTCTAGATTTGTTTGTATTCAGATCTCTCTAGCTGAAGGGATCTCTCACTGCTGAGGGCTAACAATGCAAACTCTCCCAAAAACTTGGAAAGGAATAAAAACTTAAATGGAAAAGGTGTAGTGAAATAAAAAGCAATTCACCTTCATCAGCTCTTCCGCTGGAGTATACTGTTTTTTTTACTCTGAGATCTATTCCACTGGAGAATTTTGAATAAGTGCTTCAGAGCTTTCTCTTCCTCAGAGCATTTCCAAGGGATGAAGACTGTCATATTTAAGCCTTCTCCTGACAATTTTCCTCCTATTTTTGGTTGAACAGCAATCCCATCTCAAGAGTGCACAAAGAAGACCTCTTTGCTGATCCCATTATTCAGGTATGGTTTTCTGCCCATTGGAATCCATCTTACACTTCACTTATTTGCTTTAATTGGTTTCACTACTAAGAACAAGTCCATATTTATGTTTCTATTACACTGTAATTTATTTATTAATTATGAATAATGTACTAAAGTGCAGAAGACTGACTGGGAAGAAGTATTTATGAAATATACAGGGAAATTATTGCTTCTCCAGAAGAACACAATGTCCTTCTTCAAAGACCTTGAAGTCAGAATCTGAGCACTAATTTCTTTAAATAAGATCTGGTGAATCTCAATCCCTCCAAATTAAAAAACACTTACAAAATAGGCTGAAGCTGACTGTAGCAAGGTGAAAAACAATTAAATCTGTCACTACATTATTAACTCATTAATATGAATTTGCACAGTGCTGCTAATACAGGAAGTCAATGGTCTCTCTATTTCAAACAGACCTGTTCCAGCTACACAGAGAAGAAGCACTGCAGTTAAAGAGGCATCTCATGCTTTTCAGTTGGCAGTCAGGCATGTAATTAATCAATTTCTAAATGCTGATGTAAATTCTGGGCTTTGCATGTGCATATTTACCATCTTCAAACACTATTTCAAAATTTAGACCACTCAAATAATCTGTAATCTGCATCTTGTCCTTTGCTGTATGTCTCTTTCACAGCAGTTTAAATTTTACATGCTGGTTTGTACTGAATGCTTTGTTTCTTTGCATAAATAAATAAAATGCACAAAAATCACAGCAATCTATTTCCATATAATAGCAAACAATTTCAAGGCAAAACAGCAGCCTTCAACTGACATTGGGCCTTCAGTAGCACTTCAGAACTGAGGAAAAATTTATCTGTTGTGCAGCTAAGAGCACATGCAATATATGCTTTTTTCCTCAAAATGATATAAATAAAAACATTTTATAACAAACAACAAGCTAAATACACACAGAGGCAGCAAGGGAGGTCCTATAGTCCTTCACAAATGAAGAAATAGTTTTATGCTAATACTGATTAAAAGGTATTTTTACTTAAGACAGGTGATAGCAATTGTAATTTAACTAATAATTGGGAGTGCTTCTTCTGGGTGGACTTCTATCATTATTTTAATTTTGGGCCTCATCAACATATTTTCTTGCATCTTGAATTACAGGTAGTATATTACATTTCATCATGAAAGTTATTTATTTGCTCATGTAAGAAAAACAAAAAACCAAAAAACCCCCTGAGATTTAAAAAATGTGTTAAAATCAGTTTGTAGATCAGATAAGCATTCTCTAAAGGAACAAGAAACAGCCATCTTGGTTCCTCCCTCATTTAACTAATCATCTGAACATTTTCAGCTGGTTTTTTCCTGTTAAACTAAATCTTCTTGCGAGTTGAAATGCTGATTACAATTGGCAGTCACCAAAAGGGGAGAGCCATGTCAGAGAACAGAAAGACATGGATGTTTTCAGGCTCCTGGAGAACTAACACATGTTGCTGAGTATTGGAGTCACAAAATGGAAGGAAACGGAAGAGTTCCTGTGTCTGGACAAGATTTTTTTTTTTTACTGTTTTCTTAAGCATTCTGACCAAAAAAACTGCAGCAGCCAGTTAAATAGGACTTAAGACTTAAAAGGAAAAATGCTATTTATTTGCTGAGTTTTGAGAATATTCAGCACCAGAAACATGGTCACAACTCATTAGAAGTTAAAATATGCCTCAACAAGACTACTTTATATTTAATGCAGTGAACAATGAACAGCTGAATCTCAGACAACATTTCTTCTCTAGCTAATTTTAATTTTAATAAAGTTCCCTTTGTGCTTTTTGGAACTAAAAGCCTATACAGGGATTTCATGCTATTCAACTGGAAACATAATATTCTGCAACATGACTTGTGCTCATTTAAGGTAGTAGAAAAAGTCCTTAAATGGCTGAAAATCAAATCCTTCTTACTGTATGCCCCAGCACATCTAAGAGGGAGGCAGGAAACCCCCAATCCTGTCCCTTGGCGTTCTTCTCCAGATCATTTCCTTATCTCTTCCTTTCCAAAGTTTCTCCCTCTGCTAAGTGGCAGCAATGTGATCTTTTACTTCTGCCTTGCACAACGGGCACACCAAGGACCGTGACATTATGTATAAAATGCTCTCCCTAAATCTTTTTATGCTCCCTCTCAGCAGCCAGCTTCCCTCTGATTCCAAAAGAGCCTTACAGATCCTAGTAAGAGCAAGAAGAAAGCAGCTAACAAATATAATTATCAGTTTAAAGGGATGCCTGAAGCTATTTGGCTGCTGAAGTAGTTGCTATTGATTTAACTAGAAACTTCTTAGCCTTGACTCAGTCAGCCCAGTATAACACAGCTCAATCTCTCTCTTCTTTGACCTTCTTGGCCTAATTGCAGGAGAGGTTCAAGGGAACACGGGATATCTGCTGACAAGCAGCCCAGTTCCACCCAATCACAATGCCAAAGCAACTCCAACATGGAGAGTTTAGCTTTTTTTAAACATTTATTATTTGCTAATTAGAAAATGCCAATCACACAGAACCACACTCTTTCCATTCTCACTGTTCCCTAGCAACACTCAGAAACTGAAGCATGTGCCCTGTCTCAAAGCAGCACACTTACAGCAGAGCCACATCTGTTAGCAGACCTTTCATTTTTCAGACTTAATCTTTCAGGAAGCCCAATTATGCTAGTTTGGGGTTTTTAGAAGCATTTTGAGACCCACACAATACACAAAATAATATAGAAAAAAATTAATTGGACCTTTCTCTGTAATGCTCTTTGCAAGAAAAATGCATTATTTTGACAATAATGAAATTTTAACTGCTTCATTATTATTAAGAAAGAGTAAATATGCACATGTAAGGTTTCCAGCTGGAATTTCACCTCAACCCTCAAAATAGCTCAGCAACCCAGAATAATCTTTGAAGTTCATTTCACTTGAGTGGCCCTGGATAATCACTACAGGCCAAATACTCAGATGTTTTTCATAAAAGTTCTCAATCCAACCCTTCCAAAGTCAAATATTTAATTTTCAAACTGTGTGTATTTCTTCCCCTTCATGAAGCTTTAGAAATGTTACCACACCGAAGTGACCAGTGTCCCACCTCACCCTCAGGGCTGGACTCGGGGTGCTTTGGGAAAGGAACTGGGTCCAGCTCCTTGACAGGCTTCTCACAACAGGAAGATTTATATGACAACAGAATATCTAACATGAGTGAGCCAATAACAGAAGCAGTAAAAACCAGAAATAACTAAGAATTATTTCAAAACTCCAGGGGAAAAAAAAAAAAAAAAAAAGAAAACTAAAATTTCAAAAAATCAAGTGGCCTCAGAAATCCCTTCTTATGTCAAATAGATGCTACAGGAGGAATCTGATCTACAAAACCAATCTGCAAGGGCACCAGTAGTGTAGAGAAAATAGATTTAGCTTAGTGTAGTTGTGTTTATTGGCTGCTGTGACACGTCTGTGAGAAACGTGACTTATAATCCTGTTACACAAAGGTACTGGTCTTGGAGATCCCTAAAATCCAATTGGAGATGTGAAGAAAATACTGGTGGTATAAAGTTGATTTGCAGGTCTTGATCCTCTACCTATAGATAGCTCAGAATTTTACAAGAAAAGAAGAGTCTGATTTTTATATAATGTGGTATCAAGACCAAGATTTTACCACTGAGACAGTATTTAAGTGTGGAAAGTTATTTTCTATCTCACTGGCAGCTAGAAAAAGTATTTTGCTAGTGCCTCCTGGTGTTACTTCCACCTGAAAGAATTCCTTTGCATCTAACATCATTATGTTTTGGGCTAATATATATAACTCACTAAAATACTGAAAAATCTACATTTTTTATCAACAGTAAAACTTAAATGTTAATCTCAAAGAGTCTTGGTAACAGCTTGATGAAAACAAGCAGAATTTCTTGGGAGCACTCTAAGAAAAATCAGTAGTTAGGGGATGGTGAGCTGAAGTTTCGGCAATTTGTCTTAATTGCCCTACAGTTTTCAATAACTCAGTCACAGGATTCCTTAAGATTAATAAATATTTCTTTAATAAGCTATTCCTGTATAATTATACCAATCTTAACAAATAGCAGAAAGAGTTTTTGAAAGGACATCTGGATACGACAGATGAACTTTGTTGCACTGTGTTCATTGTGAAGGGAAGTTATTAAAAAAAAAAAGCAGTGCCTTAAACTGAGACATTTAGCAAATCAAGGCACAACTTCTCACTGTAAGGAGACTTAGCCACAGTGAGACAAACCTTTCCTGCATTTTCAGAGCAAAGGAGTTGGGAATCTGTTTGAACATCAAAAATAATGTCTGTACTACCTGCAATGTAAAACCTAAGCCAGATACAGACAGAGTGTCAACAGCATCTAATTATCTGGGTCTGTGGACAGTTTTATAAAGGAGTGGTAATGACATTATTTCAGGTCTACAAACCTTCTTACAATCTCATTTTTATTCATGTTATTAGAAGTATCCACATTTATGCACAAATGCCTTTCATGCAAAAATGTTACCTTTTAGAAGAGAGTGTCCATGGAAGACAGCACATTTGAGATCCTCGCTGGATCCAATTATACTTTAAAATCCCTTTCTTCTTTCTTACAATTACAGATATTTAGAACATACATCCAAGGAAACATCTTAGTACAGTGAAAATGAGTCGAGAATCTTCTCCCTCTCATGCTTGTTACAATCATTATCACAAAAAGAGATTCATGTTGTGCTGTTTATTATTTATGGTTCTCATTATATTCTTTGTCACAAGACCAGAGAATCAGAATTTTAATGCTTCATATATTCTGTGGAAGATAATAGTAAAGTGTACTGCTCTGACCTTTTCAGTGTCCCGCAGTTTGATTCATTAGCCATTCCTATTCTCTCCTATTAACAGCATCAGTAACCTGGGAAGAGGTAGCTCAGGCAACCAACCAAAAAGCAGAATATTGAAAAGGTTAAAATCTAGATTTATAAATCTATTCAGAGTTTACAATCCTTTCCAAACTATGCTTAGTACAAAAATTATATCTCGGTCTTCTGGCAAAGGCTGCCACTGCAATACAAGTGGTGTAAATAAACTACTTATGGTCACTTTTGAGATTGAAAGGCTTTGCTTTTTAAAAAGAGTCAAAGGTGAATGAGCCCAATATATAGTATATATGTCACATAGCATGTCTGTCAATTTATATCCAGGTTATAGGTGCAGTTGGAAGAAATATTGTAACCACTACATTGTCATGCAGTAATGATATTGTAAGTGCCAGAGAGAAGTGCTGCTTGTGAGACATTGTAAGGAAAATATATTGAAAAATAAACTTGTATTTCATTTCACAATAAAGAGGATTTCAAGTAGGAAAGCTGAAGCAGCTTATACACAATTATTTCATGATCAGCAAGTATTCTCAAATGATTTCTTAGGCAGTGTTTACTGTGCAATACAACTAGACTCTTGAGTACAATATAAATGCATTCCTATTATAATAAATATAATGATGCTAATAGCAGATTGAAAACAATATCAGAGTATAGAGGAGAGGTAAGACATGCCTTTTATCACCAGTCCATTTTATTGCTGCATGGTCACAATTTAAAAGCAAAATTAGCTCAAATTTGGTAAAAAAGTTAGAGGATAGAAAGGCAGTAAACCACATCCTTTATGTGCCTTTGCTTAGCATAAAACACATTATGTGCTGTTGCGCATATAGAAGATTCTACAGCTAAACAATTCCCAAAACTAATAAGGATTTTATAAAAATTTGGTTATGCTAAATCTCCCAGAACAGATGTATTTCTCAACACAATATAGCATTCTGAATGGAAACTATAAATAAACCAATGAAGTAAACAAATGCTCTAAACTGAGAATTTCTTTGCCTAGGCTCCTATGAAAATCTGGTTTTACTGTGTATCCACAGATAAATTAAAAGAAACACAGGACATTATCATTAACAAATGAAATTTGGACAGTAAGTCCATGGAAGCTCTACTTTAAACACTTTGACGTAACAGACACTGATGAGTTTAAGATCATGCCCTTTTTCCTTTTTAGTTATCTGAGAGCTCATTGTTTCCCTTTTTCACATCCTCAGCAATTGCGTAGTTAAAAATTTGCAGAGGAGAAGCTAGGAGAGAGAGACATGTTTTTATTCAATGCAGCCTTCACCACACAGCCAATAAATGTGTTTTATTGCTCTTCCCATAGTAGGCATTACTGCCTCCCCCATGTAAAAATGGCCATGTATTTTGAGTCCTTATAGTCACTCAATAGCTAATCAGGAACTCATACCATTATAAATGTGCTAAAGACAATGCATAATGTCACAGCCGGAGTGTTGATTACTCCTTAAAAAGAAACTTCTACTAGTAATAGGTCACTGGTGCAGTATCATGGGTAACTCTAGGCATAAATTATTTTTTAAAGCCAAATTGATTTGTGCAACAGGAATTCCTTAAATATCAGCAACAGAACATAATATATTTACACAAATCACAGGATAAAAATGTTTTCCAGGTACTAATTAAATTCCCTTCTTTTTCTTGGACCAGTGCATGGATTATATAATGCTGCCTTTACACTCAGCATAAGCTCATCTTGTATTTGCAAAAGTTTCTGTACTAAATTTGTTTTCTTTTTTAAACAGAAAAATTTCCACATAATGCATGAAACACCTTATCCTTATGCACAGTACTGTGAAGATTTTAGTAGTTACCCATGCAGAAGCCTTTTGTTTCATGTGAGCTGCCTGCACCGTGCTTACACTGCATTTGGCAGAATTTGCCATTTTTCCTGAGGCCCTGGATCCCTTTCTTGTTTGTCTCCCCACACCTGGCACTGTGCTCCCCCGGCTGGTGCCCCTCAAAGCCCTCAGTAAGTATTGCCCCAAGAAGCTGAGCAGCATTTCCCACACTCCAGGGCAGCTCCTGCACACATTCCTGAATAACTCAGTAGCAAGGTAGAAATGAAGCTATCTAAATAGCAATCCTACCTGACAAACTAACTCAAACACACTGAACTATTTCAGCTCAAAACAATGAACCTTAACACCACATCTGGGGAGAGATATCACAGCCCTCCTGCCCAAAACCATAAGGTTTGAATTACGGGAGGTTGCAAGGACCTTTACTCCACAGTTCCATGATACTCAGGCTCCATAGGAATGTTTCCACTCTCCAAAAAACAAACCACTCTTCAAACAAATGTGGATGAGATATGAGATGAAATTTTCCTGGAGCTTCCTTAATTATAAAGTCCAAATCCAGATTCCCACATAATTATGGACACTTGTATTTTCTATTACTTTCCCTCCTCAGTATTGTAGAGCTCTTTCTCCTATGTTTAGTCAAGAGGTTACATTAAAACAAAATCCCATAGAGGAGCCACTGGGATATCCCCAACTGTAAATGTTTTTTCAGATTTCCTTCTCGCCACAACCATCATTTAAGCAGAATATGAAAACCTCTGCAGATTATAACATTCAGCTTATGTTGTGTCTTTGAGAAAAGATAACATTAGCTTCTGAATTATTACAGATAAAAGGTTTAACTATTAACTACTGTACATTCAATATATACATATATATATGCTTAGAATAAGGATCAAGAGCACAAGCATTTTTAAAATTTGTATTTTATCCTAGAAAAGAAGAGTAGATTTACAGCAAAAAAGCAGCAAAAGGTGAACTAATTTCCCCCCTCCCCCAAGGCTTCGATTGTCATCATGATATTTCTGCAGACTGTTTTACACTGCACCTGTCCCTAATACAGAAGAAACAGACGTTAGAGATGCAAAGTAAAAAATTGCAGAAACATTCACAGCCAGTGTGACAGAGAGAGGTATATTTCAAATATACTTTCTGGAGGAAAAAAAAAAATCATTATAGTTCTGAAATATTAATGTCCTAATAAAACAATTTACTTGTAATTGCAGTATCATACAATGCTACATACTGAATTTTCAGTGAAAGGACAATTAAGAATGAAGTCCTTTCCTCTTCAGTGAGGTAGTTGCAATCACAAAGAGGATGATACAAACTTTCTGTGAGCCAAACAAGTTTCTTGACAGTTGTCCTTCATTTGCCACATTTTGAAAGACCCTATGTGGCACACAACTCCTTAAATGCAAATCCATCAAGCACTGCAGCTCTATTCCATTTCAAGTGAAGCAACTTATTTAACAATTTCTTAGGAAATGTCTCTAGGGTTTAGCTGTAGGCAGGAAATGAAGCACAATTAGCACTTTTATGTGGCATTAACAAACAATCTTGTTACTTCATTACTTTTTAATATTTGCACCAGTCTTCTGAAAGCAGATTAAGACCAACTGCAATTTCCATATGTGAGATTCAGTGACTGTAAAGCTCAAAGAATCTTCACTTTAATCAAAATACTATGATGTCTTCCACAATTTTTTTTCCTAAAAATCTTTTTTGAAAACNGAGATTCAGTGACTGTAAAGCTCAAAGAATCTTCACTTTAATCAAAATACTATGATGTCTTCCACAATTTTTTTTTCCTAAAAATCTTTTTGAAAACTTAGCTTTATGTGAATAAAGTGCTAATCTGAAATGTTTATTCACTTGAGTATGATTTTTCAATTAAAAAACATGGCCAGGGTCATAATGAAAGGGTATGTATACCAGCAAAGAGCTAAATCAAATTTTTAATGGAAAAATATTACAAGGATATTAATTATATTGTTGAAACTGGAAAAATAAACAAACAACCCATGCTAACACAAACATTCTGATTTAAAGATAGATTTGACTGGGGAAGATAAATAATTGATTGGGACTTCTCAGCCCTCTACCTACAGGAACACTTCAATCTTTGAATTTTATTTATTACTACAGCTATTGATGCTGCTGGACAGTTTAGATCCTGGTAGTTTGAAGTTTCTACCTTTAATATGTGAACTCTGAGGAACACTTTCCCAAAACACTTGGCATACTTGTCCTTGGGGTGCTAAGTAAAAGCCAGGGCTACTTTGATTAAGGAAACCTGCTGTAAATGAATGCAAAGTGAATCAAGTTGTCCAACACCCAGATGCATCATTCCCTGCAATATGCAAAGAAAAGGAATTTTGAAAAGTTCTTTGGAAACTTAGTTCCACTCTGCTGTTAAATAAAAGCTTTCATTTTTAATAGTTTGTGCTGCAAAACCAGTTCAGAACTTGCATTTAAACTGAAAGTGGCAGAAGCATGTTGAAATCTTTCTAATGCATGTTCTCCTTAGCCTGGACATTAGGAAGCATTTCTTTGCCAAGGGACTCGTGACACACTGGGACATGATTCCTCGAGAGGCAGTTGATGCCCCAAGCCTGTCAGACTTGAAGAGGATTTTGGATCATGCTTTAACTTTCTGTCAGCCCTGACTTGGTCAGGCAGTTGCACTCAGTGGTCACTGTCACTCCACTAAGCGAAATAGCCTATTGTCTTCATTTGCTTTGATCATTAATTCAAATTACACAAGGTATTCCTTTGGAACATAATACATTATCACTGTAGACATAAAGAAACCTAAATAAGTCCTTTTTTAAAATATCTTTTCACAATTTGCCTTTAGGCTCAGGTTTTACACTGAATGAAGGATTTTATGTTCATGACATATTATTTATTAAGGTTTAGATCTCATTACAGGAAACTTACTTTTTCAGGCCAGAATCTACATCTTTGATTAGTTCCCTTTTCTTTTGAGTCACTTTGCCCCCTGCTGTACAGAGAGTTAAATACTACAGCAGGGACACAGGCAGATGTTAGAGCAGCCACCTCTGCATTCCATGTAGAGCACCTCTGTCCAAAGCTGCTGCTCTGCCCTCAGGATGGTTGGGATTAGTGCTGCCACTGTGCACCCCAGACCTCGCCACAGCCTAGGAGTGCTCAGTGCTGCCTGCTGCTGAACTAAACAGAAATACAGATTAGCAGAAAGGGAAAGGAAACAGCAGGTCACACACTGTCACCAGTGAATAAGGAAATTAGCCAGTTATGTTTGTTTGCGAGTCTCCAGGCAAAAATGGTGAGGTAGAAAGTGAAGATGCATGAATAATTATCTTAACTGATAGAGGATTATTTTTAAGATGTGAGTAGCACAGGGGAAAAAACACTTGATTTCTTTTTTTTTTTTAATGTTTAGCAGGTGAGATAAATGGCCTAAACAATACCC
This sequence comes from Regulus satrapa, assembly GCA_013396955.1. NCBI lineage: Eukaryota > Metazoa > Chordata > Aves > Passeriformes > Regulidae > Regulus > Regulus satrapa. Next base: position 1,305,927 of record VWZN01005606.1, on the reverse strand, counting down.
AATCATAATTAAAAATCAATTTGCCCATTTCTGAGTGAGAAATTTTAAGTAGAATCTGGTAAAATATAGAAATATTTATGCTTTTTCATATGAACTAGAATCAAATATCCAATGCCAATAACTCATAGCGTGGTCTGTTCATAAGAAAAGCTTCAGCAAGGGTTGGGTTGCTTTTATTTGAACAGTGTACTCCTGTTGATCCAGATATTTCTTTGTCCAGAGAAAACTGGGTTCAGTTTACTTTTATCTTTGTCCAAAGCAGAACTATCTATATATTCTCATGTATTCTTAGCAAGTTTTGCTGGTGACCAGAGGCAAATTTTATCAATTTATCAATGAGATTTGTCAAAAAACACTTGACGGAAAAAACTGTGTCTGAAAAAACAAAAGAGCAGCATGGTTCCAAAATATATACACACATGCACTCACCTTCCTTTAAGAAGAAAGAAAACCATAACAAAATAAAAGTAATAGAAAAAGAGCCCCTAGATCCAGAAACTAATATGCTTCTAATCTTTGGTAAAACAGAGCAAGAAAAACCCGAGACATCACTCTGAAAAGATGGGAATTGGGAACTATTGTATTTATCAACCAGAGAAAATGAAGGCACAATAACCAAGATGTGATGCCAAGGCCTATATGACAAATTTAGATGTTAAATAATTCAGATGGGAAATAATTCAATCACTATTCAACAGATTTTGCTGCTTGTTGGACATCCAAAACTGTATCTCAGCAACCACAGCTGCATGAAGGTGCTGCCCTGTATGGAGTACCCACCACACTCAGAGTGGGTTCCTTGTGAAGCACAACACAACAATAAATCGGCGTGAATTACATTTACAGTATGGACTTGAAACAGATAACACTGGCCAACCCAGCTCAAAAGTTCTGTCTACTATGGACTTTAGCCAGATTCTTAATGGCATTTGAACATTTTTATTGTGGTAGCTTTATGTACCAGCATATTAAACATTTACTGCAGGCCTTTTCTGTATATTAGGTGAAATATTTCTCAACATCTCTGAAATACTATAGGAAAAAAAATACATTGAGACTGGACATATCATAAGATTTCTATATCCAGTCTACATGATAAATGAATGGAAGTTGTATTGCAAAAATATTTTCATTTTTTACTTTCCCTTGAAATACACCACCTCCTTTGAATATCACTTATAGTTCCACATTTTACATATCAAAGCTGGCAAAAGGACCCCATTGCTTTCACAAGGTCTATAATCAATACAAGTGGAAATTTAATTGATTACTTAAACTACAATCTCCAGATTTTCAAAATATTTTGGGCAGCATATGTGGAACTCTTGACAATTGGCAACTGGTATCATCATGGAAGGCACTGATACTATTCCAGTGTCAGTTCATGGTTAGGTTGCTGTTCAGGCACTTAGAAGAAAAGCTGAGCTCTGGGTCATAACTGCAGACACTGAACTTTTGAATATGTGGCATTGCATTAACTTTTAAAGCAGTGTCTTGGCTTCAGTGCCCACTGTGCATTAGAAGAACAAATAATAATACAGCACAGTCTCCAGGCCACATGAATACACAACATAATGTAAAGCCACATACTGCCTACCCTTTCTTCTTAAAGTAGTTGAAATGTGCATTTTTTTGAGCATGGCATGAGCTATTTAAAACCTATTTCATGCATCATCTTGCTCTTTCCCAATATCAGCAGATGAGCTGATTTTATAATCAGAGGCACTGTCAGCTTGTCACATTTTGCAGTTCAAAATGTCAGATGCACTGTAAACAGGCTCAGAGTAAGCCAGGCACTTTAGAACAGAGGGGCTGCATGCTGAGCTCGGATGTAGAGAATAGATGAACCCTCTTTATATTACACAGAATAATACATGAGCCAATACGTGTTACAAGGGCAAATTTCCTTTGAGGGATTATGATGAACAGGATAACTGTGGGCAAAGAAGTACCCATCAATAGAGCCTTAGCAGTCTCATTCCTTTCCTCTCTCAATTATCCTTCTAAAAATGTGTGTGCTGTATCAGGATAAACACGCTAAACCTGCTTGTTTCAATCAATTTTCTATCAGTTTTGGGGGTGTTCTCCTCTTCTCTCTTCCTAACCCCCTAAAGTGTTTGACACATGAATGGTGGAGTTGGCTGTGAGGAAATATTTGAAGGAGCTTAAAATTTATGCAACTATGAGGTCTTGTATGGTTTTGTAGGAATCAGGTAAAGTATAAGATCACACAGCATGTCATTTGTTGAAACATAGTAATTTCCTTTTTTTGTTTCTATTCAGTTGAAAAGGTTAGCTTACCCTTTGCATTATATACCTGCCTGAGAGCTACCTGATATGTGGAGGAAGTATAAAAACCAGAATTTGATTGGCAGGTCCATGTGAGTAGAATCTTATGTTTGAAAAAAATCTCTGAGATCACCAAGTCCAACCATTAGCATAACACTGCCAGATCCACCACTAAACTGGGTCCTTAAGCACCACATCTACATGTCCCTTAAATCCCTCCAGGGATGGTGATTTAGCAAAGAAAAACCTTTTTCTAAAGCAAAGAAGATTGAATTAACCAAAGCCTGTTAGGGTGTGGATATTTTTTTTTTAAGAAAGTGCCTACATTATTATCATAACTATACTAAGCCCAAAACATTTTAATCACATTTCCTCTGGGACCAAACAGTAAAATAATAAAAGCCCCACAACTTTGCTTTAAGTATCAGAGACCACATCTAAATTAATCCTTGAGTCTTACTACTGATGCATTGATGAATAATTATGCCCTAGAGAATAAAAGCAGGATGCCCAAATATTGGAAAGCAGAGAAGCTGAGCTACCACTTCTCAAAGGTGCTTGAGCACTTTTTAATCTACAACAGCAACTCTGAAGAAAGTAGGATGGAGTCCTTGAAGGACTTGGAATACCAACCTGACTCCCTCTGAAACATATCATTCATTAGCTGAAATGGTGCAAAAGGCTACAAAGACACACAGACACACATAAAGAGATCAGAGAAGGCTCTTCTCATCTGTGTCAAAGAAAGGCTAATTTATACTTCATTCTTAGACAATATTCTTTAAGGCATACAATGCTCAAGTCTGCTGAAAAAAAAACTTGCTGTAAGAAATCTTGGGCATCAATCTGTACTGAGACCACTTTTCACAGGGTAAAGTAAATTTTAAGAAGGAAAATGTTATTGATCACACCTCTGGCAATGGGGGGTTTTAGCTGTGTCTTTCTCAATCCTTGTAACCTTGCTCTGAAAGTACTACCATCAATATCTAACATTTTGATGGTGAAAATGGTGAAAATCCATTTCTGTTAATACCAACAGGGGCTGCCAACTAAGGCTGTGTTAGCTGAGCACTGCTCCTCACTCTTGTACAGGCCCTGAAGTATTACAATCAAATGTTTTCTCCTCATAAAGAATTCACAAGTAAGATAATTCTCATTGGTTTTGTCCATTCCTGATTTAAAAACAAAGACTTGTCAAGGTTTGGGTCAATAAGTCAAGGGTAAGTGGGGAGAAGAACTGTTCAGAGTAACATAACAGATTAGATATTTCTTTCCATTACACATAGATGTTATTATTATTTGCAATACTCCCATATCACTGGTACTTTAATCAATTTTTAAAAGGAATTTTCTTAATTTAACTTATATTTTGCGTCCTTTTGTCAATCAGTATCATTGTGATACCTTATTCGTTTCCATTCTAAAAAGACTAAGCTGCCACTCACATGATTTCTTAAAGCTAGTTTATTTAAATTTGCTTCCTAAAGTATGATCTCGGATCAACAGAAACATTTTTTTCAACCTCGGCTTCCTAGGTGTGAACCCCTAAATTAATCCCTAAATTATTGTTATCTACAAATGTCTCTCCATTTCCTAGGTTTAAACCCTAAATTAATCTCTAAATGACTATTATCTACAAATGTCTCTCCATTTATTATGTATTTACTGTGTAGTTACAAATACAGTAATATTTAACTCAGTGAAGAAAACAAAACAGTACAATAGAAAGAATGATCTCTAAATATAGCGATCAGACTTTATGCATCCATAAGGTACTTGTTAATTCTCTGTAAGAGCAGTAATGTCTGCATCTGAGAAAAGAAGTGGCCCTTAAATCACATTTTCTGCACAGGTACAAAAAAGGTAAAAGTGGGATAACAACAAAACCTCTGGTAATTGTTACCTGACCAAAACCCCTACTCTTCTTTAGTGGAAACACTCAAAATTTTACTTATACTAACACTGGATGTTTTTTTTTGCTTCTGTGTGAAAATATTGCAATCTCCAGTTGGGTTGCCATGATTAATTAATCTGTCACCTAGCTAATGAGGAATGGTAGCTGTATGTCACAGAATTTCAAGGATAACTTCAACTTCTCAAGGATCTGAAACTGAAATTTTTCTGCTGACAAGTGGTCTAATTGAATTTTAATGAGCTGAAAATTGACTCTTTTAAGAATTCCTAATTTTCATAAGGAGCTTTCTTTGTGACAATCCTATTATGATTACATATAGTTCAAATGGTTCTACATCACATATGTCCCCCAAAACAAGTCTTCCCAAATATATCACCTTACTTTTGAAAGCACGTTATCTCTATTGGCCCCTTAATGCTTATTCTTGGTTTTGGGTGGCTTTTTTTACTAGATCTGCAGTGGGAAACTTGGAAACACTTCATGGCTATGCTTCTGAACCAATTTTAATTCCACATGAAGTGGATATTGAAACTTCCTTCTAAATCCTTCTTCTCTCTCAGCCAGTGCTCAGAAAAAGACACCTGGTGCCTGGGAGTTACAGCACAATCCCCAGCTTGAACTAAACAAATGACAGGATTCCTCCATGCCCTATGACTCAGGTCATCCATAGGTGACAGGTGAAGTCTCTGCCTACTGCAATATTTCATGACAGGTGGGATCACGCCAGTGCATCCCAGACTAAACTCAGCTAAATTAATTGATTCTTCGCACGATGACACTGGCAATACCTGGAGCTAATAGCAGTTTTTAGCCCTCCAGTTTCTTTTTCAAAATCGAGACTTTTTTTTGTGCATATCCTCAGTCAGTAATAGCAAGGCTTGTTCTCCCAGACATCCTCTCTGAAGTGCACACAGTCTATTTGGCACTCAGGCACAGGCTGCACTCCAGTCAAACACAAGCTGTGGTGCTGCATCACATCAAATACTCCCCAGGGCTACAGGCGGTACACAGAGACAAGAAAAAATGTTTCTCCTACATTTCTGTGTTCATTGGACATGTCTGCAATTGTAGCTAATACAGCATTGCCACTCAGTATGAGCTGAGTAGGAGCAACCTTCTTGATGGAGTAATGCATTATTCACAAGGAGAGAAACAGTGAGCTCGCTCTGTGCTGCCGAGATTGTTCATTCCCTTTCCAAGAATATTGCTTCACTTTACCATCTCCCTTACTTCAAATTTTATCACCTTGGCCTTCTAGCTGGCCCTTCCCAGTCCCTTAAAAAGAAAAGCAAGCCAAAACAACCCCCAAACTTCTCACAATCGCAGAACACAAGCTGGAAGAGGCAGTGTGTGGAAAGAAGAGCTTTGGGCAAGCACATCCTTCTTGGGACAGCAGCATCAGGCGAGGAGCTGCGATCATCACTGCTGAATGTGCATCTGAGCCAATGCCAGCTCAAAGAAAGGAGAGCCGGGTAAGCACCTGCTTTCCAAAATGCCATGTTGAAACTATCTGATTGCATGTGCAAACAGCACTGAAAATGCTGTTCTGGGGATGAAGGAGAGGACTGAGTTCAAAGCCAAGCTGGTAATTAACTATGAGATACTGAAAAGCTTAGTCAGCACTAACTCAGAGTAATATCTCACTGATTTGGGGAATATTCAGAGCTCCTAATTTTAGAAACGTGCAGACACTAAAACATTCTACTCTTTTTAATGTTTGAACTTCAAATCCTCTAAGATCTGGCTTCTTAATTAGCTAAACAAAGACAGTCATTTTACTTGCACTGACAAATCAAGCAGTATCAAATTAGTTCTTTTAGTTAAATGTACATCACTTCCTTCAAAGTCAACTAAAACTACTTTTTTATAATCTCATCTTTAACTCTTGAGTATGTCCTAGAAATCTTTTCCAGATAATTTCTTGAGTTTTTCAACCACATTAAAGGCAAGGTTGCCTTTATGTTAGCAGTGAAACAAACAAAGACATTCAGAGCAGAGAGAAACAGAGATTCTTCTCATGCACAGAAAACAGGATATCCAATGTGGTTGCCTCCTTTTCACTATCATCAATTATGAACAGGTTTAAAACTTGAGCTAAGTTTTACCCAGCTGCATAATCCTCTGGAGCTACCACATTTCATTCTTTGTTTCTAGGATGGGACTGCTCAGTCCCTCAGGTGGTTTTTCTGGAGTGCAGACAGTTTCTGGCTGGCTGGTCGGGTTTGTTTGATGATCAGCAGCTCTCACACTTGTAATCATTGCAAAGCAGAAGGAAATAACTCTTTTACTAAAAGATCATGCAACTCTAAAGACAAACTTAACCCCATAAGTAATTTTTAAGGAGTAACAGCAGCTTGTGACAAGACCACAGATGACAAAAAGGGTCTCTCAGGTTATATATAACCTGATTAAATAAGAACTGTTTGTCTTAACCTGCTCCCCAAAGTGCTTTAGGAGCTAAGGCAACAGATGTTTGTCACTACAGCCAGTCACACTTGCTGTAATTTCACTCTGGTGAACATATTTTGGAAACAGGCTAATGAGGTGATCTGCAAGAAATAAGTTGGGTCCCCTTTGGCTAATATTTCATTACTGATGTCATTTAGTCTCTATCATTAGGCAGAAACAACCTGCAATTACTTTACCCTCTAGTAAAAAAAAAAATTAAAATATAAATAGTGTTCTCCATAAATGTGTCTAGAAAGTCAGATTTGCACAAGTATCTCTATTTCTTCATAACAACAAAATTGAGAAATCAGATATTTAAAAACTCAATGTTCCTGTGAAAAATTTACATTACTTTTTATATTTTTGTACATTGTAATGTGATTTCTTCCCAACTTGGTTCTATCATCTGCACCATGCTTTCTGGAGCATTCCTTTTACCAAGTTTACCTATCTATCTCTGTAAAAGTTATCCTGATAAGTTCAAGTTTTTTGCCAGAAGAGTTTGTGATCAATTTAGACTGCTCTTTGGAAACTGAACATTTTTCAAGGTTAGAGTCTCCTTTCCCAATTATTTCTGGTCATTGCATTATAAAAAAATAAATTATTTTATTTTACTGATTGCTGTCATCAAGATTCAAAATAAATTGTAATTGTTCCACAGAAGACAAATGCCATTTTGCATTTACTGGCTTCAGTTAGATCTTTCCTCTTCTTCACAAGCCACAAGATCGAAAAATTACCTGAAATTTTTAAGCACTTTTGTCAAAGTGGAGCCCTGAAAGCTTCAGAAAGTATTAGAAACAACACCTATTAGTCATGGTGTGATCCTGTTAAAAACTAAAACCAGGACAGCCTTTACCTAAGATAATTATTAAATTAGCTAAGAGAATTCTAATAACATTACAGACTGTATGGAAAGACATTTCTAAAAACTTCATACAATTTCAGCTTTAATTAGGCTCTTCATTTCTGTACTCATCATGGCAAAAATTACAAAGACAAAACAAGAACTTAAGAAGGAAGACTAAGTGAATCTGTATTCTGGTGTGCTTTTTTTGTCAAAGACTTACTTTAATAGGATATTTTCACATTTACATGTAGTCAGTTAAAAAGAGAATTAAAAGTAGCATCAAACACTACATCCACCCCTGGCACATTCTGCCAAATTTTGTGATTTTACAAACTCATTTTTTCCCCAACGTTTTTCTTCTCTGTGCTGCTGTCTGAAATAGTCAGACATAAAACAGATGAATTGAAAAGAAGTCTTTCATTTATGATCTAGCTGCCATTTGTAAAAATGGTAGGGGAAAGACTTATTGGAGAGAAGCATAATGTTTATGTAAAAGCACTAACTTTCAGTTGAATGTCAAATAATTTTCCATTTATCTGCAATGGGGTTAGAGAGAACTCTTGAAAACAGAGTAAAGAATTATTCTTACTGGGACAATAATGGTGGCACTACTGAGTGTGATGAACTGAGCTGCAATTTTCACAGAATCACAGAATATTCTGAGTTGGAAGGGTCCCACAAGGATCAATGACCCCAGCCCTTAAGCAAATAGCCCATACTGGGATAGAATCTTTTTCTTGAAAGAAAGCAAAAGCAGATTAGCACCCAATTAGCTTCACATAAATACTGTACAGTGTGTACAGGTGAGGTCAGACAATGAATTTGCAAAGTCCAGGGGTCAGGATGAGAAGCAGGTGATGGCAACACCACCACACCCAGAGACTGTGTGAGTTCTGTGCTAAACCAAGCCCTGGGGAGCACCAGCCTTTAGGAGAGCACAGAATGGCTGAATCAACAGGCAACCCATAAAATCACTGCTGGAAAGCTTAGGTCCTATCAGCATTTGTCCTTACTTAGGTTCTACATCAAGATTTTTAGTTTTCCAGTGGGGTTTTTGGTTTAACGTCATATAAAACTAATACTTTCAAAAATACAGATTAACATAGACTAAATGTTCCTCTGCTTGGAACCTGCTGCTCTACTGCTAACTGAAAGGGCACAAAACATCACAGAATCACCTTGTGTTCCTCGAAACAAAATTCCTAAAAATTGCTCTTTCATGGCAGCATCCAAAGTTGCGACTCAAACATGTTAATCATGACTCGGCAAACTCCAGTTCGTGACTCAACAATTTGGGACACTCACAGCTTTGGAAATAACAGTATTTTAATTCTACTCAGGCTTTCATGATCTGTCCTGGACAAAGCAGTCATGAAGGGAAATAAAAGGTCACTAACAGATAATTACTATTGCAAACGTACTAGAGACCACTTAAATACTTAGATTCTTCCTTCCTTCCTCTGCACTGCACAGCTCAGGGAGTTTGTCATTATGTGCTATGCAGCAGTAGGGAACGTGAACAAAAGGCTTCCATGTAATGAAATCAGTTGTTTAAACTAAAGAAAATGACGATATTATAGGAAACAAATGGGATACATTGTCTGATTGATTTATTGAGGAAGTGATGAGATATTAACTGCTTATGCTATAAAGACATTTTAACACAGTTCATAAGATTGCCAATTAAAAATACATTTGTAAAGCAAAAGAAAAGGAATAAGAAGTGAGTACCACCTGAAAAATGAAATTTATCAAGCAAAATGGAAATCGATTAACAATTAGTAACACTCTAGGACTTAATAAACTTGTGCTTAGGATGATGGAAATAGTCAGCACAGTTTCCATAAATTTATATTCCAGCCTTGGGCAGACACTCTAAAGTGAATAAGGTTTCACAAGTCACCTAATTTTATCATATCTAAAACTACATTTATACCCTTTCATCAAATACTTGATAGACTATGTAACAGCTAAGAAAGCAATATGAGAATTTATAACAAACAGCTCAAGCCAGGTTAGATTTAAATACTAATAATATGTAAGAATGAAAATAATCTCAATTTAACATTAATTTATGAAGTCCTAAAATTTATCTCTAGAGCCTTTTAAGCTATCGACTTTTAAACCTAAAGAAAAGAGTTAAGAGTTCTTTTTAATCAAAAAAGTTTTAGTTTATCCTCTATCATTATTTACAAGTCTCTATCTTAAAATGTTTCAAGTTTAATGGTCATCCAGTTTGAGATCAAATTAAATAAGACTTTTGAATTTAGTAATATAAGTAATAGCATAAAAAATATTTTTCAGCATGTTTTTCACTTTATCCTAGTTCATTCCAAATCTTTGCACATAATAATAATCCATCCTCTTGTCTTTATTTTCTTCTACATGCATATGAAGATCGTATCTTTGATAATTCATTTCCTTTGAATGTTACTATCATTAAATGCATAATAAAGTCAATAATAAATGAACTCTTAACTGCAGGCACTTAGCATCTTTTCAGTTTTTCTAACACAGTATGGATTCCAGTACATATTTCTTTTATGTTATTCACATTTTTGGATGAAGTCTAAAGGGAACTCTGTCTTGGTGACACAAGCCAGTGTACACCCAGAGTAAAGATTTATGTTGGCATATAAAATTGCCTTGTTGATTTACAGAACATCACTGTATCCTCTCCACAGCAGCCTAGGGACTTGACTCTTTTCTCACAGTCAAAGAGTGAATTGTTAGGGTGAAATGGCAAAACAGAAATATATGCTTTAAGTACGTCATCATAGGAGTTCCTGCAAAACAAGGGACAGAGTAGGCACAGGTGGAAAGAGTACAATAACTTATTACTGAATCTTAGAATAATTTAGGCTGGAATCCTCTAAGATCATCAAGTCCAGCTGTTAACCCAGCACTGCCATATTCACCAGCCAACCTTGTCCCCAAATGTCACTTCTACACTTCTTTTGAACACGTACAACGATGGAGATGCCACCATTTCCCTGGGCAGCTGTACCAGCACCTCACAACCCTTTCCATGAGGATTTTTTTTTTAATATCCAACCTAAAATTATGCAGTTATTTGTATTCAAAATTATGGGAATTGAATACCCATTCTTAAAACATTGGCTAATATCAGACTCCCAAAAAATCTCTCCCCTAGGTATACTCACTGTTCTTATCTGTAGTGACTTACATGAGTTTATCTGAAATAAAACAGTACTGTTATTAACCAGGTCTACTAGTATTTACTAACCTGTTACTTTCATCTTGTAGTTGAGGAATAGGAAAGAGGGATCTCTCCGCTCTAGAAAGCTGAGGATCAAAGTGCACAAGCCCATTTTCAATGCATTCCAAAGTTTTTAATAATATCTTCCTAGAGGAAATGGCATTTTTACAGCCCAGATCTAATACTGGCACCCGTAGGCATAGCCTCTGCCCAGATCCAGTCCCAGGACAACGCTGGGCTGATAAATGTGTGCATCATTCTGGTGTCTAGGTGCCACAAAATTAAAGCAATACTCCTGCTACAGCAAGATATTTACACCCTCTGACAATTTTCCTTTTAGCTGCCGAATTTTCAGAATAATTGCATATATAAACCAAGCACTTTGCTTATTTATATTCTCATATTTAATGACATAACTTTGCAGTAACTTTTGAAATTATGATGAACAATGTTTTAAATGATTATTCCTGCCTATTTGCATTATATATGCACTTGATAGAATCAGAAAAAGCAATATTATTTCATATACACTCAGAAATAATGTTTTTTTTCAAAAAATACAAGCTGAAGAAAAACTCATCTATAAAGTGCTCCAAAAGCTTTCTTAATTAAATTTTTAACTGCAAATGATGTAATAGTCAAGCCATCACAAGAAGGTAAATTATATTTATTTTTCCCTCTGACAAAATGTTTGGGATTGCAACTGTAGTACTTGAAACATTTGACAAATTTGATGTGTTTTTCTGAATATTTTAAGTTCCTCTGTAGGATTTAGAATTTTGTTTTTCTTTTACAACTTATTCTAACTCTCTATAATTCAGCATTGATATAGACCAACCAACCTGAGGTAGAAGAGCAGATCCCCTGAATGAGCTGCCCAAATCCATAACTGCTTTGCTTAGGAAATCAGCTTAGATGCCTTAAGGGCTGTCCATGACATTTTTTTACAAAGACTATAAAAAATTCATTGATCAGCTACTAATTGATATCTGCAGTTACTACATAACTGTCCAAAACAAATTTAAGATATATTGAGGCAAGTATCACTTTATTCTTTTCAAAAAATTCATTTTTTGGGTTTGGTGAAGAAAAAATTTTATTAGCAGGAAAAATGTATGTCTTTTAATTATTGATCTAAACAGTCATCAACTAATTGTCAAATAATACATAAATGTTAAATTAAACCTACTTTCACTTCCATGCAGAAGGCAGTGTAATGAATAAGTAACAGACTATTCCTCCACAGAGCAATATACTCTATCACAAATCAGAGCTGTATTTCCTCCCTTATTTTTAGTCCCAAATATGCTTCCAAAAAAGATATTATTAAGTTATAACACCTTAGTCCTTTTCAAGCTCAAGGCACTTAATATGCTGAATTTTAGATTGCATTTTTATATTCTGCCTGTACCTGCCTTCCTTACTGTATGTAAAGGTATTAAAACTGTCTGCTCCAATTTCCCCTCTGCTTAGGAAGATATGACAGAGAGATGAAAAAAAACACCTTTCGCCTTGAAAAGCTAAACAAGCCATAAAAAAAGCATCAATGGAAGTTGATAGTGCCTCTCCAGTTTACACCATGCTGCCACTGAAAATACACTAAAATCAGAGTGTGTGACACAGCACAAGTCCTGCCAGGTTTCTTCCAGAAAAACTACAACTGCTATTCCTCATGTTTTGAACATCTATTACAATGCCCTAATATAAACTATATTGAATTAGTCTCATTAATATTCTTTTTTTAAAAACTATAAAGAACTGAAAGGTTATTCAGTACAGTGAGAGCACCAATTTTTATATTTCATTATATTTAAATGCATTAATCTTGACGGGGGTGGAGAGAGGGGAGAGATGTTTCAAAATACTTTTAAAATGTAGACAAGACTGAAAAAATCTCCATTCTCATAATTTTCAGTGCTTAAAATTGAATCTTGGTGATTATTTTATGCGTAATTCTTGTTGTATTGGAAAAAATGAGGAAGAACCAGGTTTGGATATCTATGATTAAAGTACTAGATGGCACATCTCTATTTGTAGGTGGAATTTGAGGTTGCAACACAATCCTGGAGACTGTTGCACCATAGATAACAATTGGGGGGGGGAGGGTAGAAAAATAAAACTGTTTTGCTTTGTTTTTTTTTTTGTTGTTGTTGTTGGAAGAGACCCTGAACATCAAGACACACACACAAAGAGGAGACTTTTTTCCAGACAGTTTGGGACAAATGCCATTTGCCACCACAGACCAGGAGCAACACTACTGCATGCCTTCAGGCCCTCTGCAAGACCAGAAAATTGAGAACAAGAAGCCATGAAAGCCAACCCCTGAGCTACCCCCGTTTGTAAGGAGCCAAAAGGCTGATTTTATTCAGATTTTATTCACTCTCACACAGCTTCAGAAGAAACGCCAAGCCATTAGTAGCACCAAAGGTAAATGAAATTATTTCAGATCAGAAAAAAAAAAAGCACTTGAAAAGGCTCATTTCCCTAGATGAATTGGCATAGCAGCCTGTATCAGCTGGAGCAGGTTGCCCCAGGAAGCAGCCCCAAGCCCAGCCAGCAGAGGACCAGCATCACGGAGTCACGCAAACCACTCGTGCTCCGAAATGCAGCACCAGTCCCACCCCACACACTGGGATGCACCGAGTGCATCACCAAACAGCTGAGAGCAGGGACACACCGAATTCCTCTTCAGGACTGCAAAGCAGTTTCACAGTTTTTCCTCAGAGGTTTTGCCATTAATGGTTAACAGCCCTTTTCCCCTCGGCTGCCCAGCGAAGCCTTGGCAAGGCTCAATGGCAGCTGGTGCCTCAAGGCTGAGGGAATCTCCCGCGGTCCCTGGAGAGCTGGTGACAGCAGCACTGCTGATTTTATGTGAGATATTTGCATCCCTTTTATGCTAACAGCTTACTTTTAATGTTATGGATATCAAACACTGCAAGGCAGAATAATCAAGCCACATCTCCCTAAGTAAGAGGCTCAGTCAATTAACCTTTTCCACAGAGGTGAAAACAGTGGTGCCTCAGATACCTCTTTAAAGCAAGAGAATATAACCAATAATCTGAAACAAGATACTATTTCAATATACTTATTTTAGATGTCAACAGGTGGGAAATTTACTATGTAATTGGTGGGGTGGTTTTTTTCAGAGTGATTATTACTCAGTGGAACAGTTCTCCTATACTCATAATAAAAAGGGGGTGGGGGGGGGGGAAGTTTACTTAGGAANATATATATATATATATATATTCATTCAGCCTACTCTGAGAATCAGCATAAAAGGCGAGTGACTCCAATAAAGACTAATATGGTCTCCATGCCATACAAAGGACAATATGCAGCAGGAGTAGCAAAAATGAGTATAGTAATCCAGGTGATTAAATATACAACAGTTTTGTGTTCAGCCTTCCTTTCCTGCCTTATAATACACTCACNGTGAGATATTTGCATCCCTTTTATGCTAACAGCTTACTTTTAATGTTATGGATATCAAACACTGCAAGGCAGAATAATCAAGCCACATCTCCCTAAGTAAGAGGCTCAGTCAATTAACCTTTTCCACAGAGGTGAAAACAGTGGTGCCTCAGATACCTCTTTAAAGCAAGAGAATATAACCAATAATCTGAAACAAGATACTATTTCAATATACTTATTTTAGATGTCAACAGGTGGGAAATTTACTATGTAATTGGTGGGGTGGTTTTTTTCAGAGTGATTATTACTCAGTGGAACAGTTCTCCTATACTCATAATAAAAGGGGGGGGGGGGGGGGGAAGTTTACTTAGGAAACTTGGAGGATTTTCCTACAAGCTCGTTTCGACCCCATGTCAGTGGTCATGGCAACATGTTCCAGAATTTTCTCTCACAAAACACGGAACCATCAAGATAAGTTATTTTTCTGCACAGCAAAAGCAAAATAGAAGTCAGATCCTGGTCTGCATTGCACAAGCTGCTTATCTGGGCAACTTGATAGGGAGAATTTCCTTTTAATTAGCAAGTGAGAAATGCTAATATGAATATGCTGACATAGGATAAAAATCTACCCATCCCATGCTGTTCAGTGACATATATATA
>VWZN01005606.1:1250145-1290973 GCA_013396955.1 Regulus satrapa | reverse complement strand
TAATCCAGGTGATTAAAAATGCAACAGTTTTGTTTTCAGCCTTCCTTTCCTGCCTTATAATACACTCCCCCTCCCATTAAAAAAAAAAAAAAAAAAATTAAAAAAAAATTTGAAGACAACCACAGAAACACATTTGCATTGCCTTTACTTAACTTCTTTTGGAAATAAATGCTCTCCACAGAATTCTTTGCTAGAGAAATCACAATGGAAGAGTTTCATGAAATCTTGAGATGTCCTTTCTTAAACAATTTTTGAAAGATCCCAACTGATAGTTGTAGGAACTTTCTTGGCAATGGGTCTAATTATGGAAAGTTTATTACCAGGAAGAGCAGATACAGAAATGATGGCCAATAGCGATTTCTTTAACACATCCTGAAAGGTGTTCTAATTCTACACTAACTAATAGCAGCTACTGCGCAGAAATAAAGGCAAGAACCTAGTTCTTACAAGCAACAGAGCTTCTGTGCGAATCATAAAACTTGAAACATGTGAAGTGATTAAAAAGAAATGCTTTGCTATGTGGCAGTGGGGCGTGTGTCACAGGGAGCACTAGTAGTTCAAGTATACAGGAGGAAGAAGAGCGGCATGGGAAAGGGAGAGAACACGATGCCAAGAGCACAACTGCTGGTTTTGCAGCGTATTTTCACTGTCTCTCTCAACTAGTCTTTTGTCATCCTGCGAAGCAGACGCAGTCTCCAGATGGATCATGCAGCTGTGCATATTTGGCTCAGAGGTGTGTCAGCTCCTATTTGTTCACAAGTCAGCCGGCAGGCTCTTGTCACAGGAGCAGGGGAAGGATCGATACGGATGGATGCTAAAAAGAGCAAGTCAGCCTGGGTGGGCCATGGTGGCCATGCACAGCCCTGTGTGGCTAGGGGAGTTACAATCTGGGCACTGGCTCTTTCTCAGGTTTGCCCTCTCACCTGGGGTGCTGCAAGGGAAAAATAATAACCAAAAAAAGGAAAAAACCAGAATAACCCAAATGGAGACTTTACCGTTTCAGGATGTGGGAAATGGTATTTGATCATTTCTATAGCACCAAATGCCAGTAAATAAATATATTTGCATTTTTCTAGATATTTTAGCTTTATATTTCTGCTCCAAATACTTTAAAATTGCACTGATTTTACTTTGTTAATTCTTTCCTTCTCTGATATTTCAAAATTACATCAGATTTCAATGTAAATTATTTTGGTATAAGTGAGCACTTCTTTCAGTACATGGCACAATCTATATAATTTTTTTGTGTGACTTTACAGAGGTAGTAGACAGTAATTCTCAGACCCCTCAGCCCGTTCCAGTACCTCACTCACACTGCAGTGCTCCAAAACTATGAAATTTCAGATAGTCTCAGGGCAACCCTTCAGTATCTATGGTAGCTACTAAAGTTTTTGAAATTGTGCTGCTCCACAGAGTTTCTTGTCCTCATACACATAAAGATAACAGCTCTCATCATCTCTCTTCTACTAACTCAGTGTAAATCTCACTCCTGGGGTGATCAACTAAAAATATGACATTTGATGGTGATTACATGACTCAAGATTTTGGGGAAAATTTGAAAATGGAAATCTGCATTTATCCAAAACATCAATAGATATTCAAATATTCAGAATACTTTTTTAATAACTGTTCTGATTCAAAGGCCATTTCATAGCTTTTATGACTAAATTAACTATTTTTGAATTCTTACAGCACAAGCATTTTTCTCTATGTATAAATAAATATAAACCCTCTGTCAGAAAAATATGGTATGGACGTATTTGTTTGACCTAGAACTACTTTTTGTCACTAAAATTAAAAAGCAATATTTATTTTACAAAATTGATGTATAACTATGAGTGCCTATACTTTACTAGATGTACATAAGACAACCTGATAGCTTATTGCTGGTGTGCCACATCCCCCAAAACCCATTCTCTTCTCATCTACCCTTTCTCAGTATATTTGTTGATACGCATGTTGCATCTAGACTTCTCATTTGTTCTTCAAAACATAATTGCAAAGCTGAGGAAAAGAAATAAAAAATAATAGCAAAGCTCCAAATGCAGCAATTCAATGCCTAGCAGCCTGTGAGAGACTGAAGGAAGAAATCACAAATTATCTGCAAGAAGCAGTTGGAACAAGGACTTGGGGTAAACAGACACACAAACAACATGTCAGCCATGATAAAGAGTGTAAATTTGAACAGATGTCACTTCCAGAGCAGCAGCAGGCAGATTAAACTGAATTGGCTTTGGATGAATTCCAAGGAAGAGCGAGAAAATATGATGCTTTCGCCCTGAGCACTCACAGAAATACAGTCTCCAGAACCTCTTCTCTTTAGTAATCATAATTGAGCTAGGCTAAATATAGGAAGAGTCTTCAAGAAAGGCAGTTTAAAATAAACTCAATCATTGCACATACATATTGTTCTGTAAATGTTCCATTCTCAGGTAAAAAGAACAAAAATCCCCATTTTCTATGAAAAAAAATGCTAAATGAGGAACCTTCAAGTTATGATAGTTTACAGAAGTGTCACCAACATGCTACTTTTACCTAATGAATCTAGGCCAATGCACTGAAACAAAACATAGCATTGCAATCTTCAGGTTAAATCACACTCATTATAAATTTTTGCTCTCTTGATTGTTTCTTGAATAATTCTGGTTACCCCTGCTTTGTGCATGTATGTTTTGAATCACTGCTCGTTCATACTTGCTTATTCAGTTTATCATCTATGACACAGGGAGAATACAGAGCTCTGAACTCCTGAGTCCAGGAATAACAGAAAGACCTATTTGGATTTCCCCTACAAACAACCTAAACAAACTTCACCCTCTAATTCTGGTCATTCACATCATTGTTACTTTTTCCAAAGCCCTAAAGATGCACCAAATGCATCTCTTTCTGTAGCACATAAAACTGTCTGTTGGGTTTTGTTTCGGTTTTGTTGCCTTTTTTCCCCCTGGGACTGCAATGTCCTGGCTTTGAATGCTAAATAATGAAAAAAATCTTTATTCCAGTGGCCACAATTTTAAGGACATCCCCAGAAGAGTTCTCACTTATTCCATTTAGAAGTGTACAATTATCCTATGAATTTCAAATCATAACACTAGTAGAAATAAATGCCAATAAATTCACCTCTCCATGTTTCCACACTCTAGAATTGGGAAAATTATATCCCACATAAATAATTAATTCATCATAATCAACAGCATGATCATCTTTCACTGTTAGACGCAAAAAAGAAAACCAACATTTTGAGAAGTGGCAAAATAAAGAAATACATTGCAGTGGGAGATTATCAAACTACCTGAATTTCAATTATTATTGCTGAAATGGACTCCACCATGCAACCTTTAGATCCTTGGAAAGACCTGCTTTTAGTATGGCCCACAGAACAGCACAATTATTTTCATGAAAGCAAAATGAATAGCAAGTCATTACTTCTCAAATTAATTAATATCAGCTCTCCTAGTTAATACTAAGCTCCATGTGGAAGAGATAAAAATCACACACTTTGTTTAATATTCACAACAGATGCCATCTCCTCACATTTGAATAGAGTTTTCATATTTGTAAGTCAGTATTTCAAGCTGAAACATTGCAGGTTTTAAAGTCAATAATACAAGCCTACGAAATTAAAATGCACTACTTGTGTGAAACACAACAAAATCATTGTTTGTTTATCTTTAAGGTGATAATAAAAAAGATTAATGATACTGCTGTATAATGAAACAATCTGCCACCAGGCAAGTTGCAGAATATAGAGTGATGCTCTGGCAAAAACTCTAAGGAAAGCTTCAGTTTTCTCCCAAACACATTAAGAAGTCCCTTTTATTACCAGGTGACATTTTTACATTTAAAAGAGAGTTGATTTTCATGTGGTTCTTAAAGGTCAAACAGTTAATCTACCTCTGTAAGGAGAGTGTATTCCTCTGAAGAAATTTCTAGGGGACATCAAATCAATAAGAGTCAGACTCAAAAAGAATAAAATCTTTCCCTGTTCTCAAGGCAAAGGCTTATACCAATCCTAAAGAAATTGGATCCAGCTCATGAAAAAATCAGTCATCATGCAGCAATAAAAAGTAGCAACCTTTAGAGTAGAACAGAGATGTAAAAGATTTTTATATCAATAATTCTGAAGAAAAATCCCTATTCAGAATGGAATCCGGAAAAGTATTGGTTTCATCACGTGTGCTCCTTGTGCTTTTGCGTTTTAAAACAATAAGAGTGAGAAGTTGGACTTACCGTGGTCGTATACCTCGGAATGGTCAACAGTGCATTCTTCAGCTCTCCCTGATGTGACACAGACCCCCTGTGCTTCTGCTGCAGGCAAGAGAGACAAAAAGGGAACCTCGATGAGAAAAGGGCTATCAAGCTGCACACTCCAGCTTTGCTCATTTTACTCAGCATCATAAACCCCTTTTTAAATTTTTCAGAGAAAACTGCCATTTGCCTGCATACAGTGGACTTGAGAAGTTCATTGGGGGTGCGCCTCAAATGACAATAAAATACTGAATTCTGGAAACCTGAATTTGAAAAGCATTTTTGAGTTTGAGAGTCAGAAAGGATATTTGTGAATGTGCTATTTTAGAATGGCATTCAAAAGAACTGGTGCTCTGTTCCTGGCTCAGTACAACCTTGCACAAGATTTTTTTGTGTCAGTTTCCCATTTAGAACATGTTAAGAACAATAATATCTTTTTTTAGTAATTTCCACAGATCAGGAACTCTTCAAAATAGTGACTGTGCCAAGACAGGAATTGCATATATAAATATATACACAGAAGCAGAAAAGAAAACTCATCTTAATATCCTAATCTCACTTAAAGCTACCAGACAACTCTACAGCACAAATGGAAAACTGCAAAAAATAAACTCAGGTTTTGACCTTCACTATATGTGCAAAAGACTTCTGTGCTTGAAAGGAAAGGAGGGTTGAGAATTATATAGGAATATTGAACTTTAGAAGAGGACTGCTCTTTAATGTCTTTCTGCAGGTACTAAAGAGCACTAGTTATTATTGCTTTGCTTCAGGAAAAAATTTTAAAAAATCAGGGAAAATAGACTGAAAAAAATTCAAAAGTTGGGGACTGGTAAGAGAGAAAGTGAGAATAAAAATTCAGTGAAATCCATAACCACAAGATTACATTATACAGGCAGCACTGCAGTATAATTATTTAATTTGTTGGAAAGTCATTATACAAGTGATATCCAAACAGTACAGCTGCTTGGTCTGTATGATATCTTGAGGAATTCACCTTGCACTGACATTGTAATTTCTGAGTTTCATATTGAAGCTATGGTACATACATTTTTAATTTTCATTCCTACTTCAGCTAATCTAGGATAAATCTCAATCACCACTTTGCTTAGCTTGCTTTCAAATCCAGGAATAAAAAAATCCATAGCCTATAGGCTTTGATGCTTTTTGTTTATATGATAACTGCATTTAATTACCATTTTGTTTGCCAAGTCTCTTCAATGAAATTTAAAATGCAATTATTTTTCACTCAAACACACAGTAATTTGAATGAATTATATTTTAATGTAATTAAGGTAAAACTAATCATTATATATAAAGCATTTTATAACATTTCCAGACAATACATTATTATTATTATTTATCTTTGGATTCTCATCTCATTCATCATCTCTTTTGAAACTGTTTACAAGGTGAACACAGATTGGAAGAAAATTGTGTTTTCCCTCTTATGTCTTCCCCATAAATACCATTCCATTTAGTGACTACACTACACTTCAATCCTGCTGCAGACTCAGCCCCAAAGCAATTTCCAGGTTTATAAATATCTGAAACCTGAACTAACAAAGAACTGTGAAAAAGGTGTGGAAGAAAGATGCCCCAAATTCCAGGGGTTCGGAGAGATAGAAGTTTTTGGTATTTTTTTTTCCACAATGGAAAAGTGAACACATGGTTTCTAAAAAAATTCAGCACAATAAAACAATTCCATTTAGTAAACAATATAGTCCTTTAGTTCTAAAATGTAAGAGGAAAATATTTTTCTCTATTATCAGCTTAGTTGCATTATAACATGGCTTCCTGAGAACTGCATTCTGCACTCCAAAGGACTAAAAGTTCATACTACACAACACGTTCTCCTATGCTTAAGTCAAGTGAGGTATTTCAGTCCTGTCCTTTGATAATTTTAAGAGCTACCCTTTACAAAACTTACAGAGCTAAAAAATGTGACTGAAAGCACTTGTGGGCTTACAATAAATCAAGCTGACAGAACCTATTCCCTTTTTTCATCTTTTAAGCAGTCCAGTCCCAGGGTGAGACTAGGGGTGAAGTTCCACAGGGATGTGAGTAAATCTAAATTTTGGGGTCTCCCAGTCCTCCTGTCCTCTCAACTCCTCATCCTCTCTCAGTCAAGTGTTTTTTTGCTCAGTAAACTTCCTGAACTGGTTCACCACTGCATTGCTTAGATGAGTTGAAGCTGGTTTTCCCTCCTGCCTACCTGAACTACAGCTCCTTCTCCCTCCCATCACTGATGGTCATGAGAGCAACAGAAGAAGGAAAATGTTGAACAAATTGCAGAACAGGAAAGTTGGAAGGGACCTCTGGAGATCACCCAGTCCAACTCCCCTGCCAAGGCAGGGTCACCTGGGGCAGGTGACACAGGAACACATCCCAGGGGGTTTGGACTGCCTCTGGGGAAGGAGACACCACACCATCTCTGGACAGCTCTTCCAGTACTCTGCCACACTCAACATAAAGAACTTATTCCTCAGGTTGAGGTGGAGCTTCTTGTGGTTTTGGCAGATCCATGCAGCCTATAAAGCAGAGGCACATTAGTAGCACCTTTCTGGTGACACCAGCTGGCAGAGGACACATGTGATGGGCAAAGACAATCCCTGCCAGAGCTGCATCCCTCCTGTCCTGCCCAAAGGCACAGCAGCAGCTGTAAAGCTTGCAGGGTTACTCTCCTAAGGGCCATCTGGCAACTGTGGTACCTCAGAGCACGTCCTGTCTTGCATCCCCCCACCCCCAGTTTCTCCATGTCATGAGGAGTGTCAGACCATTCGGAGTGGAACAACAAAAGAGAGAACAAGCAGGATAAGCAATCTGGAACAAGTGAATCCCATTCTTCTCTGAATGTGATATTTGGGCTCAAATATAGTCTCCTCTTATATTTACATAAGCTTTACACCATAAAAGGCAAGATGAAACAACAGATGTTTGGGAATTTAAATACTAGCAATAATTTATAAAATTATTACAGATGAGACATGACATGAGTTGCACACCCCAAGGGAAAGATGAGACCTCAGCTAACAAAGCCTGAAGGTCAGAAGGAAGTTAAGGTATGTCTATTTCAGAAGAGGACCAACTCATTACGGGAATTCCAAATACACCTTTGGATTAAAAAGTCTGTACTAATTAGTGTAGAGTATAGATCTTTTTGTAATTGCTAAGAAGAGTAAATGTGCCTTGGTAAGAGAAAAAGGGAAATAGATCAATCATATGCAGATTTTTATGGTGCAAATGTAACAATTATTTGAATCTACTGGCTGAGCAAACACTGAACTGGGTACAGCCAATGTACACTGAGACTTGCAGACTTGTTGGCCAGTGGACAACTCAAAACAAGTGTTAAAAGGTCATACTGTCAGACATAATCTACAGAGAACAAAATTTCCCAGACCCCAAAAGTCAAAAGATCCCAAAAATGAGCATGACGTGCTCACACGTGCTGCCTAAATCTGTCCATACTCTAATTTCAAGAGCAAATAAAGGGAACCTTTTTCCTGGTGCAGAAAAGTCATACAAGTCCTTACAATGGATGAAGGAGAGCCGATGCAGATAAGCAATCATATCTGAAGCAGTAAATTTTAACAGGAGAATAAGGCTTTGGAAATTAAGATACCCGCATGGCATGAGTAGAATTGCCCAAAAGCCTCCAGTCTGAATGTCTGCCATTTTCAGTTTAAAATAACTTGGGCCATTGCCCTGTATTCAGCCTTGAAGAAAATTTCACCAAGGAGAGAGGAAACTGCCTTTTTATCAGAGGAGATAAGAGACACTGAAAAAACAAATCTTGCTCTGACACCCCAAAAGTCTCTTCTGTTTGTTGTACAAAGCCATAACTGTTGTCATTTTCATACAAAAAGCAGGGTGCTGTTAAAAGTATGTCTTTGCAACACAAAGAGGACACAGAATGAAAATTCTGTTCCTATGCCTCAAAAGAAGTTCTGCAACAAATGAGATTCAAACGTTTACTGAGTATTCCATTATACTGACAAACACTGAGAAATCTTAAAGGCTTCACTCATGGAATTTTAAAAACATTTTGACAATGTTACTTTTTTTTTTTTTTCCCCAAATGTGCATTAAATACATTCCAGCTTTCACTCCTTCCAACACTTCACAGCAGTATTTTTAGTGTGCTCACTTAAACATCTTAATGTTTCTTCAAGTTTGAAAGGTCAGAGTTCAAGAAATATGTTCTGTTCTTGAAATGTTTGCCAGAGTTTTAGAATTATTAATAGAGCTCATTATATTTTTCATATATGAGCATGTCTTTTAAAGTTTGTGTTCAATTTTAAATAACTAGAATTTTGAAAGGTCAAATAAATAATGAGGTGTCTCCTTGCAACAGGAAATACATTCAATATTTTGCCACGTGGTTTTTCTATTTAGTTACTCCTGGGAAAAAAATAAATAAAATAAAAACCACAACAACTTAGCTCTATTGCCTTGTTGCATTAAATTCTCATTGTCATCCTTACAGAATATCAAGTATAAACCCAAGTTAGACAGAAGCATAATAAAATCTGTAGTAATGTTTATCCATTATAACCTCTCAGAAATCACAATTCATTTCACTATTTAAGATTAGTACTTCACCACCACCTACAGCATCATATAGTTTCTTTAGTTTTGTTTGTTGGTGACAATAATAGAGACTCCATTCTAAGTTCCCTGCCTAAGATTCTAGAGGACAATGAACCTTTCTGTGTGTGACTACATTGCTCAGAAATTGACATTTTCCTCATTTAAAAGGTCTCTTTTCCCGGAATCCTACTCTTCCCCAGCCATTACTGACACATACCTGGTGCTCCCCTCCACTCATGACAGGGAGAAAACCACCTGAATTTTAAAAAATCACTTGCATTTCTGATCTAGGCTGGTGGCACAGCATTGCGGTGTCCCATATCCATTGATTCTTTCACTCTATTATATATTCTCCTGTCAGCTAACAGCTTTCTTATATTTGTTATACCCTTCATAATTGGCTAGTAACTCTACTAACTGGGAAAAAATAAAACCTGTGAGGAATTAATTATCAGTAGCATCTCTTTAGTTTTTTCAAATTAAGCCACACAACCTAGAAGCTACCTGAACTCTTTCTAGGAGCAGAATACCATCATTGTATAAATGTTCCTTTTTGTACCAGCTACCTGCCAGAGCATAAAAACACCATGAGGCCTAGACATTTGTCAGTCTTTTGCTCATCTGCTTCTCTTGAGGAAATCAGCCTTTCACAACTCCAGCTACACCTCTCTTGCACAATGAGAGTTGAGTCTCCTCTTTCACATGCCTGCGTGGCGTACTCTAAGGCTCAGAGCCTTACCCTAAACAGGATCCCTAAGTACCCCAAAATTAGGATTTTACAAGCAGGTAAAGGAATGCTTTGACACTAATGTCTAATAATTTAAATCAACTTGAAGGAGTCAAGGTCTAAAAGGATTTATGCAAGTATAAATGAATGTCTGACTATCCACAGCAAGGACTTGAGACTTCACTCTCTCTCCCCAGGTTAGAACCAGCGGGTTGGGGATTCTGGGCATTGTTCTGTGGACTGCCTCATGAGCCACTCTATTATGTTGGAGAAATAAGCTAAACTCAATTTTTAGTGATTTTATATTACAAACTTGATTTTTCGTGTTAACTGGAAATTGCAGTTGAAAAAAGAATTTTCTCCAGTCCCATCTAAATATTCTTATCACTGGGCTAATTAAATGTTCTGAGAAACTTTCTTTTTTCTTATCTAAAATCCAGCCAGGAAAGTACATAGATTCTTAGTTTTGTCACATGTTCAGCAAATGGTTTCACCATACAGGTTTGACCACATTGGTGCAACTCATCCTTTCTCTTTTCTTTTTATCTCCAGGAGCAGCTCCCTGCAGAATTGTATCTGTACCTCTTAGTAAATGATCAGTAAGAGACTGAGGATCACATATGATTGCAGGATATAACTCAGTAATTCACTGCTTATTTCCAAAAGTACTGCTCTGAATATTTTTATAAGTATATTCATATATACATATAGTTACATACAGATAATACACATATATATATATATATCTCTTTCCAGGAAAAAAAATGCCTTGTTATTCTCTGAAGGCCTCCATTAGAGAATTACTTTGATTTATGGAGCACCATAACCAAAATAATAGGGTGGTTCTTAACTGAACATTCAGAGACTTGAGTAGTAGAAACTAGAGCCAAATCCAGACCTAAACCTTTTTTATGGTTTGTGTGTGTTTGAAATGAAAGGCAACGACCTTCAGTTAGAATTTTCAAATCTAACTTTTAAGAGTGTTTAAATACCCTGCACTCATAAGCCAAATATATGTAAGCTTTTTCTATCTATAACTTTTAGAGCAGTTTTACATTCTAGTGCTTTCTGTGTAGCTGTCTAAACAGTTTAACTGTCATGTAGCTTTCTACTTGCTAAAGCTCTCTGTTAAATTTAAAGCTGCAGAATACAAATTTAACTCAGCTTTGTGTTCTTTTTCTTTAAATAATTCTGTTCATGAACATCTTTTGTATTTTATTTTTTCCCATAATTGTGTAGAAGAGCCTTGAGGCAAATTAGAATGTAAAAATCAATAACAGAGTTTTATTAAGAGATTGAATGATTGAATTTAGATAGACATGCAAACTGAACATTAATGTACTGATTTCATCTGATACGCAATTTCAACATAAGATTAACTCAGAAATATGCTGAGTGAGACAAAAAACATTTGTATTGGTGAACATCAGTGGTTCTACTTTGAAACTATTTTCATTTTTTTTTACTCAGCTACACTACGCCACAGGTTACACTTTCAACAAATTCAAGAAAATTTTCTGTGCTCACAAGATTGGCTACTTACAAGTCTTGTCACTTTGCAACTTCTGAGAGGCAGCAACTCTTATGTGACTGACCCATATGCTGCCACTCACTAAATTATTTTGGAGATAATATAGAAGGATGAGCACAAGAGAGATCTGGTGACAAACCCTCAATTTTTCTCCACAGCTTACTCTAGTGAATTAGGAAACAGAGAAACATAATCCAGTTATTTATATGCCTGCGCAGAAATAAGAAACAACAGAAAAATCTTTAGGCATTGTTACAATTCAAAGAAATATCAGTGTACTTTAATATTTCGTCTAATTAGGTTGAGAAAGAAGAACACCATAACTGCAGGCTCTGTCTCTGCTCTTGTGCAGTTACCACAGTCCAGTCCAGAAGCACAAGGAAGATCTCAAGATCAAAATACAGTAAATCCCCCATACTTGTATCAGAGCACGCCAACCTGCATTGTGAGGGGCTGGATAATTCTCAGCTTAAACAATCACCATAATTTTGCTTCAACACAGCATGAAGAAACCCCAAAAGATGTACCAGAACACTGATGAGAACAGATTAGTTGGACTAATGTGATGATATTTGAGAGAGGAACAGCTTCAGAGAAAGGCTCTTTCAGCCAGGGGGCCATATAGCCATGCCCATCCTGGCTGCCAGAAACCTCTTGCATACTTTTTCATTCCTTCATCCCTTCCTTTCATTCCTCTCCAGATGCTGCTACAGTAAAACTTTTCCTGTGAATCATTCTGCTTTGTTGAGGCCACCCTCGTACATCTAGACATTATTATAATAATTCCACAAGAGCAAAGAGATGAGCCTTCAATCAGGCTATCACTCACTGCCATAACACATTTAATCACAGAAAAGTTAAAAGAAAATATGCAAAGAGGTTTTGCCTTTCCTCCACTTTCAAGTTTCAAAAAAACATGAACAAATTGTCTCACACTATGCCAGACCTGTCTAACTAGATCTGTATCTCTGGGAGAGGAAGTCTGATGCAAAATAGGAAAGACATAAATTGAAATAGATAAATAATGCCCCAGAGAATGTTGATTTTATTCTACAAAAATTGATCAAATATTTCCAAGAAATTCAATCAAAAGAAATGTGTGGTTTGAGCTAACATTCCTTTGACCTTTAAGAGTCTGAGATTAGCAAATCATTTATTAAGAAGTAGAATCAATACCTGAATGCTTATGACTTTCTAGGCAATCATGTTTTACACTTTTAAACTAATGTAACACAAACCAAAGGTGAATGTATATATTTTCTCAAAAAACATTCAAACAACATATTAGGTCAATCTCTTCATACCATCCCTATATCAGATAAGATGGTAACCACAAAAATAACAGATCATGTTATACAAATAGTGGTGAAATAGGAATCACTTTAAGAAATGGAAAAAACAAAAATAAATTTTCACAGTAAGATCTCAGTGACCTTTTTTTTTTCTTTTTCTGCTGTTCCAACTGAGTTATTTTACCTACTTGACATATTCATATGAAGAAAATATACTAGGTATTAGGAAAAACATTCTTCACTAAAGGGGTTGTCAAGCACTGGCACAGGCTTCCCAGGCAGTGGTGAAGCCATTATCCCTGGAGGGATTGAAAAGATATGTAGATGTGGCACTTGGGACATGATTTAGTGGTGGGCTTAGAACGCTAGCTGTTGCAATCTTAAGGTCTCTCCCAACCTAATTGATTCTATGTGTGTAAATGCATCCGCTCAAGTGCAATCACTGTCAGTGTTCCAAATCCTTTGTTTCAACTGGGGAAAACCATTACGCTCAGTGTTAGTATAGACTGGAAGTCATTAAACTGTGGGGTAGAGCTATCTGAAGATGTCTTGTTTGATGCATACTAAAGTTGAGAGCTAACTAAAGTTTCATAACAAATTCTATGATATACTACTACACAGTTCCATTAAGCAGCCATGAGGAAATCCTAATGTTTGTGAGTTCTTGAATATATTAACTGAGTATAAGAATTATCTGTTGCTTTACTCTATTTGCTTTCCAAGTTTTTAATAAATAATGTCTTTGTCCCATCTTCAGTGTTCCATCTTCAAGGTTCTTTTATGATGTGCTGTATGCAATTCACTTTGTCCAAATTTTTACTTCCAGCCTAGGAAATTTAGAGCCAGGGCTCTGACACATCAGTCACACAATCAGCTAAATTAGGCTACTCCAGTTGGTTTAACTGGCAACTTTCAAGCACGCAGAACAAAGCAGCAAGGTTTTAATGGTTTAAACCCTCCAAAGTGGATCATAATACAAAATGTATTGCTCATCGGCTGGCAGAGAAGGCAAGGGATGCCATATGCTTTCAGTTTCATTTGTGTTGTTTATCTCTAATACTAAACCCTAATGCAATACACTTTCTATTACTCTGCCATGTCAATCTTTTTTATGTGCAAGGGGATCAGGAAAACAAGATGATATTGGTTTCAATAGCCACAAGCCAATACAGACTCTAGTAATTCAAGGGTAGCCCAGAGCTATGGAGTAGCAAATTACTACTCCATGCGAGAATTAGAAAATACAGTTAACAACACAGTCAAAATACTTGTTTTGATGGCTAGCTGATGGCTTGGAGTGAATGCTTAGAAAAACCTGAAAACAAAACAGCAATAGGTCAAAAATATGGGTGAGCAACTTGAGTTTTAAAGTGTTAGTGCTAGATTAAAGTTCTACACATATGGCTACAGCCTAACCAGTATGTGAGGATGGGGGATTTCCTGCAAGACAGCACTGCATTCATAGATTTAGGAGACCACTTTTTCTACTTACAGTAGGGGACAAATGACATTGCCTTGGTGACAGTAACTCACCACGTCACAAGGCAAAAAGTCAGTATTTATGAAAAACCAAACTCCAACTGATCCATATCCCTACTGGGTACTGGTGTTTTCTTTTATCATGCTCAACACACATGCAGACAGACATCCCAGTAGAGAAAGGCAGCAATGAGCACTTCTGAAAACAAGTTACAAAAGGCAAAAGACATAATTCCAACCACATTATGGATTCTTAACCCTACTCATCTTTGTAATCAGCAAAGATGAAGGCACTAATACAGAGGCAACTTTCTGAGAATCTCCTTGCCCCTTTCAGTTGCCTTTTTTTTCCTCTCTGTGAGATGGTGGAGGTTACTTCTTGGTGATTAAACGTTTCCATGAGGATGTATGTACACTACTATAGTCACCTCACAGAAGGTGTTATTTGCTCCACTTACACTTGGTACAGAATTTGAAGTACTAGCCTTGATTCTGTTGCCATCTCTTGTAGTCCTCTGCCTTTCTCTGGACCTGAGCTACCCTCTGTAAACAAGGAAGATGCTGCAATACGACATGGTAAGAGCTCAGGGATGGCAGATTGCCAGCTGGCCGCTGTCCTGGAGAATGACAGAAGGCAGCAAGCGGAACTGCTAAAAACAGTCATGGGGGGAAGACAGAAAACGCAGCCTAACACAGATGCTGTAGAAAGTAAAGCAGGAAACAATATGAAATAGATAAATTTGATGTCACTGGGGAAATGAGCACTTAAAACTTCATTCAAACTTCAGACCTAAGACATTCATCTTGAATCAGGAAAACAATAATTGGTTTAACTGGAAACTTTGGTTTAGCAGGTAAGAAAATGAAAAGAGACAGTGGACCTGACCAAGTTCTGTGGTTTTGGATGATGGAAAACTGGCAGATACGCAGTTGAATAAGGGAAAATAAAAGAAGAAAAAGTAAAGCAGATTTTGCCAAAGAGGAGCACATTAATTATCTTCCAGAGAGAATTAAGTCCCTGAAGTCTTAAAAATCTTTGAACACTGTTTCACTGGGATAAGGTCAGAAAAGCAACTGCTTTGTTCTCAGTTAAAACATAGAATAAAAGAACTCAAAAAAACCCAAAAGCCTCACAAAACAAACAAACAAAATGAACCTGAAAGCCCCTGGAAGCCATGTATTTTCTAAACTGTCTGTTGTACTTTAGTAGAAAACAATTAGAAGTAAAAAATTCAACCCTTCTTCATGTATTGATCAACTCAACAATTATATATATCCAGTATTACTTAATAGTTTCTAAATAAAACAACCACCATAATCTAAATTTCCTCTTGGTTAGGACACACACCTGGAGACAAAGATGACTTTCAAAGCATTTGCTGAAGATGTCCCAGAGTTAAATCTTCTTAGTAAAAAAGTCTTTGCCTTGATTTAGAATAAGACTTTGTTCTTACTCTCAGAGCTCATGACACAGCATTTTCTGCCGGTTTTACAATCTTCTCTGTTGCTTAGCTTTAAGACCATTACCTAAGAAACATTTCACTACATATAAATGTGCTAAGACATAGATTAAAGTTTAATTAACCAGATTCATGTTTTTAGTGACATCCTTGCAGGGACAGCTTATATAATTATTTATAGAATTTTAAAATTAAATTTCAAATACTGCATCAGGAATATAATTCTTTCTAAAAAGTTATTTTACTCTTAATCTTAAGGTGACATTATCCAATCCTACCCAGCTGAGAATTCTTGAAGGGTTCTGACTTGCATTAAAAATTATCATTAAAAATTATCTATATTTGAATTAAGTTCACTTTTTGTGAAAACATTTAACTCTCAGTGTAAAAGCTTTGCAGCTGTAGAATTTATCAAGATACTTGGCAAATATTTAAAAATTAATTGCCTTCACTTAAAAATGTACTTATGGTTCTGAATTTATATAAGTTCAACTTCTGCCCAAACAGCCATAGCACAGAAGAGCTGAAGTCTGCTGGGACCTCTGGAGATCACCTAAAGCCTGTCTACTAAAGCAGGCTGCCCAGGACTGTATCCCATCAGGTTTTGAATATTGCAAAGGATGGTGATTCCATCACCTTTCTTGGCATTTGTTTCAGTGTCCAGCATACATCACATAAAAAAAGTATATGTTTTCCTTTTTTAAAATGGAACTTCCCATATTTGTGGCAGTAGCCTCTAGTCCTATCACTGATTCTCTAATCTGTGAAGATCCTGTCTCCATAGGACACGATCTCCCACTAGGGATAACTTCATTGATAAGATCCCCTTGAGCTCTTTCTGCTTCAGATAAACCAATTCCAGCTCTCAGCCTCTTCTAGTATATCAGATTATTCACTCCTTAGTCATCTTTCCTGGCCTTTTGCTAAACCTGTCCAAGTCTCTATTGAACAAGGAAGCCCAGGACTGGACACTGTGTTCCAATTTTAGTCTCACCAGTGTACTCCCATAGTATAAAAATACGTATTTACAAAGCTGAAGAAACTGCACACTGATTTATCCAGGGTATTCAAAGAGGTTCACCCTAAGCTCTCATGCATTTATCTAACACAGTTACAAAAGAACTTCTTTCTCTACTCTCTCAACTGCTCAGCTGAGCTGAAAAATGTTGTTTGTTGCTTTTAGATGGCACATTTAGATTTACATTCCTTCTCTAAGACCCCTCTTGCAGAAATTAATTTCTATTATGCATGAATTCTGCTTTGCTAACTTTAAGAACTGTATTCTCTGACATGAGATTTTTAGCCCTGGATGGGCACAGATGTTGTTTCTACTGCTCTGGCAATAAACACAAGCACTAACAGGTGCTCCATTTGTTTGGCCTTTAAAGCAAGAGCCAAAAGGGATCAGCTTCTCCAGGATTTTAAAATTCCCCAATCTTCTAACTCTTTGGTGATCTGCAGCTCCAGCATGCCCAGAGTCTCAACCCTACCACTCTTCTGAAAGAGAAAAGGAGCCAGAAAAAACCCTCACTAGCTCCCAAGGCCAGTGTGTGCTTTGCACAGCCATCCCCACAAGGACTCCCCTCCAGGAGCCCTCTGCTCTGCTCCCTGCTCCTGCCTGCCATGATCCCACCAGAGCAGCCACAACCCAACCCTGTCCTCAGTGCCAGGCCTTGGACTGGCTGCTCCCATTTCTGCAGGCAATTTCCACCTCCCGGAGCTGGGCTGGCACCTGGAAATGCAGCGAGCCTCCAGGAGTAGAGACCAAAGCAGTTTGAGAATTCCTTTCTCCAGGGCAGTGAAAGAGAAGAGCCTGACATTACAGACCTACAACACAAGTTTTGATTATATACAGCCATGCAGCTGTGTGTAGTGACCTAGATATCACTGTGAGCAAATTCTCAACAGGAAGCTAAAGCAAGACTGGGAGTTTTCTTTATCTTGTCAAACTACAAGAAGCAAAAGTAGAATCATATCTGCTTATTCCTTGGTGCAGTTTGCGGTTTCCAGAAACCCATGGAAGGTGTTGTAGACTAATGTTACCCTCATGAAAGTCCATTATTAATACTGCTTTTAATTTTTCTGGTTTACAGAATGCAGAATTATGTGCACACAAATTAAATATCAGAGTGAATGCTACCTGGTACTGCCATAATTTTGGAATAATTTCTCAGGATAGTTTCAACTGTCCCAACCATCATTATTCTTGGCTATGTTCAGATAGAGAATGAATACACACAACTCTTAGAAATTTTAACATTATTTTTCCTCAGAAGAACATTCAGTTTTTGTTGAGTTTTATTTGGTTGGTTTGACTTTTAATACTACTCATTAGTTCCCTAGGATTCTATTGCTCATTAATCCAGTGGTTTTAAACATGAAATGACTATTTTAGCAAAAACATTTTGTCATCTTTCAAAGGGAGATCTAAGGAAGCAGAGAGAAAACACTTTATTAACTAAGACACACATGTTTTTTTGGTGTCCATGTCAGAGCTCATTAATCAGACAAACACATCTCCCAAAGTCTGAAGGGTCAGCAAGGGAGACTGAGCTCCTAGAGCAGCCCTGGGCCGTGTGCTCTAGCACTGCAGCTCTCAGCACCAAGGGTGTGCTGGGGAGCACTGAGAGGGTTCCTCTTCTCTGTCAAAGTCATAAGTACCCTTGCTGAGCAGCTTTCTGGGGACAGAAGCTGAAACTCTTTAGCAGCCTTTGCAATTTACAGATTCTGAAATGTGTATTTGAGTTGTTGTTTCATGATGTTCCCACCTCCCATCTCTCTCTGTCTCTTTTCATAGACTTCCATTTGCTTTACTAGGAGAAGAAACTTGTATTGAAGAGAAAAAACTTCACTACACCACCATATAAATATGTGATGAACTTGTATCTTGTGTGCTGCTTGCAGCTCTGGTCCCCCAGCTCAGCAAAATTACCAGTGAGAGGGGGGGAAAATAGGAAATAATTCTGACGAATGATGCAGAACTGCTTCCCAAGAACAAGGCAATCAAAGAGACTAGAGTTCCTGAGCTTAGACAGGCATGTACAATATGTACCTGCTGTATGTGCACTCACAACACCGCATTCCCTTTCTAAACCAGGTTTTGCAGCATAGCAGTTTGTCTTTTAGAAAATTTTACCTTAGAAATTCTACAAGAAGTTTATTTGGGAAACTTGAGTGCCAAAGAAAGCTCTGGAAATATTTCCAATCAAAAGTAAAACCTTGATGTTTAGTATTTTAAATTCTGACAGTAATAAAGATATAACATTGAATGAACACTTAGTCATGTAAACTTTTAGTTCATCATAGAGTCAATCAATTTAATTTCAGTTAGCTACAGGTTGTACAGCATAGCTCGTTTTTTTAACATGTTTCTAATCTCATCAGTTCCTCTTTCTGATGAAGTCACTTAGGATTTTTATGTAAAAGTCTTAAATGAAGAAAATCAACCTTTCTACCCTTTTAGTATACAAAAGAATGTTGTAGTGAGAGCTAAGAACTCACTGAATATTAATGGTTTTTTTCTAATAATGTACTGTGTTGTCTTTTAACAAGAAAAAATGACCTTTAGATGAATCAAATCCTTACTTTTTTTTTTCTTTAATCTTACATTTCTATGAATGTGTATATCAATTTTCTCACAAAGTAGCTCTGAAAATTAGAAGGTATTTACTGAGAAAGAACTGTGTAGCCTAGGGGTAAAAACCAGAGAAAATTAGTAAAAGTAGTATCTGAACAGATCTAGTACAGCCAATCTATCATTTCCTCACTCGGTTTTTTTCCAAGCTCATTAGAAAAAAAAAATCCAGCAATACACAAATGTCTGCAATAATTTTCATGCACATTGACTAAATTTAATAGAAATTACTTTAATTGCTTTGAGATAAGGCTAAGTTACCACATTACTTGTGTCTCTATTTTGGGGGAAGAAAGTAGCTTCATAGAATAACTAAGTAAAACAATCTATCCGTATCATTACTATTTTCGGAGGGAAGCCCAAAAACATTAAAATCACTGCAGAAAGCTGGCCATTTACTAAATACTGTATTACCAGCTTACAAATACATCTGCTGTCTCAGATAGAACAGGTGGTAATAAGTAAACCCATCTGCCATCATACACTGCAGGTAAAATTCACTTCCTTTTCAGTCTGGGAATTATTACAATCAATAGTTATATTTTCCAATACCTATTTTTCCCCGCTTAACACAATACTTAAGTTATGAAATGCAGCCTTTCATGAGGCCAAAAGAGAGCTCAGGTGAACCAGAAGGCTCTTGGAGGCAGGAAGATGCTGAGTGGACCCCACAAATGCTCACCCGCAACCCTTGCAGAGCACAGCCAGGAGCAGCCTGGTGCCAGCTCCATTTTACTCTTCAAGTGTCATAAACCCCTCTCATAAGATGAAACCTTTCAGAATTATGCTTGTAATGTCAAATGTCATTAGACATTTTGTCTAACATTTCAAACAAGTGCACAAATTCCTTTTCCCTGACTCAGTCCCTTTGAGCCTGGCAGTGTTTGAAGATTCTCTACAGAAAGCTGCTAACTTTGTATGGAAATAAAAATTCCTGTTCAGTGCATAGAGAGACTATTTTGTGCATTCACTATGGCAATATTTGTTCTAAGATTTGTTTTCATACTACACAACTCCTTCACACATACTTATCATAAAAATGTAGTTAGGAAAATGCATGCAACTAGCTCAGAAAAATTCCTGATGTTCAGAGTGCCTGATACGTATGTAACTTTATATGAAAGCATTATAAATATAAATACTTAATTTAACCTTACTAAACATTTTACAGCATCCAGCTAACTTTTTCTTCCTTCACCTCACAGGTGATTTTTTTCCTTGAAACCTGGTTCTGGACACTAAAAAATTTTAAATATGGAGTTGACATGTACAGAATTCTGTATTCTCCTGTTTCTCTGATCATCTACGAGATTCAAGCATTCTACCCTACCCATCAGACATGAATTAGAATGTCCAACATCAATATTAAAGAAACTGCAAGATCTAACTGCAGTAGCTCAACAAGGACTATTACTCCGGGTTATTAGCAAAGGAATTCTGCCCAGCACAGGGCATCAGTCTTCACTCAGACAAAAGAACAAACCAGGTGTTTTACTGATCTCACTTGAACACCAAGCTTTGAAGACTGCTAGTTTGAAAACACGAAGTGCTACTAAGTTATTTATCCTGTCCCTTATTTACGAAAATACCATAATTAATTTCTAGCCAAAGTTAGCTTTTTCCAAAACATTTTATGTTATCAGCAAATATTTATTAATTAAGATGAGTACCCTATGGTCTTGCTTGTTGTCATTCTTATGCCATATCCTTTCTTGTCATTTGCAAGCAGAACTCAAGGAACTGGTGCTTTCAAGCAATATTTAAATGGTCTGTCATGTCTCATCTTAGCCAAAAGTCCCAGTCCCTGACACTGGTGGCATTTCCCTGAAGCTGGCATATTTGCATCTTCCCACAACCCTCTATCAAATTTTCTTTCTTTATATTATGCTCTCCCACCACCTCCCCATGTCCCTGGTACTTTACTTTCAAAAGTATTTTTCAAATTGTCTTCCTTCTTAGCAACAGTCCATACCCAAAATTTACACTTTTAGATATCTAGAGAACCATCACCACCTTTAACTCTTCAAATCTAGATATCACCTATATACATTCTGTTTAGATTAAGTATTCTGTTTATGTAAGTATTCTATTTAATTTCCTCCCAGTAATTCTGGGAAAAAATATTTTAGTTATTTAAACTAAGTAAGCTGCTGACTGTTAGGCAGTCCTAATCAAGACCTTCCCATTGTTTTAGCATGTTTATTCTCAGCTACTGTTTTTTCCTATTTTCCTCTCCAATTATTCTGTGTATCATATCTGTCTCTTCCATGAAGCCCAACTCACCAAAGCAATGCACTGAAAGAAGTACTGATACCAATCAAATAAAAACATGAAAGTTTTTAAACTTTCTGCATGATCTACGGGACTTTAGGAACACTTCCACTTAGTTGTAGTTTGGCTGATACATTCAGTTTGCTTTGTGTGTCTCTAAATACATGAGGAGAAAAAAAATAATGCAAACAGCATGTGAGGTATTATTACTGTATTCTCAAACACTAATAGTGTTCATCAGGTTCACTTCAGCCCTTTAGAGAAGCACTGCTATGGATAGCAAATAAAAATGAAGTTGATAAAGGAAATTAATAGATTCTTTTGGAAATAAAGGCAGACTTCCTGGGCTCTGCATTTTGAACACAGGTGGATGAAAATTACATGCCTGACCTTAAATGTAACACTTCATTTTATTGAGTTGTGTTAGACTTGTCAATCAAATGAGGCATTAATATATTTCTGCAGCTGTGAAATTTGATTAAAACTTATTGCAGTCTTTCATTTTTCCTAAAATCTGGATACATTTAGATTGCCTGCTACTTGTGAAATTTTGATTTTCCTTGTTAATTGGTCATTATTTCTATTGTTAGGGAAACTATTCCTGCTCTGCTTTCAGCTGAAGAACAGCTAAAATCAGCCCTTTCGTACTAACTCTTGCATACCCTGAGACAATACTTAAGGTGTTTACAGCAATTTTACACACTGCTAAATGTTATGCTTAATACTTATAAAAAAAAAATATTCAATACTAGCATTGTACAAAACTAATTACAGGAAACTAATGCCTTTGAAATTTAAAAATCCAATTCTGTTTAACTGGATTTCTTCCTCAAACAGCTTAAAAACTTGGGATGTCTAGGAAAACACATGAGACAGATGAAAGTATTTGGCAGACCCTTAATGTCCTCATGGACAAAATAATTCACTCTATCAGGATAGTTATTCATAATTATTACTTTAATATAGAAAATTATGCACTGCTATGAAAATATTTACTGAGCAATTGCTCTTTAAATATTAGGTAAATTGGCTACATATCAGACAAGCATGAGTTTTATTCACTTCCCACATCTTTAAAAAATTATGTGATCACTAAGATAATTTTGTCTCTTTGCAGCAACAAGAAAGCTGCAGGGCTTTCAGTCCTGATTTTTAGCCTCCCTCCAATCTCCAAAAGGAACTGTTTCAAAGGTGCAAATGGCAGTGAAGATGTTTTATGATTAACTCTGTTCTATGACTCTGATCTCAGATAGACAGGTGTGTCTAACTGTGTCCATGTTTCTGATGCAGAAGTTTTACAATTAAATGACATCAATTGCACTCGTTATCTGCAGGTCCAAACTAGGAAGACTGGGTTTAAAATCCTTTTGCTACTTATACCTCTTTAAAGTAATTTCAATAACTACAATATTCTTTTTATCATAGCCTTCAGGGTGTAAAGAAAAAGGATATCCAATCCTTCTTTCAGTGGAGACTTTAAATATCAGCATGTAATTATTTTAGTGCATTTATAGAGAGAAATGTTACAGCTGGCTAAAAGCAATACAATATATGATGTGTATAGCAGGTGATGTGCATGTATCATCTCCGCATGTATACCAAATTAATTTGAAGCTGCATAGCCAGTTTTCTCTCCCTCCTGTAGCCAGCAGTTTGAATTGAACAAAATTGTTGAAATAATTTTAATTCCAATGTTCTCACCTAAATTAGAGA
This sequence comes from Regulus satrapa, assembly GCA_013396955.1. Classification (NCBI taxonomy): domain Eukaryota; kingdom Metazoa; phylum Chordata; class Aves; order Passeriformes; family Regulidae; genus Regulus; species Regulus satrapa. Next base: position 1,268,028 of record VWZN01005606.1, on the reverse strand, counting down.
TAATTTGATGCTTTTTAAGTTTATCGGTACAACATGCAGTCTCCCTTTCTTTTTTTAAGAAAAATAATTGTGTCTTCAATACTCTACCACTTTGGTCTCAAAAATCTAAGGTAATCTTTCTCATTTTTATCATTTTTAAGATGTCAGAGAAATTTTAGAAATACTATGCATGATGATACGTAGCCTCCCGGAACTAGTGCTGAAGGTAAACTTTCCTCCCCAGGAAGCAATCCTTGTGCTTATAAAGAGTGGAAATATCCCCAGAACTCCATTTGAGAGTTCACTGTAACCTTTCTTCTGCCATTGCAGAAGACAGCAAGTGTTTCTAAGAACAACAGTCAGGTATTTGGCCAATATAGTAAGACCTAGATAACTGTGCAAGTTTATCACTGCTAATTCCACTCTCCTACACATGATCTTGTTTTCTATTGCTCAGAGCAGCAACAACCTCAGTAAGGCAGACCAGTTCTTTTCAGGGTCCAGGACACTCTGGAAGGTCTTTGGACAGCAAGGCTTAAAGAATGGGAAAGCCTCCATAGTTGTCATGATTCCCACTGACATGAGAAATGCCATCACTATGAAGCCTAAACTGGAAAAAACAAAACCAAGAAAACACAAAAAACAAACAAACAACAACCAAAAAAACCCAGAACAAAACAAAAACCAACAAAAACAAACAAAATAAATGACCCTCTAAAGAAACCCCCAAAAAGTAAACCTCCCCAAAAACAAATCAAAAAAGAAAAAAAAAAAAAAATAAAAAAAAAAAAAAATAAAAAAAAAAAAGGGCAAACCAAAACAAACAAACATCAAACCCCAACCATCAAAAAAACCACACCAAACTAACAAAACTAAAACCTCAAAAGAAACAGAACTCCATCTTTGCAAGTTTTAAAATTGGGAATTTATCACTATTAGAGTTGCACCCACAGGCAGATAACTCTAGTTGCAAAGCCTTAGTTGGGGAAATTACAAGCACTCCCAGAAACTTAGAGGTTAAAACAGAGAACTGTAAGAGGTTCATTGTTCATCCACTCTCCTGAGGTATTTGGAAGCTGTGGGTTGGGGGGGTTCTCCAAGCATTCACTATGTTCATGCACCAAGTCATTGTTATAAAGCAAAGTCAGAAATGCCTTTTATGAACACGACATTGTTACAGGGATAAAACCAAATATTAGTTCCACCTTTAATAGAAATATCAGCCATTCAGTCAAAAACGTATAACAGCTAAGATATTATAAAGATCATAAGTATCTTGTTAATTTGGCAGCTGACAGGGCATTTTAATGCATTTCATGTGTTCTCCCTTCCTTTTAATTGCTTGATGAATGCACATCATAGATTCTACTGCTAAAAGCTGTATTTTCTATTTCCCTTAAATTACAAGAGGCTTAGTAGCAATGTATAAAACACATTAATATTTCTATCCATTACTCATGACTTGATAGAGGAGGATGAATATGGTTTCCTACTTAAAAGAGAAAGATGGCCAAGATTGTCAGCAGGAATTGATTGGTTTGCAAAAGAAACTTGTCCAATTTGTGTGTTTATGAGACACACTGTAAAATCTGTGAGATTAAAGAGTGATGTGCCATTGGAGTACACAGGCAAAGAAAATGTAAATATAAACATGCCATCAATGCAGGGAGTCACATTCTTCAAAGAGCACAGTCTAATTCAGAAAGGTCTGAATGCTCTTCACAAACAGGGTATTACCTCCAGAGAGATTTCTCATGGCAGTTTTAGATTGACTGATATCCTGAAATATTATTTTTTACTCTTTGAGCTGAAGCAATGTAAACCTTTCTTATTCTGAATGAGATAAAAGGTACAGAGAAGTTGTTTTGGATGAGGAAATCCACACTGTTTGTGTGCCAAGGTGCTGGAAGAATGTGCTTTATTTTATAGAAATACACAATATTAATAAGTATTTTAAGTCCTTTTTCTTCCCAAACCAGCATGCCTTGGCATATAAACACCAGTCCAAGCTCTTATATTTCTGTTAACATAGAAGTGATCTGTACAAATCAATAATGCCCGCATAAGCAAGTGAGAAAAAGTCTGAGCAAGTCTAAGCTTGTCAAGTGAAAGTGCTGAAGGAAAAGTACAAGTTACAAACAATTTCTCTTGATTTGACTTTAAAATTATTCTTTAGGATGCTGAACTGAGCCAGGGCAGAAAAGGTTCATAAAAAATGGTGGTACTAAATACTCAATAAGAAAATAAACACCCAAGACATTTCTTTGCATATCCAAGTGAAACTTCCCAGTGAAGTTAGTTGGTCTGTACATGCTTGCAGCCAATTTACACATATTTTCAAATCAAAGAAACTTTTGGAAAAATACACCAGAAACACATTTAAAATACAGTAGAGATACACAGCAATAAAATAAGTAAATCACAATTAATTGCTTCCTATTCCTGGAATGCATATAAATATCTAGCAATAATTGCTTTAGTTTAATTATTAATAGTTTAAGTTCTATGTATTATGCTCTTCTGATATTTTATGGCAGTAAAGCCCAGTCATTTTAAACAATTTTGGGAACTATTCAAACTAATCATGACTAGCAACGGTTTGGGCTGATTCTTAGATGAGTGAACACAGAGAGAGAGATTGGTGGACTAATTACCATGGCTCATAAAATGAGAATTTCCCTATTCATTTCTCTTAGCTGTACATACAAATTGAATCCTCTCATTGTGTGAGGTGTGTGAAATACAAGAGAAATGCAAGAGATTTGGATTGGTTGTGCACATGGAACACTCCAGCTGTGATCACTGCTCAGCTAGCCTGGTTCTAAATTAGACATTGCATTAATAAAACTACCCCTAACAGTCATGCAGTGCAAAGATAGTCCAGAATTTCTACTGTGGAGGATAACGAGCTTAGAAGGAGAATTGCTACCAATTTAGACACCCAGAAGAAGAAGGAACTGTCTTGCCATCTCATGGGATATCAGAATATGGACACCCAAAATCCTGTTAATAACATCTGTTAACCTAATTACAAAGAATGTGCATCTGTAATAAATTATTTTCTAAATCAAATAAATAGCTTCCAGCACATCTCCTATGATTGTTGATGTGAAAGGCTGACAACTCCAATTTTTCAACCAAAAACAACAAACAAAGCAGCTTCTCACCTGCCAGAGATTTAAAAGTCTTAATAGATCAAATATCTATCCTTTCATTAGGATACAAACCTTGAATTTTTACACACATGACACCAAATATAATGACGGCTACAAACATTATCTTAAAACTAGTATTCAGACTTAAAGATAGTTGGACTCAGTTTGAGTACTGTTACCAATTTCTCTATTTTCTTTGTGAAACTGGCTTTCAGATGAGTTTAGCAGTTGTTACTAATGATGCACATGTGTGTGAGAAGATAAATGGGCACGGTTAATTATGCAGTATCTGCTGAGATTAATGTTGTATCTGTATTATCCACATGTATCATTGAGAAAGACAATTCTATACACGAGACCAGGCAATTGATTAAGATGAATCATTAGATCACTGAAGCTTATTTTACCAGTCACTACAGTGGGCTCTGTCTGGCAATTCCAGCAATTAGGGTTAACATGAACCTCTTTTCTCAAGTTGTTTTGAGGGGGTAATTTAAGAGCAGAAAGGCTCAATCTTTACTGTTAGATAGATGATGTTAGAGGGGGAAATTATCATTATAAACTATCTCTACTGTACAGGTAATCTTTCATTTTACAACATTTCTTTTTAGGATGAAGCAATTAAATGTCTCTACATTAGAGCAGGTAAGGCTATCACCTCCTGGCTAAAGACAGCCTTACATTAATCTAGGTATAAAGAAGATTCATCAAAGTCATGAAAAAAGACCTGGAAAAGTTGCACTATTAGATTTACTCCATCTGAGCTACTGCAGTGACTTTCATTCTAAATGAATGATTTGATTTTTACTATCTCTAACATTGTCAACAAGCCTTACTACTCTCTCCTTTTAAAACAAGGGCTCAAAGCCATGCAGTGGTATTCACACTGGCAGTTAAAAATCAAGGACAGGTATTGCTTTTTTGTTGTTTAGTTTTTGGGTTTTTTGCCATTGCTTTAGCAATTCTGTGTGGTTGGCTATTCAGTGTTGACGTCTATTTCTGCCAACAGTAATGAAGAAACAGGCATTTTCAATTTATGCTTAAGCAGACCATTACAAAGTGACAGTAGCAGTCATATCAGATGTATTTTTAAAAATGGACTCAATTGGGTCCTGCACATCTGCCACAAATACAGCAGGCAAACTTAATAGCATCTTTATTGCCCACAAGACAAAATGTTTGGATTAGGTTTTTATTTCTAGATTGAAATTAATCTGCACTCACTGGAGATTGAGTTTACATTAAGAAAAAGATTGAAGAAGTCTGTCTTGCATCTGGAATGGAAGCTTTGTAATGACACTCAGCTCCTGTGAGAATTTTCACCACAATTTAGCACTATTCCCTGGAAGCTCTGTTTGCTGAATAAAGGGGTTTAACTCTTTCCAGAGAAAGAGTTCCAGAGAAATCCACACATTTCTTCCTAGAAATCACTATCACCTAAGTGCTGTTGGGGTATACTGGATGCCTAAGATGAGCCTGGAAATTCAAACTCGGTTATGTATCATGGGCACAGTAAGAATCCAGCAGAGAGAGGGATGTTAAGGGACTTGCTGATGTATTGTCTGGCCTAGATAAAATGGGGACATTCTAAATGTCTGTGACATGTTTCTATTTGAAGGACCTTAACAAATTTAAGGGCATTGGGGGAGGGGGGAGGGGGGGAAGAGAGAGGAGGGGATATTTAAAAGACTAATATATTAAAAATTAGGGTGTTGTAAAAACATTTTTGGAAGCCTTAATATTTTTCTTATAATAACTTGTGTGCCATAATATAAAATTTGTGGGTTTTATAATACCCCTTAAAGAGTGATATAAGCAGGTGGTTGATGCTTTAGTGGAAATCTCTTCTACGTGCATTTCCAATAAAATAAAAAATGAAACCTTTCCTGGCCTGTGATGTTATGATGATACAGATAACTTAACTTTGCTGTGACATAATCATTTAATAAAGCTTCCAATGAATTTATTTTAAAATGTAGAGGAACACCTCTATCAAGTACTTAGGGAGATTCCCTTCACATTTCATGTAACTAAAGCATAAAAGGGAATAATTACTTAGAACATTCTCTCTGATGCATTTCTCTATAGGTGCAAGAGAAAATGAAGAAAAAAATGTCTGGAGAAAGCACAATGAAATTCCATTTTTCTGTGGAATGTATGGCCAGTGGAGAATTAAAGTATGATCAAGCCATGTATTCCTCAGAAACCCTGAAGAGTTTTTCAGCACCTGAAGGTGTTCAGGCTATCACACTGTCAAGGTCCCAACATGTTCTGGCTAACTAAACTCTCCCCAAAGATGCCAACACCTCCCTCAGCTCTCTGCTGAGTCCTGATTGTGGTGTTCTCTTGCTGGTGCTCTGCTCCTCATCGACAATGGACAGCAAACCAAAATTTCAGACCCTAGGAACCAACAGATGCCCCAAGGTGCCAATCACTCTCAAGCCAGTTCAACACACACACTGAAGCCTAATACCAGTACCTTTCATGGCCACATTTACAATATGGCTCAGCAGCATCAACGTGGCCTCCTGCATGATGGGGATATTAGTTCACAGTTAGAGATAATCCACTTCGGTAGACAAGCTGTCCTTTTGTCATTTAAAAGTGATAATTAAATGCTGGTTTTGGTTACTGACCATGCAGGATGCTGTTATTCCTATGACCCTTCAGATACTGAATTTTTAGTGAAGAATACAGCAAGTCAGCTCCAGGGCTTCACACAGCATGAACTAAGAGCATTGTGGTTTGGCTTTGCTGCTCCAACTGGCTTCTCATTATCTTAGCTTCTACAGTCAGATTTGGGGGCTCTTTCCCCATTATCTCACAGAGACATTATAAGGTTTAATAAAATAGATACTGTATATTTTTAGCCTGTTGAATGAAAAACACTGCAAACCATAAACACAATATCAAAGATGAGTATTAGGAGCTGAGACTCCCATTCTTAGCACTTGCTATGTTGAAGAAAGACCAGCAGTACTCCTGATTTACTCTCTTACTGCAAAGACCATAATTTCTCTGCCAGTTTAGTACTTCATGGGTATTTCAATTTCCACTTCCTTTTTATATACAATGTGAAATTAATAATACTTTAATTACTGACAGTCTAAAAGAGGTAAGCATGTCAAAAAGTTTAGTGCTGGCTTATAGTCATCTGCTCTGAGCTAAAATTATTCAGAGTTATGGAAATTTAGTGACTGTGGAGAGATAGACAGCCCTCTAATCCTGCAGTGGGAAACGAAAACAAAACAATATTATTGACATTAATGAGATCAGAAGCAATTTCATCTGTTGGTCATGATTTGGACATTTGAAGAGCAGACCTGTGAAAGCTCAGAGACACCAATGATTTCCCTCCATTTCCCTCTGACATTTCCTATGGAATGACATACTTTCCTGTGCTTCAATTTGCAAGGAATAGTGGTCACCCAGACAGATAATGTTTCCTTTCCCCTGCAGAGGGGACCTAAGATTTACACATCCTATAAAGGAAGACACTGGAACATTGAAACGCTTTTAAAATTACATTCTTCACTTTTCTGTAAATATATTTCTTTAACTGTGTGTATCCTACCACATAAAATACATTTATAGAATCCAAAGTGGCATACATTAGGATGTATTTCAACAAGAAAATAAAGGATAAAAGCAGAGCACTACTTTAAGTATTTTGAACTTTCAGACATCACCAAAGATGGAAACTTTTTTTTTTCACACTCATTTTTCAAAGTATCAGACTATGCCTTTATTTTTTCCTGTGTGGCTGATAAAATGCTAAGTGCTGCACCTCATAGATCTCCCTGCATATAGTTACAGAACAGCTGTCAAAGGCTCTGTGCACCTCTGAAAAGGTGATGAAGCTCCACTTCTCACAATGACCGTTTGTTGCAAAAGACACTTCAATGTTTTCTATCTTTTCTTCTGTATGAAAGTCATTGTTGAGGCACCAGCTATAAATAGAGTTTTCTTTGTACACTAGGTGCTTTTTTCTCATCCTTTCTTCCTCCCTCTGGCTCTGCCCACTGAATAAGCACTTCACTGAAGCAATTCAGAAGCTCAGTGAAATCAAACATTCTCCTGTCTCTCCATTTCTTTTTTAAAATAATGAGGGCCATTGCAATTTTTAAATGTTTTCATCTACTGATAAGCCAGCAATCTTTTTCATCTATTTTCCTGTGTGACAGCTGACTGCCTTGATTTTGGAGGTTTCAATAGTGAGTTTGAGGATCAGGATTGTTTAATTATAGTTTATTCCTCTAAAAGTTAATGTTAAAACCATACTTTTAATTTTAAAAGAAACCCAAAACATTAGGCAACCTGATAGCAACAAACATCACCAAAATTGGCCAGGACCTATTTGAATGGTTTTTCAGTCCAAGACTCATAATCTCCCGAGATCCCATTTTACCTTAGTGGTTTTTCAGGAATTCACAAAAACAAACAAATAAATGAAAAAGAAACACCATTTGGCTGACAAGATAGTGTCAAAACATGGAGAAAAGAGGTATGTCATGTCAAAATAGTCCAGGTAAACAAAAGGTAAAGTCTTCCACTCACCCTGAAAACAGCAGAAATCAGTCAGACATTGCTGCTGCTACAGGAACCTGCCAGCAAAGAGGATTGAAGACTGCAAATCACCACTCACACACAGAGTTATGTCCTCTGAAATTTTAAAAGCTTAAGCTAAATATTGAAAGAGCATCAGTTTAGAATATTCATGGGTCTGATAATGATATTTAAAGAGCTTCCCTCATAGCAAGACATAAAAGCACACGATAGCTCCTGATACGTTGCTGGCTGTAAAACATCTTTCATTACAATCCTCGGTATGTTTCCCACATAATGTGACTTGGAAAACTGATAGGCAACCTTAATCGAGTACACATCTGCATCATTGAATATTTAATACTAAAAACTAGGAGAGGCAAATCTTAGGCACCAAAACTCATATAACATTAAACACTGTCAGCAAAGACATTTTTTCCATTTCTGCTGTCATAGATGTGAAATGTATGCCACTACATCCTGAAGACATGAGTTTAAGATCAGAGCAAACATTCCCCCTTCACCCCATTCAGCTGTCTCCCATGACCACTCACTTTGAAAACGTTACATTCTGGTATATTTATCTGAGGAACAAAAATACTTTATCTGGGCTTACTGCTTTTATTCAACACCCAGAACAATCTATGTCTATTCCTTTAAGCTCCTTTGGATGTGAAAAAATATGGTTACATAAATCTTTGTAATCCTGAGGGGAGGATAGCATATAAAGAGTTTACTGGCATTAGGATTAAGTCTAGTGTATTCCAGTGCAATCTTTAATCTCCTAAAATCTACCTCACCATTCCAAGCTGTTTTGTGCGAGTAGATGAAGCTTTGGAAATAGGACACAGCTGGCAAGGGTGATAGACAGAAAGACTTAAAAAGAGAAAAGAAAAGGAAAAAGAGTGAAAAGAAGAAATTGATAGAATTTTTAACGAGCTGATTTAACATAGTGACATGAATAACGCTATTTTTATTAATTAAGAAATGACAGAAGTTGGAAGAAGTTCTTGTAAAATTAATTAGGAGGGGGGAAAAATCATAAACATTTGAACACTAGTGAACTAAATCACCTAAAACTACTCTACAAGACAGCAAAGCCTTGTTTGGTTCTGAGAGTCCTTAATCCAAATGAATATAATAAAAGTTTTTAGGTAACAAAAAGACTTTTGGAATTCACAAAAACAAACAAATTGCTTATTTTGGTATGGAATGAAAGCACTGCTGAATCCATGTATTACTCAAGAGACAAATGTAGGAAAATGTTATTGTTAGGCATATTTCTAAAGAATGCCAAGGTCTCTTTGGTCTTGTGATTTTCTATTTAAAGTTTCCTGTTGAGGTACCTGTGGCCTCTGCTGAGTTTAAAGGTTCAAAAAGCCAAAAGCAGTCCAGCTCAGCAAGCAAGGCACAGGCCTGACTGGAGGAGAGGCTGGAGCACTGCAGCCTCAGCTGGGGGATTTCACTGCACTGGTCTCAGTTTCCTTTGGCTCTGGTAAGTTCAGGAAGGTATATATACACTGACAAGAAACTGTAAACATTTGCTTAGGGTGACTGTGACTGATGGTATTTAAGCATGTGATTAAATGACACCTAAATTAGGCCTTAGATAGCAAATACTGATTGCATGCTCATGCTATATTTGGAAAAGACAGATTTCCCTTCTCCTCCTCTGTGGCTGCAATCCCAAGGCACAGGAGCATCACACAGTGAAACAAAAAACAAAGAAGCAAATTCTTCTGCTTTTGTTCTCAAGTGATACTTATATTTTGAACCTGAAATTGCTGTTCTGAAAAGTTACAAGTGCCACTGCAACAAAGCACTAGACACCAGCACAAACCTCTGTATCTACCTGGGACACTGCTAGCACAGTCAATTTTTTTTTCTTTCTGCCCACTCCTTTTTCTTTTAAATGGCAATGCCAACTTTTTTATATCTCAGATTGTTCAACCTGCCTTGTCTGAGCTTTAAATACACTAAAGTTCTGGCTGAAGATGAGCCGCAATACACAGAAACAGAAGAAATAAAAGTTTATCTGATAAATCTATGAAAACAATTTTGCATGCAACTGATATTTATCAGCATTTCAACTGTTATGTAAGTTACATTTTATATATTACCAGCACAGAAGAGAAATATGAGCAAGAAATAATCACGTTACTGCAGAATCTACAAGACAGTACAATAATGACATTTCTTTCTTATTTAGTAGTTTGTATTTCCAAAGCAGTGGACAATCATGAACAAATTAATCTAGGGCTTACACTGAAATTTACTGATAAGGACATTAAAAGCCCTTAGCAAATATTTAATTGAAATAAATGCAGCACACTAATTCCAAGAAACTTGCTTTGCTATCCTGGAGATTTAGCAAACACCTAATGAGTGAACTCAATATGCCCCAGTGCACAGAACTGTGTGTGCTCTTCTTGAGTCTCAACTGCCAAGAAAATGCTTTGAAATGACTTAGAAGCAAAGGAAGGGCACATTAACAGAAAGAACCTAATGATACACTGCACCATGGAGCATGAGCAGGAACCACGGTCCTAAAGGTTGTCTTTTAGCACAGAGTATAGTTTTCCATGGAGACAAAAATATCACTTTGTTGTTTCAGTAATTCTGAATTTGACTCCCAAATCCAAACCTTTGCCCTTTTAAAAGTGAAAGTGTGAGTGCCACCCATTTTCCCCCTCCAAACCAGTAACTTAATTTTCATAATTCAGTAAAACTTGGCAGAGAATGCACTGTGATGAACACTAGGTGTTTCCTAGGAAATTATTTTTCAAGGAAAAATTTCATTACTGCATTTCTGCTGTCTCCTGATAGGAATTTGAATCCTTTAGGTTCCCCACTGAGCACCACTGTCAGGACCAAAATTTTTACTTTAAATTTGTTCTTGCACACTCATTTTTAAGTACAGTGTCTGGCATTTAACCAATCTGTCTCCCTGGTAAAAGTCAGATGTAAAGAAAAAATGTGGGATTCTTCACATCCACATCTCAAACCACTTCCTGGGCTTCATTTGGAAACTTCTTTGGGTGCACTTCCTCCCACATTTCAGAGGACTAATAATGACAATAACCACAGCGTCAGGCCCAATACTGATCCCTGGGGACCCCAGTGGTGACAGGCTGTCTCTCTGATGAGCCACTTCCCACCACGTTCCAGGTGCTGATTGCCAGTCAGCTCCCCACCCACTGCATGGACCATCTGTCCAGACTGCGGCACATCAGCTTCTCGGAGAGGAGACTGTGGGAACTCTATGAAAAGCCTTGGGAAAAGCCAGTCGCAGTCGATGTTTATTGCCCAGCTCACATCAACCAAGCAGGTTACTCAGTTCTACTCAGTAGAACTCATTCTTACTCATTCTTCTACTCAGTAGAAGGTGATCAGGTTTGTCAAGCATGATCTGCCCTCAGCGAATCCATGCTGGGTTTCCCCAATCCTGTGTTTCATCCGACCTGTGATAGCCTCCGGGGGGATCCCCAGGATCCCTTATCTCCCCAGGGACTGAAGTAAGACTGAGGGGCCAATAATTTTCTGACTACTCCTTTAAGACTTTCTTGTAGATGGGTGTGGCAATCGCCTTCTTCCATCTTCTGGGGCATCCCCTGACCTCCCCAGCTCCTGAGAGATTAGGGAGAGCAGCCTCCCAGCGATGCCAGCCAGCTCCCTAAACCCTCTGGGGGGGATGTGTCAGCTCCTGCAGCAGTTCGTGCGCCAGCCCTTCCTGCTCTGACAGTGCTGCTCCATCCTCCTCAGTCTCCTCAACTGGCCAAGGTCAGGTCAGTACCATGGCTTAGACTTTTGCTTGCCCGGTTCTGGGGGACAATCAGCATCTGGAATATTTTGAGAGGGGAAGAAAAGGGAAGGCAGTTGGCAGAGTAGGGACTGGAGAATAGGAGAGAGAATGATGGCTTTCATGGGCAGAAGGGGGAAGGGAAGTGTGTTATATTATAGAAAGGTGTCCTGCAGTTGCAAGCTTGAAGTTTTTTGGAGATTCAGCTGTTTAGCCTACCTGTGCAATATTTTGCTTAGAATATTTGCTTATTCTGCCACAGTCTCTGAATTTTGTTTCTGCCAGTGTCTCCTCAGGAAAACATCTGCACTTTCATATGAAAGAAAAAATTGGCAATGTATCTTTCCTATATGTAGATAACATGCCGAATTTCAGTTTAGCATCAATTCCTCCTTTAATAAATGTACAGAAACAATAAGAAGTATGCCAAGAAAAGAAATAAAAATGGAAACTGCTTAGACAATAAGTAAAATAAAAATGATACCTAACAGAACAGTATAACTTGCCAGGCAGATATGAAGCGGATTCATTCCTCTCAGTGGATATTCAAATGCAAATATTTGCCTTAGTTCCAAATACATGAACATTTAAGTTATACTTCCTTGTATTATGTTTTTTCTCCTAAATGTTGCTAGAGAAAGGATTTGCCATCAACTCAAATGGAACCTAAATTCCTTGGAAATATTTAGCATATATAAAATTGAGTGATTTCACTAAAAAGTTTTAAAATCCATGAGTAATTTTTATTTTCAACCTTTTTATGAAAGGAGGGAAAGGTAAAAAACTGATATATTCACATTCATAATACACTACACCTCAGGAGAGTTAAAACTGAATAAATTGTGAACAAATGCTGAATTAGAGGGTGGGGTTAAAGCAACTCCACATTAGTGAAATATCCTATGGTGCCTTACATTATTGATTCTCTGTCAACATCATGTTAGTTCTTTTCTAAATTAGTTCTGTGGCTTGACCTTGAAAGGATTGTGATGCAGAGTCCATAGGTTCATTCTAATTGCCGTTTTTCCTGGTGGACTTCACCATGCCAACCTGTCACTCATCAAGACCATTTGTCTGTGAACAGACTTAATTAAACACCTCAAATCCAATTTCTCTGATCCTTTCCACTATTCAAAAACCCACATGTGCTCCATGAGCTATTAAGTGTTTTCTAAAGGAAAAACGCTAATATCCTCATTGGCATTACTCTCTACTGTTGAAGAAAGGCAGAATTCAAAAACCAAGATTATTAATTAGGATGGGAAAACAAAATATTTCTAGAGACAACAAAAGAATTTTCTAACTACTTAACATACAGTAGATGATTAAAGAATATTTCGAAGCACCTACACAACTTTTCCCTTTTCTTTTTTTCCTCATCTCCTTCATATAAGATCTTCAACATGCTGTACAGGCTTGACTTGAATATGAATTTTAATTTAACTTCCTTCAGGTTTAAACAGGTAACTACATTACTTTTTGTGAAAGAAGTAAGTATTTTCAGCTTCCTTTTCCATGATTTAAATATCCAGCGCAGTGAGAGAAACAGTGAAAGTGAAAATACCTCAAATACAAATATGCAGTTTCATTAAAATTATCAACAAGGTGCTTTTGCTTTCTATTATCAACAAACTTTCTTGCAGTTTCAAATTTATCTTTTTTTTTCCCAAATTGCATTTAGCCATGTCTCATATTTCAATTACATTCCCAAGTGTTTTGTGTTTTAGAAAAGACCTAATCTCATAGTTTTGTAAAAGATTATTCTGCATTTGATAGGTATTCACTGCACCATCAAGTAGAGTCCTCAATGTAGCTTGCTGAGAGTTATAATTTACAAGCATTTCTTAATAATTAATTTATGAATAATTAATATATCTTACATTGGGAAATATTTAGAAAATGCTATTCCTGTAACATCTTTCATGAAAGATAAATTAGTGGTTAGGGCTGGTTTTATTGTTCAAAATCTGTAATGCTTGGTGAGGTAATTCTCTGTTCTTACTCTCAGTTACATATTTTCCAGAATTTTATGACTGCACCCAGAAGACCCAGCCTCTGCAGCCGTGTTTGAGGAAGAGCTCCTTCATGACAGATACTTAAGAGGCTAAGTAGTATTCTACCACTCTAATTAAGGCTGCAGTAACATGCACTAAATAAATGCTCAGCCCAACATCTAAATTTGAACTATATCATGAAAACATCTCTGGATTCATACCATTCCCAAGCACAGCAACAGCTTTTTATTTTATAGCTTTATCAATTCGGAGTTTGGGAATACAAAGTTTATGTCATAAAGACATTTAAAGAAGAAATGCACTGAGGTTTCAGAATTATTTTGAGCTTCTAAAGCAGTGTTCAAATATTGCCTCAATGGGTTCTGTCATTAGAATTTAGATCCTTCTTGCTTTAAAAACCAAAAAAAAACCAAAAAAAACCTAGAGGCTTATTTTCTTGTTTGGTGCAACAAATTACGTGAGCTGCCTTAAAATACAATAGTAATCAATCTAGGAAAGACACATATACCCAAAACAGTGCATGTCTCTAATCTGTGTACTGCCAGGCTTGATAATTCTCTTCTGTTGAGTTTGTATCACCTCCAAGAAATATAAAGTAACATGACAGTGTCAAATAAAGCAAACTGATGTAACATGATTGATCTCTGGTGCCAGGACAGCCAGACTCATCCCTGTGTCATTCCTAGGGACAGACAAGAGACATTTCCTTTAACACCCAATAACATATTGTATCTCTGCAGCTGCTATAATGTCTGCCTCATACAAATGCACACATTAGCTTTTTATAATACTGGTAAATCTTCCTGCATACAGAGGTTTTATTAACCCTACACGTCACTGGGATTGGAAGAAGAAGATTTGCTCTTCTCAATACAATCTTTTATATTAATGAAAAACACTGCCTGAAATAAGGGAGCAAAAGCACCTGAATCAGCCAAGATTCAAAATACTACTGGAGGTGCTGGCTCTGCTGCACACACACCATGCAGTTTATCTGATTCTCAGAAAGACTGCACATTCCTGTATCAGATATGTTCTCTTGGCAGAGAGACACGTCCCTAAATTTGAAGGCTAAAAATATCTCTGCTGAAAGAGTCAGTTCATTCTCTCTTGTGGTGACTATCACTCTTCCTGTTCATTTCTCCCATTCTTTAAATTCTATTTTACATCACACCAATGTACATGTGAGCAGCATCACTGATATAAATTGAATTAATCAGTATTCAGCCTGACATGCTTGGCAGCAGTACTTTATTTTTCTAACTGTTCTAGTTTATTAGGCTTCCACGCATCAGTTCTCATTTGGAGGGAAGTATAATAAAGGGAGCAGAATCTTAAAAATTGTATCTGTTTGGCAAGACTCTTACAAACCAGATATGTGCTATGACAACGCTCCTGTCCTGCATAATAATTAAAGAAAAAAAGTCTCCTGATTCAGAGCACTTGTCCTTGTGGCTGTTGTGGTGTCTGACATGTTCAATGGGTGGAGCTGTCACAAATCAAGAGCAGAGAACCCAGGCTGCTCTCTGTGGCCCCCTCCCTCTGTATTGACCCAGAACTCACAGCTGTAGGACTGGGGTTATTAGTGGGTACAAATTGTCTCCGTGCTTTCAGCACTTTGAGGGATGAAAAAACCCCATTTAATACCAGCCAGCCACTGTACTGGTCTGTTCTTTGCTCTCATGGTAACTCTTGTTCTGCCAGTGTTCTTTACAGACACTCAGACATCCTGCCTGCAGAGAGGGGGCATTTCCACAGCCCAGTGCAGAGGAAGCTGTCACACCTACCCCAGCTGCCGGGAGGAGCATTCACACCCCGGCTGGGTGGGGAGCTCCCCGGGAGCTCTGGGAAAGGCTCAGCTCATCAGCACTGAGCCCCACTGGTAGCTGGGCTAAGGAGAGCCAGCTAAAACTCTGCTCTCAGGAGAGGATCTGCTCATGTGACAGTTTTTGTTCTCACATGTTGCTGGTGCCCAGCAATTACCTCCTTTACCTTATAATTCCACACATTCTAAGCTCATCCTGACTCAGAAAGATCACTGCTTCTCTTTCAGACTTAGCATTAATAATAAAAATAAGCAGTATAATATATGAACATATCAAAAGAACAAAGACAGGAGAAAAAAAATACAATTTATAAATAAATTACGATTAATTTAGTAAGTGGGAGGTCTCAAGCTTGCCAAACTAACAATAAGCCTCAGTTCACGATCTTTTGTTCTGTAATTGCACTTGGAAACTTTTTCTGATTACTCAAATAGACATAAGCACAACTTAAGCACCCTAGTTTATGGCTTTCACAGGAACAGTAAGTCCTATATTTAAGCCCTTTTGTCCCCCAGAATATGCACTGAGAGATCAAGTTTTCTAAATTGCCTCCTTTTTTTTATGCTACCCCTTAAGAAGAGTTAGAGCTGGCTTTTTCTGTAATTCTGAGAATGACTAGAAATCAACTTCACATATATTTAGATATAAATTATCTGATTTAATTTGAATATTTCTCCTATTAATAATCTATTATGAAAGACAAAAATGTAATCAAAGCAGAAATATCTTTAAAGTACATTATTATTTGCTTACTAAGTTTTTTAATTTCTTTAGATAATGAACATTGTATGTGGAGAAGGCAATACTTTCATATAGTGTTTTTAAAAGCTCTTTTGTGTCTTTACACTACTAAAAAAGAGAAAATTTATTTTAGGGTTTATTTTTGCTCAAGTCATAATTTTATGACAGAGATTTCTAGATTAGATAACAGCACAGGGTTGCTACTATTAATCTTCTATTCTCTCTAAAAACCAGAAGGTATTTTTTCAGCTTTGAGAAATTGTAGTATAAAACCTACCATGATCAAAGCTGAAGATTTGCATTACTTTTGAATTAATGAACTAGTATTAAAAGAAGATATAAGGAACCCTGAGCAAAACAGTAAATTTCACATAGGCTCAAAAAATTCCCATCTCAGCCCACAATGATGCTCATCTGTGTTATCACTTGTTAAAAGAGTTCCACAAACAAAGCACAGCCAGACCTGCTGCATTTCCTTCCGAGCCTCACCAAATTGCCAACACAGATTATTCTCTGTACACAAGAAGAGGCAGACTGCATTTTTTTTTATAAATATCAGGCTTTCAGCTCTTTATCCTTAAAATAAATATGAGAAGAAGGATCTTACATTTGTTAGGTGCCTTATCAATAAGTCCCTGCATTTTTCCAAGGCACAATGACTCATTTTCAGAAGATGGGACTTACTTGTGACATGTATTTCAAACACTAGAGTGTAAAATGCAGCAACTTTTACTACTTCACAAGTTATCAGAAAATGAAGTAGCAAATTCTGTTGCTCTGTAAACTACAACTTTGTCTTAAGAACACTTTTAAAAGATTGCAAATAACATTTTCTTTGTACATTGAAATGGCAAGTGGTTAAACTGCAATTTATAAAATGTCACAGCACTCTTAATCCCCCGATCTTCAAAGTATTAGGATTTGATCTGTATTGGAAATAGTACAGGACAATTTTTTCTTTGGCATGTGGTTACAGTTGGAAGCTATGTGCCAAGACCAAAAATGTGCATTTTTCTCTGCTTCCAAACAGTGCGAGCTGACATCATTTGACTGAACACTGAGGTGCTACCAGAGTCAAATGTGGCTGAATTCACAAAAGACTTTCCTCTACCATTTCTCATTATCCACAGCAAATTCTATAGTCTCTTGTTAGAAGGTGTTTTCTGAAACAATATCAAGCACAGGTAAGCAAGGCTCCTGAATAAAAATAACTTTGTTTTAGAGAATGCTACTAACTTTTTTCCAAGAGAAACTAAGCAAGCTTGCATTTAAAGAAGCAGTCTGACACTTTATCTTAATTTAAAATAGAACCAACAGGACTCCTTTTCCTCATTTTTTAAACAGTCTTACTCCAAAATCCACAAGAACTTTTTGAAAAAACATCACTGCACATAAACTAAAACTGAGTGAGTACAGGAGAGAGATGATTGACATAGCCAGCTCTGATTTCCATGAAGTATTCAACTAGATCCAATCACCAAAGGGTCTTGGATGAAGCTGACATCAGATAAGAGGGAAGGTCCTCACAGGAATAAGTAACTAAAAGATCAGGAAGAAAGCTGCAGTAAATAATCCATTTTCTCAGTGAAGGGAAGGTACAAGTGGAATTCCACAGGGATCTTTTCTAAGGCTTCAGCTGCTCAGCACATTCAGGAATAATCAGGAAAAGAGAATAGGAAGGAGATTGAGTTTGCTACTGAAGACAAGTTTTTCCAATAGTGGATTGAAAAAAAAGACAAGTGGCAGAAAGACTCCGTGACACTGAGTGATTGAGGGCAAAATGGCAGATGACATTTGAACCAAACACATGTAAAGTAATGAAG
>VWZN01005606.1:1227847-1250091 GCA_013396955.1 Regulus satrapa | reverse complement strand
ACAAACCCCCAACCAACTCCAAACCAAACAAAAATAAACAAAAGATCACACACACAAAAAAAAGAACCCAAACAGTTTTAACTTTATGTGTTCAGGAATTCATTCTGAGACAGCTACGGCCTCATCAGAGCCTTATGGATTTATCAGTTCAGTGGCTTCAGAACTGTAATCACAGGAAAACCTCAGAAAGTGTAATGCCACCGTGTAAAGTTTGCATTGTGTCCACATCATGACTGTTATGTGGTCTTTTCATCTAAGAAATAGCATTTGAATAGAATCTGAAATAGAATTTGACAAAAATTATTAAAGATCACCAAGTAAGGTCCACAGAAAGCAGATATTTACAAATTAGCACTCCCAAACTAGAAAAACATCAAACAAAAGCCAACAAAATCATCAAAGGCATGAAAAAGGTCAAGAAAAAATCAGTTAGCTGCCCCCTCCATTGCAATAACAAGCCCTGAAATACAAATTGAGAGGTGGAGATTCAAATCAAAATCGGGCAGGCAGCATTTCACTTAGTGCAAAGATGGACTGTGGAACCCCCTGACATAAGGCATATAATGACTGCTATAAACAGGCCTGAAATCACAAACTTTGGAAAACACTAATAAAACAAAAACAGGCTCTTAAGATCAAAAAGCCTACCCTGGACTCAAGAAGTCCTTTTTCCTCAAAGGCACTGCAGGGCCAGAACCCCAAGGATAACCATTTCAAAATCCTCTCTCAGCAGGACTGATTCAGAGTGTGCAATGCTAACCAAGCAGTCTGTCTAACTTCAGCAATTCTCCTTAGCTTTGGGTTTTGAAAGATTTTCTAGAAACAAACATTTTCTTTTTTGAGAACAGATTTCCATTCTGGTGACAAAAAGAATATCAACTGAGGAAGAAATAATAATAATAATATGAATATTAATAATTTCACAGTTATCTGTGGGTTCAAGAGTCCTTCATAAGGGAAAGGAAGATTAATATTTTGTTCAGCAGAGCAGGAATAAATGGCAGAGCAAGCTGTAAATGAACCCAGACTCAAATGCTGGTTTAGTGTTCTATAAATTGAGCAATGCAGTCTCCTTGGATATACAGGAAAACTTCAGTGAGAGTTAGAACAGAGATTTTATCCCATACATTATAATAAAAGGTGTTTTTCCTTCCATTCAAAATTATCTTTCTAGTTGGAACAGCAAGAAAAATGTCATTAAAAAAAAAAGGAAAAAAGAGGAAAAAAACCAGGAAAGCTGTATCTCAGTTCAGCTATTCTACCAATTATAATGAATTCAAGAGTTTAATTAATTATCATTCCTAGCAAATTTGAAGTTCCTGTTTACAAAAATGCTGTGGGTTTTTTTCTTTTTCTTCATGAACTGTATTCAAAACATTTATCTATCTTGAAATTACATAAAGAGAGAAAAAAGACTACAGCCTTACAAAATAAATATGTATTTGAAGACTGACCTACACATCTGGCATAAGGCTTTAAAAATCCTGACAAATGTATTTTAGGTTTTGGAGCTCTGTTTTTAATGGCTATCTGTGATCTAGAACTAAAACCTGTAAAATAGTCAAAAGAGTTATTGGGGTTTTTTGTTTGTTTGGTGGTTTTATTTGTTTGGTTTTTGTATTGTGTAATTTTTGTTTGTTTTGGGGTTTTTTATTCAAAATACCACATAATTGCACTTAATGGGTTTAGGTTTGCTTATCCTAATTTTGAGAATTTGGTGACCTATCCAAGTATATCTTCAGCAGCCTGTTCTCTTCACTGAAAAATACTATCCTATGAGAAACAGGCATGCAGCACAACTTTGATCATCCCTTTGTGTGCCAACCAGCTAAGACAACTTCACAGCACAAGTAACTGCTGATGTGAGGATCCCAAAATAACAACTGAAGTTGAACATTTTGGGCAGTGGGTGAATGTAACTCAGTAAGTGCTGAGTTAGATATTTCACCTCATCTCCCATTGCAGGATTAGAAAACTAAAATTATTTTTCTAAAGTCCACACTCTCTGGAAAGTCAGCTATGGCATTTAAATCTATGGTTTGTTAAAAAGTGCTGATAATATTCTTCAACTTGGGTTTTAAAAGGGGCCAAAAACATTTAGCCTAGTTCAGAATAGGAAAAAAATCTCCCCTCCACAGTCTATGAATTTCAATTAATTCTGTTCATCATATCACTGAACATTTAGATTCTTGATTTTCGGCTCCGGGCAATAGCTATCCAATTGTTTTTAGTAACATTTCTAACTTCCCTACACTGATTTCACAACAGCATATTCAATAACTGGTATACCAGAGTCCTGAACAAAAACATCCCAAATTTTGCATTAAAGTCACACTAAGGATAACATAAAAGTAATGGAATATATAATGAGAAATGAACTGAAATACAAATATTTATCACCCAAATGCCTCTGGCTACCCAATGCACTCCCAAATGCAACAAGCCTGTAGGAGCAGTAGGGGAATATGCGATGACATGGTGATGTTTATAGACCAGTTTCTTCAAAGCAATAGCAAAAAAATAACTGGGAGCTAAGCACAAACACCTGCAATGCCAAAACTCTTCCTCAACTTCGTGAGCAGCACAAAGTCCCAGGTAATCCCAACCAGGAGCTCGTTACCAAGCAGGCTGTGCTTAGATCAGTCCGACCTCCCGAAGCCTTGAGCACTGCTCATCTCTGAGCTGCGATGATTCACTTTAAAGATCACAGCGAGCAGCTGCTTGCAGGAGCTCCAGCTAAGCCCATTAACGTTCCTCCTGCTGAAACTGTCCTCCTGAGCAAAGCTCAGAGTGCGGCCAGAGCCACACACCCAGAGGATCCACAGGTGAGAAACACATGGCACAGAGACCTGCTCTGGGCTCACCAACACAGGCAAGGAAGGAAGTGGAGCCTGCTCTCAGACCAGCTCATTCGACATTTGATGAGGATTCCAAACACTTTGAGAACAGACGGTTATGTCAGAATTTTGCAGCGGAAGAAAAAGGAGCTTGAATTTTACATTCAAATCCTTGTGATAATTTATTCAGGAATGTATTCTACCTTTCTGGTACTGTGTTGCCTTCATTGGCACTAATCTGTGTTTTCCCCTGACATTTGGAACAAAAAACTGAGTGCAGGTAAAAGATTAGAGGGGATAGAATCAGCCTTCCTTTACTGGCATTAACCTTGCCCTCATTTATTTATGGATGAAGCTCTGTGGTTTAACAAACACAGGCCCTACCAGGATAATGAGAGGATGCACACTCTGATATATTTACTGTACAAAATTAAAATTGTGAACTGAAGAGGTCATAATTAATTTAGCTGTGGGTTTTTCTAGAGTTCTCATCTAGAGTTCTCATCTGGCATTTAAACTGTTCTCCAAAAGAAAAATAATTAAGCTCCATAATACTCCTTAAGGACAATTAGGACCAAAAATCTCAATGCAATATTATGATACAGCCAAAATGCTACATGAAACAAAGTTTCTGAAATTTTCTTGGGTTTGGTCAGTTTTTATTAACCTCTGGATTCTAGACTGAAGGCAGATAATTATTTTTAAGGAAATAGAACATTTAGATTCAACTCATGATCTTTTGCCTCTTTACAAAGTTACTGACAGAAGGAGTGTATTTTTTTACATTTCCCAGTAAAGTTGGCAATGAAGAATTATTTTGACTGTGAACTATTTTATTTTTCAAAGTAGGGAACATGGCACTTATTCTAAAAGAATATCATATTAATGAGAATACTTTGACTTACAAAAAGTAAAAATCTGTGGGATTTAAATAATGTAGCCAGCTGATTTGAGAACATCTGATTAATATTGATGATAAATTATTTCACAGTGAAATTACTCACACTCAGCAGGAAATTAAGTTGTCATAATATGGTAGTGTTAAAGAAAGCATATCATTATCTACGCCTACATATGTTGCATCAAATCACTGAATAGTGGTTTTATCTAGAACATATTCCACTCTGGGCATGTAGTAAAGCCATGATGGTTATTTAATACAAATTACTGAACTTCATTAACTATAATAAAAAGTCCTACCTCCCTCAATAAGCGAATAGTGGAAAAGTTCTACAAGAGTTGCCCAGTGACAGCATTTTTACAGAACACTAAAAGTAAAAAAAGAAAACGTGAGCAATATTTGAACATTTTTTTTTTCTCAACTTCTGAGAGAAAACTCTAAAATAACTGGTACAATAAAGTCCAGCATTCACACATTGCCAGTAAAAACAATGACATTTCTGACCTATGTAAATCTGTACTACCTAATTTAAGAAATTATACTATGTACTTGAAATTAACAAACTTGCTATCTACAAAGTTGTTGTTAGATGTATCTGTAATCTAACTTTTCCTAAAGCATAATTTTGCTAAGAAAACAAATGCACTGAAAAGCAAAATTCTGCAAAGTACTGCAGGGAATGGTGTGGTGATGCCTGAAGAAGCTCCCTGGAACAGAGGCCAACAGTGTCAAAGGAATAAAGTAGGTATTTATTAAAAGGCCTTCAGAGGATGCACCTCGGGCAGCACAAGGGCTTGGCTGTGGCTCTGCCCAAGATGGATCCTGGGGATGAGTTTTCACACTTTTATAAGATTTGGGCCATTTCCATATTGGAATTAATTGTCCAGTTCCAGGTTATGCAGTCCCATCCTCTCAGGTTGCCCTCCTCAATTCTCTGCTGTTTGCCATTTTGGGGCTGAAGCTGTAAGGGTAACCTATTGGTTCTGGGGCTGGAAAAGGATTGTTGTGTCTGACTGAGCCGTGAGGAGAATTTGCTAACATTCTATATGAAGTTCAGAGTTATATACTAATGCTGTACAGAATCTGGAAAATATAAAAGCTAAAACTTAGGGCTTTAGTGGAAGCTGTTATGCTTAATAATTCAGGTGTTTTGGCAGGTGTTTTCCTCCTGAAGAAAAAGTTAAATTGGGATTTGGAAGAGGTGTACAATAGAATTTTGGTTTAAGGACTGTTTTTCAGTCCTTGATGTAACAATTTCACATGGTCTTAATCTTGTTATTTTCTTCCTAATAACTAAAGCACTCACTAAAAATGTGAAAAGGCATGAAGAACTTTTCCTTAAGGCATCAGTTAGTCAATCAGTTTTACTTTACTAGGTTTAAAAAAGTATTTATTTTTATGCTATTAACTACTTTGAGTGAGCAAAGTCATCATTATGATTATATTTGACCTTCACTGCTCAAACTTCAGGAAAAACAATGACAATTCAGAGAGTTAATTAAAAACCCACTATGCTACAGAAAATTGAAAAGTGTTTGAAAATAAAGAACAACTTTTATTTGGTAAGCAGAGCTCCAGGTGCAAATGTTTCTTAGGAAGAAAAAAAAAAATCAAAAACATTTTCTGAAATATCTCTATTGTTATAATGATAGTAATTATTTTTATTCTGCAATTTCCTGAATTTTCCAGTCTCTCGAATACTATGGTATAAACCTAGTGGTAAAACTGCATCTGTTCATAAAACAGATGTTCCATAGATTGGCCTGAAGTGTAAGGTGGCATTTTGAAAAGCTTACAGGTTTTTCCTGATATTAAAGTCAGTTTACATCACACATAAAGACACAAAGTTTGCATGTGTTCCTCTTTAAACATTACTGCTAGGTCTTATGTAGACTCCAGAGCAACCCTAAAATAGCTGGTTCTGTTTCTTCTAATGTATTTTAAATATAGGAGTGGAATTATCTATTTGTCTATTCGGGGAGGCTTCTGATTGTTTTATAATATTGCTACTTTAGCACTTGTCTGCTTATAATAAACAGACAGGAGAGCCAAAGGGCTGGGATCTCAATAATGCTGTTGACTAAACAAGCCAGAGATGGTTCCTGTCCTGCACTGAGACCAGCACGTTGAGTGCAGTCTGTCCAAGCGTGGTGTGCTCACAGGAGCAAACCAAACCAGGAAACAAACTACTGGGGGTCACACCAGAGGGTGCAACAGTCTGCTCTTTACAGGGAAAAGAAGGGGGGAATTAAATTCTCTATAAATAGCACAGCCACAGGTAGAGAACATTTTACCTTTAGGCAAACAAGGTGTTCTGAAAAGCCATTTCCCCAGCTCGGTGTCACAGAGGGCTTCTATTGATCACAGAAAAACAACACTGTGATTGATCCTCTCGTCTTTACTATTTCCAATATGCTCATGAACTAAAAGTCTAGATGCCATTGAAAAGGAAGTAACAGGACAGCATGCTTGAGTCTAGGTTACTAAATATATGATATTTTATAAAACAGTCAAACTTCTTTGCATCTACTGGTTTTACTGCAAAAGACAAGCAGACTATTTAAATAGCATTGCACATAAAATGTACATTGATCAACCTATCAATATAGACACGTCCCCATTGAATCATACTGATTTTATACATGTTTTCATCTCAGCCTTCAGATCATAACAGCTGTCATATTTATCAGCCCAATGTTCAATGCTGCCTTCTGTTATTTGAAGTCTTCCCTCCTTTTCTATCAGGCTGTGCTCCAGGTTCTATATTTATGCTTGCCCTTGATCTTCACAGTGACAACTGGGAGGCCTTTATTGCTCTTTACAATTCAGCTTTCCTGTTGACACATTCTATGCAAACACACAACCTTTCCTCTAAATAAAATCAGTCTTTGCCTGATGGAGCTTGGCACATTTGCATGTAACTCAACAAAAAGTGGACATTTGGCAAAGAAAGGAAAACTGAAAAGGCCACAGTTAAACTGGTGCTTGCCAAGACAAGAGAATAAAGTTTGCATGCACCAAAGCAGCTGCTTTGCTAGATTACACCTTAAGAATTCTTACTTAGTTCACTCAAACTGATGTACACATTCACTTCTTTTTCTACTAGTGTGAACGACTTCATTGAGAAAGTCATTAACATCCTGATAGGTCTGCCATGTCAAATGCTAGCAGATGACAGGACAAAGCATCTCCATCAACAGTGCTAGGCTGATGTCATTCTCAGAACTTCCAATTTTTTTGATGCTTTGGGCACCAAGGTTAAGAAAATTAATTTTACAGTGAAGAGCAATCTTCTTATTATGTGAAAAGGAGTACAAGGAAAAAAAAAAAGCTCATATTTGCCAACATTACTGATTAAGAGGACACATAAAATTCACCAGTGATGGAAGTAGCACTATCTAGAACTGGTTCTGACACAATGACAATGTATTTTTTCTTTCTGTTACTGACACCCCACTCAGGCATGTGCAGTGGGCTCACGCATCAACCATCATTAATGCACACTTGAAACAGGAAAAACAACATCCTATCAAACCATAGCATGACTTGGGTTTCAATGGTAAGGGACAAGGCAGCCAGAGCTTCATATAAATTATCTGAAATTATATACAGCTCCAGGAGCTACCAATTAACCAGTGAATGAGATGTCCTTTTATTTCTCTCACTCTATCAACCCCAAATCCACTCTTGTAAACATATTTGAAGGAGAGAGCATAGAAAAAACTAAAGGAGGTAAAGATGAACTCAGCAGAGAAAACAAATAAAACTGAAGTCAATACAGAACAGGATTGTCTGCAGCCTTACCATAATTTATCGTATTTTATTGAATGAAGTACTCCCTGTAATCTGAGATCTGTTATTGCAACCCTATACTCTAGAAGAACTTAGAGAATTGACAGGAATTGTGGTCATACTCAATTCTGCCCTGAAGCAAATGCTTTCACTTCTAAAACTACATCTAGAGACAAAATCACACTTTTCTGCAGAACTAGTTTAATTTCATTATGTCTCCTTTTATTTTGCTGCCCTTTTTTCCCCAGTAAAATTTTATCTGCTCTAAACCGAAGTTAACTAAAACTCAAACACTTTTTCCCCCCACAAACCACCTATGAAAAGGACTGCAAATGTTCATTTTATCCATGGATAAACTCTTGGAACTGGGAAAACAATCTGAAATTTTGTCAGCAACATTAAGTCAATTTACAGAGACTTCCAGCTGCATTCTAAGGCATTGATGACCCCTCCGCAGAGAAAGTAATGCATATCTTTTAAGTATGTTTGTCTGTAAAACAGAAATATCAGTCCATTCACCCAGCACAAACTATACTTCTCATGACAGAGGGCTGTCCCAATCTGAGTCAGAGTGCAGAGCTGTACAGACAGAAAGGAGAGAGCAGCTCCTAACTTGTGGAGAATTCTCTCCCAAGGAGCGATGGGCAATGCCTAGATATCCAAAGGTCAGCTCTGGAATTGACGCTGGCTCAAAGACAACCCTTTTATGGTGCTGTTTGGAATTTAGAATTATACCAAAATACGTGCACTTTCCCCACAATGAATCTTGAGGTTACTTCCAAACACCATAAGCAAAGAAATGTTGCTTTGAATGTTCAGCTGAACTCCTGAATCTAATTATCAGTTTGTCTTCACACTGCTCAGCTTAATTTTTAATACATTTCTGGCTCAGAAGTCAGCTAACAGAAATTTTGCAGCATTGGTAAAAATATAAAAAATGTTAAAAAGGGGAAAAAAAAGGGCCAAAAAAACAAAAATAAAAGTATGCCTGGAAAGTGAATCTCTAGTTGATTATTTTGCTGGTATCATAAACTTACTTCTGAAAAAGTAATTCCTTTGGTGTAGAAAAACTTACTTTTCAACCTACGAGACCAAACTAATTTTCTCACAACATATTTTGAGTAGGTAGTTCTTGCTCACAATGACTTGTATGCATACACATAATCTGCATATTAAATCTTATTCAGAAAGTTTGAAAAATGTGAGCTCTGTACAAACCAGTCTACGAGGAGCAAACTATTGATTGAATTATTAGCTTAATAATTATGCCTACATTTTTCCCAGATTTTAATCTGACACCATACCTGAGACCAGGTGATTCACAGCAAAATCTTGCTGCAGTTGCTTCTTTTAAACTCACCTAACTATTAATTTGAAAATTCTTCCCTTTGCGAAGACTCAGTGAAGCCTCTCTCCATCTCCTGCAAGCTTAGCTGAAGACTGTGGCAGGGCTAGACTGCTGTAAAGAAAATGACAGATGAAGACAATTTTATTCAAATCTGAAAAATAAATTGGACTTGAGACAGAGCCGCAAAATATAACAGATGTGCACAAAGCAGTAATTTTAAAGCAAATGCAAGTCACTGTTCTAATACAATGACTTCAGCATTAAATAGTATTGCTTAATCAAAGAATTAATGATATTTGTGACCCTTCAGATTCTGCAGTAGTCTCCACTCCTGGATAGCCCACCACATTAAAAACGCTGGCTTTTACTAACACTGAAATATAGCAAATATTTAGGGATAAGAGAGAAACAATGTGTAAAAGCAAGACACACTCTAAAGAAAAAAAAAAAAACCCTACAGCAGATTTTCTGTATTAAGAAAATATCAAGAAGGAAAATATTCAGTTTTGTGTTTTGCCAGGCTAAATCTACTAGAACTCTATGTGATTTGCACCAGTACAGCTGCAACAAAGTCCCCTTCTCTGCTTCTTAACAAGGATTGTGTCCATTAATTACTAAACTTGGAATTGGGCTTAAGAGACATCAGTTTACACAAATTTTGAAGGTCAAGATATTGTCTGAAAAGAGATTCTCTTGCATTAATGTGTTTATATAACACAGATTATCTAGGCTGCAAGATATTGAAAAATGAATAAAGGTAGTTATTAACACATATTGCTTGTCTGGGAACTGTGAATAAGGCTACTTTGCAATTCTCTTCTACTCAGGAAAAAAAATGAAGCTTTGTTTCCATTTGCACTACTGTATTTTTTTAAAAAAATTCATATGCATTAGAATATTTTTTTCATGCTGTGAGGAATAAATATATTCACAACAGCTGCAAAACAGTGCAAAGAATTATTGTCTTAAAGCTGGCACTGACTTCAAGCAGATAGAATGTTCATTATTTCCTCTAACAACCAGCATACTTAGGATCAGGGAAAAACCAACCAGATAAGCATTCTGAATGCATTACCTTATTTCAGTTGCCCATTTTGGTGAAAAAAAAATAGAATATAGGTTCATCTACTCCAGAAAGCATCCATAGTGACATGTAAGGAAAATGAATTCAATAAACAGAATATGAGAAGTATCTATTTCAGTCATCATAACTTAGATGAGCTCATTTGGTAGGCAAAAGAAATATCAAGGCTCTAACTCAGATGTTAAGTTGTACCATGTGTTCTTCTGGTAACAACTAGAAAACATCAGGTGTATGAATTTGCTTTTCCCCTCCTTAATTTCAGTCAGTCTCACAAAGACAAAAGTATTGTTCGCTTGTTTTACCAAGTGATACCTGTCTTCTTGCTATTAAATAATATAAAAAAATTATTCATAGAAATAATTTTTGTGTGACGCCTCCTGCATAAACTTTCATAAAGCCATATAAAAAAAGATGCAAGTCTCAGACCAAGATTGTGCCCTATTGAGACTGTAGGGCAAACCTTTAGACAAAACAAGAGATTATTAAAATAAATTAAAACTGAATGACTATTGCACCACATTTGCTTTTAGGAACCTAAACATGACTCCGATTTGACTAGTTCATGTGGTCTTGCTTCCTTCCCCCTGCTCAGTAACGTTCAATAGTCGTGGCATTTCTAGTCCCAGGCCCTCTCGGGAACGCAAAAAAACAAAACTCAGCTCAGCCCGGGGCCAGAGCCCCTCCCGGCCTTACCTCCCCTCCTGCCAGAAGGAAAAGAAGCCTCTCTTTCCCAGGCTTTCGATTTTAAAATGTGTACCTCACAGAGGCGTAGCTTTTTCTGATTGGTCTATTACTTCTGTGGGCTGGGTTCCATCTGAAACCAGCACAAGTTGGCCAAAAATCACTGAACAATTTTGGTCAGAAGAGGCTTTTAAAGGTCATTTATTCCAACAACTCTGCCATGGGCAGGGACAGCTTCAGCTAGATCACATCATTCAGGGCCTCATCCAAACCGGCCTTGAATGCTCCAGGAGAGAAAGGGGGGGCACATCGGCCACCCTTCTGGGCAACCTGTGCAGGGCTTCACCATCCTCATTGTAAAACATTTCTTGCTAATATCCAGTCTGAATCTACCCTCTTTTAGTTCAAAATCATTACCTTCTCCTTGTGCAGTATGTCTCCTACCTTTAGTATAAGCCCTATTTGGATGTTGAAGGACCACAACAAAGCTTCCCNCTCACAGAGGCGTAGCTTTTTCTGATTGGTCTATTACTTCTGTGGGCTGGGTTCCATCTGAAACCAGCACAAGGTGGCCAAAAATCACAGAACAATTTTGGTCAGAAGAGGCTTTTAAAGGTCATTTATTCCAACAACTCTGCCATGGGCAGGGACAGCTTCAGCTAGATCACATTATTCAGGGCCTCATCCAAACTGGCCTCGAATGCTCCAGGAGAGAAAGGGGGGGCACATCGGCCACCCTTCTGGGCAACCTGTGCAGGGCTTCACCACCCTCATTGTAAAACATTTCTTGCTAATATCCAGTCTGAATCTACCCTCTTTTAGTTCAAAATCATTACCTTCTCCTTGTGCAGTATGTCTCCTACCTTTAGTATAAGCCCTATTTGGATGTTGAAGGACCACAGCAAGACTTCCCCAAGACCTTCTCTTTTCCAGCCTAAGCAGCCCCAACTCTCTCAACCTTTTCTCATGGAGAGGTGTTCCAGACCTCTGATACTTTTGTCACCCTCCTCCACACCTGCACCATGTCCTTCCTGTGCTGGGGAGCCCAGAGCTGGATGCAGCACTACTGGTGGGGTCTCCCCAGAGCTGGGCAGAGGGGCAGAATCCCTTCCAGCTCCTGCTGCTCTGGATGCAGCCCAGGACACGTTTGGCTTTCTGCCCTGTCAGTGCCCGTGGCTGGCTCATGCCCAGCCTCTCACCCAGCAGCACCCCACGTCCTTCTGGGCAGGGCTGCTCTCCATCTGCTCGTCCCCCAGCCTGGATTGGTACCAGGGCTTATCCTGGGACAGCACCTTGCGTTTGGTCTTAATGAGATTCCTGGGGGCCACTTCTTGAGCTTGTCCAGGTCCCTCTGGGTGGCAGCTGTCCTGCAGGTGTGTCAGCTGCACCACACTGGTGGTGCCGGGTGCTTCTGCTAACTCACTGGAGGTGTGCTCAGCCCCACTGATGGAGATCTTGGAGGGTGCTGGTGTGGGTGCAGACCCCTCAGGGGCACCACTTGTCCAACCTCCACCCAGCCACTGAGCAGTGCTCCACTGCCCCTGCACCATTCCTTATCCACCAAGCAGCCCTCCCTCAACTCCAGCCACTGCAGAGGGAGGAGGTTATGGGGCCATGCCCTGCGGCATGCCAAGGCAGCCACAGCCCCTCCCTTGTCCCCGGTGATGATGATGATGAGGAGAGTTCCCCCAGAGGGGATCACTGGGTGGCCCTGCCCCGCTGAACCTGTGTTGCTGTTTTCAGTCACCTGCCTGTCCTCCCTATGCCTTGGCAGAGCACCTGGGGGATCTGTTCCCTGGTCTTCCCAGGGATGGAGGGGAGGCTGACTGGCCAGTGGTTCCCAGGGTCTTCCTTTCTAATCTTTTCAAGAACAATGTGATAACTTTTAAAGCCACAAGTTTCTCTTAAGAATTTTTATAATATATTGCCTAAACTATTAAACCCTACCCCCCCCCCAAAAAAAAAAAAACCCTACCAAAAAACCCCAAAAGCGAGCAAACATTTGAAACTAAAAGGTTAAAATAACTAATTTGAAACTTTTTTTGACAATTCTGTAAGTCTGAAGTGATACAATCATTTGCAATTTTTTTTCTGTTTCAAGCCATCAAACAACCCTATTTAACCACCATCTCCCCATCAATTTTTCCACTCAGACCTATTTCCAATGCAATTTTCTAGAGGTCAGTTTAGACATATATAGAATATATATCATTTTAACCTGAGCAACAAACTCTAAGACATGAAACTGCTGGTGAAGGTAGTAATTTGTCTCTACAATTGACCTTTCAGTGCTCCATCTATTTCATATTTCTATTTAATCACACAGCCAGGGTTATTCCCACTCAGCTCCTCTGTATGCATTTTACAGTTTTGTTCAAATTTTTACCATTGTTCCTTTTAAATTAGGTTTGAAAATATTCTTAAATTTTCACCAGATTTAAAAATTATAATATTCCATGGTGTTCAGAAGTGGTATATTCTTTGCTATGCTATGATCAGTTATATGGGCTATTTATAAATTTGAAAAAAAAAAATTAAATTAAATTAATCACTACTGAGTTAGTCCCTTACCTCTCCATTAAAAAAGAATGGAATGGCAGTTTTAACATGAACATTTAGGAAGTCATTCAACATAAAATTTGAAATGCTCTTGCTTGCACTTTTGAAACATTCTCACAGGTCATGTGGGAGGAAATTAAATTCCATGAGCTTAACTCCACCACAAAGATGACCAACACTCTCTTCATATCCACCATCAGAAATACTGTGCTTTAAGAGCTGTGCTCAAAGCTAGAAGATTGAAGCCTAAATTAGAGAATCTATTTAAAAATATTTATAAATTTGCCAAGGATCAGGATCCTTCCTGATTAGAGTGATAGCAATTATATAATTTTTCTTAAATTTAATTATATACCTCATTTATCACCTGCTCTCAGTCAGGAATTAAAATACATTTTATGAAAGGAGAAGATCAAACTTGCTGACTGTGCAAAGGTGAAAAGAATTCTTAAGAAGTAACCAAAAATGGCAGGTGTTTGCCTCCAAGTTTTCCTTAGCCTTCTACCAGCAGGACCATTTCTCCTGCATAATTTTTACCCTGGTATCAGAGTGTAAGTGTCTGTCCTCTACTCGTCAAGAACATGCCCATGGTGTCAATATCCTACCTTAAGATAGGCATGTATTAATAATGTATATTTAAATAGGAATATTTATTAACAGCTGTTATTAGACTACGGCTGTCTCATATCCAGCGGAGTCCAGTGTACAAATTGGAAATTATCTGATACCACAGCTGCAACACCCTGGGTGAAGGGGCAGCAGTTCAGGATCTGCAGTTGCAAGTCATATTCAAACATGACTCTCTCAGAGCTCCTGCCCTGGACTGCCATTAGCAAACCCAGTTCCTGGTTCCAGTCTATCCTTATACGTAAAAGCAACCATCTCCATGCATTTACAGCCAATCCTCCAATCACTTTTTTTGTTTTTAAGCTTAATAATGCCCAATTTTAAAAAAAAAAAAAACCACAAAAACAAACCTATAATTTATTAGAAATCACATCTGTTTGGTATTACAAGATTTCTTTCCAGAAAGAAAATAACCAACATTTTCATTAAAAAATAACAACCTGAAATCCCAACAGTTGAATATTTCTTGCACATCATGGAAATAATTTATTTTCTATGGGAAACACTTATTTTCGCAATTGGGTGTTTGGTTTTTTTCCTGAGGTAGTTCAAGTATCTTTCAAAACACAACAGAAGGATAATCTGGCTAGCACTTCTGATGATTTTTCATAGACACAGATGTAAGTTCACAGCAGTGAGAAATTGAGCCCTATGTCCAGAAGTAACTCAAAAGGAGAGCTTCTCAGTAATTTCTGATTGAGAAAAGGTCAAGTGTATTCGCAAATGCTTTGTCCGTAGGGGAGAAAACTATCCAGGCTGAAGTGTAAACAATTCACCTTTCAACTTTCTAGGTTCAAGTCAGTAAACTCCATTTATATACTGGGTAGTTCACTAGGAAAGGGGTCTTATTTTCACATCAACTTTCACGATTTTACAATATGTACAGTACAGTAAAGCAGCTTGATTATCATTGTTGAGGCGGGAAATTGGAATTTGAAGTGTTATTGTTCTGGAAATCTTGAGATTTCTTGGAGTAGCACAATATTTCTCCCATCTGTTTTGCTTTCTCTGCTTGTAGTAGGGAGCAGGTTGCTGTGGCAACTGAGTTCCAGGATGACTCCCGAGCAGTTTGCTGCCACTGTGCAGCAGGAGAACCGTGTCCTCCTTGAAGGAAGAAGCTGCCATGATAACCCCAAATTCCCCAAATAGAGCCACTCTCAGCTTAACCTGTTTAATCGTACACGTGGTTTGATGAAGAGCATGAAAGACCAAGAACTGAAGTAAGGAAGAAAAATGGGAAACAGCCTCCAATTAAGGCTGATTGTTCAACCTGTGCTATGTCAGGAAAGAAGTTCTCTTTTCTCTCTGTTTGCAAGTTTCTCTTTAACAGCTGTCAGTCCTTCCTTCATCATATTCATACCTTCATTTTGTATATACTGCCCAACAACTTATATTAATATGAAGCCTCAGGGAAAAATCCTCACCTCTCAGAAGTTAATAAGTGTTTTATCACTCAGCTTCCTAAGGCCATGATTTAATTGCTGGAAAAGGAAAGACCAGTCTATAAAATATGCAGGTGTCACCTCTGTAACTAATGTACTCTCCAAGGTAAACAAAATCCTGAAAATAATTTACTATTAATCTAACACTCCTTTAGCTTAAAAAAGGGCTTGTGCTCATTAAAATTGCATTGAGACATCACTTATCAGTTTGGCAGATCTCATTATTTAGATTTTTTTTTCCTTTAAAATCTAATCAGTATCTTCATCCCAAATCATTTTTATGCTCCTTCCTCATTACAAAAACTGCTATTTTCAACTTAATCAGTTTCACTACACAGTTATATTTCATTAGACACTAAAGAGCTGTGAGATTGGGGTAGTCTATTAAAGAAAACATTAAACATAGAGCTTGATTTTGGAGAAATAAAGTGCTCTACAAGACTCCTAAAGAAAGAGTTTGGTGAAAACATCATCCTAACAAAAATTCAAGAATTATACCTTACAATATATAATTAGGCTTGAAAAGCACTGTTTGAAAGAATTCTGTAATCATTTCAGATGGAATTACGGCCAGTCTATAATTAGAGTCACAGCTTTATTTCCTGCATACAGACCTTCTAAATCAAGAGTAGCATTCAAACCTCAGGTATATTTTGACACCCAAGGCTAATCACATATCAGCTTTACTGGGACAGGCAAGGTGGGGATGAGAAAGGAACAAACCAGAAACCAAACACAATTTTTCTATTTTTTTGGAGGCTGACAGCCCCATCAGAGAGCACTAAACAAAATCTCACTGTTTTCATGGTTGTTTGAAGGTTGTGAGTTTGCTGAGGCAAGTTGAAATTCCCCTGAAAGTCCCATGAAACAAATTTTGTGGGATGTTGTAGAAGAGATATGCAACTGCACTACACAACAAATACCTGTTACTATCTTCTGGTGCTCCTCTGACTGAATGACACACACCTAAAGATGAACACAATCATTTTGTTTAACAGCAAAAAGAACTTGGCTTATTTTTTTTTTTTCAGAAAGTCATGCTTCAGTTCAATTCACCTGTTTTAAGAGAAATAAAAGCAAACAGAGAAGATCAATGCGAAAAACCAAAATCCTATGATACTATAGAGGAGACACTATTCAAACTGAAGCCTGTCTGAGCAAAGAGTGATAATGGGTCCATCAAGCTCAAAGGCCAAGAATTTAAATAATAATGAGATGCCAAATATTCAGGTATTAACTTCTTTAAAAGACTGATTTTCGAAAAGCACGAAGGGCTAGGTGAAACAAACCCAGGTTCTACAAATTTATTTCAGCCCAACTTGCTGTTTGAATACAGTGGGGGTTCAGGGCACTTGCCCAGTCCAGGCCAAATCTAAACAATACATCAGGAATAGAACTGCAAGTTTATAGCAGCAAGACTGCTAATGTTCTTTCCTTTGGCAACAATATTTTATTTTCAAGGAAACAATGTATTTCCCTCAATGTTACTTAATGGAAAACAGGAAAACACTAGCATTAAAATATTGCTTCCAAGGATAAAGCAAACTAGGCCATAGCACTGCTTGAATACAGGTGAAAATGTGCACAAAATAATATTTAGATATGCAAGGGGTACTGCTGATGTGTCTGCAGCTCAGGGAAAATTTACAACACAAGCTTTGCATGATTCGGAGTGATGGCTGCTGTCAGCTATAAAAATCATCTGCATCTTACGCATCTACCACGTGCAAAACACTCCTGCAACAACCTCATTAAGGAGGCTGTGCCATATATCAAAATAATGTTAAACCTACAGCAGCCTATAGATACTAAAATATGCCCTTCCTGCTTATTTTGTACACAGTGAAAAATGAGGCACTTGTGGGTAAACTTGCTCATTAATTCTGACAGATAATTGAGAGTGTATGCTTGGTACCACAGCTTAAGTATCTGAAAGGCATAGAAATATAAATGTTCTAAACATTTGTGAAAAAGAAAGAAAGGGAGAG
Organism: Regulus satrapa; assembly: GCA_013396955.1. NCBI lineage: Eukaryota > Metazoa > Chordata > Aves > Passeriformes > Regulidae > Regulus > Regulus satrapa. Next base: position 1,232,832 of record VWZN01005606.1, on the reverse strand, counting down.
GAAGTGAGACAGCAATTATTTGAACTACACAGAATTTTAAATGGGTAATAATTAACTCAGTGGTGAGTAGCTGAGATGAGAAACAACAAATTTCCAAGCTTTCTTGAGCAGTACCTAAAAATAGGGTGGAAACAGAAGAAACACTTTTTCAATTCTGAGTTTCCCTCTTCCATTGTTTGTTGAACCAGCAACTTCTATTTACTTTTAAAAGCTGAGAAAGTTCTGTACATACACACAAAAGAGTTGAGGACTGTCTTGTACCTATCCATGACCTTGAGTAGGTCATCATTCATTAAGATGGGATGAAATTGAAGAGAGGAATTCCTAGAAGTTCTCCCTCAAAAAGACACAATTGATCCCAGAAGTGCTTTGTATGGCTGAGACCATCCATCTCTCAGTTCAGCTTCATTTCCTGCACAGCAACACCCTTGGAGCAGCAGCACCTCAAAACAGCCCTTTGAGTACCAGCCAGCTGCAAGGGCAGCTTTGGCAGAACTGCCCCTTCATTCCTTAATCAGAAGGGGAAAGCAGCCCAGCATCCCTCAATTCATGGCCAGAGAAATGTCAGCAGCAACAGGAAAAAAACCTGCTGTGATCAAACATAATCAAAGCATTTCCTAGAATGGTTTGGTGTCTAGAACTGATCCTGCACCTCAGGAACCAAGTGGATTCCTCTCCTCCCATTTTCCTTTCTTGTATAAAATCTATACACAATCCACTCTGTTCCATATTTTCTAAGCAGTGCCCACCACTCTGTTCATTTGAAGGTCAGGCCAACACATACAGCATGAAATTCAGAACAGCAAACATGAAAACATTTGTCATTAGTCATTATAAACCATATGTATAAACATAAATAGTTACCTAGAAAGGATAGTTCATTTCCCAGGAAAGGAGGTGGCAGTGGATGCTCACTAGCAATGAGATGCAGCCAGTAAAATAATTTGAAAATTTATATACACAGTTAGTGCTCCATCCAACAAATAATGCATGCAATTACTGCTCCTGTTAATGTGTCTGTGTGTGCCTAATTTTGGGAGCAGCATGCCCAGTGCTTTCCCCTTAAGATGGCTTGAGGAACTGGTCTGTATTTTAATGGAGAGAATCATATGTAACGAAAGCAGAACTTCCAGGAGACAAGCCACAATTTCAATTTGTTCTTGTTTCCAGACCAATAATTACAGTGAAATGGGAGGAAGGAAAAAAAAAATAAAGCTCAAGTACACACCTACTATAAACAGATGGTTAATAAAAATTTGGGGAGCTCTTTCAGTACAGAAATTAAATATTCTGAAAAGACACCTACATAACAAATGGTTGGACATGTTGTCTCTTTTTACAGGTTACTTAAAGATGTGCCCTCTAGCTCAGGAACTGAACTGCTTTTTCTTTCATTAAACAAGGATATGCAGAAGTATCAGAATATGTTTCTACTAAATATTAAGCTTTATAGTAGCATGTTCCAAATATTCTCATGAAATATGGGCGGTAGATATTAATTACTAATGTGATGTACTCCAACATGTCATGAATTTTTATGTTATTGACCACAGATTTCTGGTCTACCATCTTTAAATAAAGAACACTCTTGATGAAATTAGTAGTTTACAATAAATATAAACTTGTTCCACTGAGATTTACTCACGTCTACAAACATCTGCTCTGTTTTGTACTTTCATTTGAAGACAAGAACAAATATTTCCATTTGCTCAAAAATGCTGACAGGTGAATCAATGTTTCAAGTAGGTCAGCCTCATGTTGCATTATTCAGCGCAGCAACATGACACTCCTCAACAATAAAATATGGTCTAATACAAATTTGAAGTGATACAAGCAAATATCTGTTTTTCTTGCAGAGGAAAAGCTGCTTTAATTTGAAATTGTTCCTCCTCCATTTGTAAGAAGAATGTGAAATATTACAAATTAATTACTTTTGCCTGCCTATCTTCATCCCAGTTGACAGCAGAGCAAACACTAGAAATAAGGAAAAGTGTATCTGTTCCCAGGCAGCACAAACGACAGCAGATTTAAAGACACATCATCAGCTTCAAACATTGCCAAGCAGAAACCAAAAAATAAAAGCTGTTTCAGGTACCACAAACTGCCTGAAGTCTCCCCTACCAATTAAGGGAGGCACACCTAAGCCATTTGCTGTTTCTTAGAATTTTTTTTTTTTTACACTGTTTGCATTTGAAAAGTTGTGCCCTTAAGGGAAATGCAGCCTCAATGTTCCACATTATCTGTACACAGAAACACTTGTCAGTGGGGAAAGTAAACAAAGCAAAGCTGGCACCTCTCACCTGCCTCATTTCAGTAACTGGAGGTAGTAGCACTTGCAGTAACAGGGAGCTGGATATTCTCAGAAAGTGTTTATCAGACAAATAGTTGCCCTTGAATGCATCAAAGAGAAATCAAAAGCATATTCACACACAAAAAAAAAATCAATAATGTGATTTACANAAAAAAAAAAAAAAAAAACAAAAAACACACAACAAAAAAAACCACCCCAATAATGTGATTTACACCACGAAATGTTTTTCTTCCAAAAATGTTATTCTGTCACAGATTTTGACACTAAATATCTACTTTAGAGCTTCCTAGGTGGAAAGAAAAGACATTTTTAAGTTTGCAAACACAGACCCTGAGTAGTTTCTTAGACCATGTGCTAAGGTGTACTTTTCCAGAAAGAGAAGAGCCAAATCCTTTTCCAAGAACAAAATGAGCAAATTCAGTACATAATTAAAATACAACACTGTAATTTCAAAACCAACAAAATATTGACAACCTCTCACAAAAAAAAAAAAAACCCACCAAAAAAACCCCAATAACATCTTAGTGTTTCATGAATAATCCCATTATTTATTAATTTAATCATTGATCAAAGTATTTGTACACAGTCTCAAACATTAATTCATAGACTAACCAGCCTGAAATACCATTTTTTGGCATTGGGGAGGAAAAGATTCACAAATCTAAGTCACTTCATTCATCTTTATGTGCAAGCAATCTGGTTATTCAGCAAAATCTACACACATGCTTAAAGCTAAATATACCTGAAAATATCCTTGCAGATAGAACAACCCATAATCATAGTTGCAGTGGATATGATTGAAAAAAAAAAATTAAACAACTTTACAGCCTTTTAAAGCAATATTTGTATTAGAAATTGGTATAGATTTATCTGAGGATGGAGAAAGAGCAGCTAAGTATTTTATTGTATTATATATGTGGCCTCCCCATTAGCAGCATGTTCCTGGGTGTGGTTTGGTTTGCCTCTGACCCCTAACAGATGTTCTACAATAGATTCAGCTCTTCCCTGCCACACTCCATAAAACCTCCAAAATGACAAATGGATTAGACTGGACTCAAGAGAAGAGGGAGGGCTGAGACTTTACAGGTAAAAAAATGGTCGCATCAGCCCACATTTATGTAAATTGATTTCCTTATTAAAAACCAACTAACCAACCCCTCCCCCTCAAACTGATTAGAAAAATAAGGTAATTCCAAACAATACTTGTGTCAAATACTTGTCTCCACAAATCACCAAGAGATTTTACCTCTGATCATATTTTGGATTACTCACACTATGATCATTCTTTTAAACTTTCTGATCAACTACATTTTAACAGATTTAACATATGAACAGCTTCATTTCTCTATTTTTTCCTCTCCCTGTATTTATTAAGGAGTTGCTGTCATTAATTTTTTTAAGCAGTCTCATTTCTCTCTTTCCTAGATCTCAGTAATTTAGACACTCAAAATGCTGTGTATGTCCATCACGTTGTCACATAGCACCAAAGTGGGAGCTTTAAAGCACCCCTGACAGCTCTCACTTCCATCCAGGTGATTCTAATTATGTTACTTAGACAAATTTCCCCAGTACCACCATCCAAAAGCATGTATGAAAGGTTCAGAAGCAGTTTTTCTGGGCAGAGTTGGCAGTGCCTGCACTGGAAAAGAAAAATAGCATTTGTCTGAGGTTTTTCACTTAAGTTTTGTTCATCTTCTTCCTCATGCTATTTCCTTTGCTAATGCCAGTGGAACGGATGGCAAGGAAGGAAAGAAAACATATGATAAGATGACACATCAGTTACTAATTTTAATTTGTTTTTGCTGTGTCTTTAGAACACAAAACCCCCCAAAACATTCTTTTTCTTATTGAAGTGTGATTCTCTATAGAAAACTGATTAAACAGTGACACCATAGGGTGCTCTGCCTATTCATGCTAATTAATTTTCACCTACAAATATGTAGCCCATTAAACATTTCAACTGCTACCCCCTCCAGAAGGAATAAACAGTAGCATATATTAGACACACCAGGCAATGACATATTTAGAGGGGCTTAATATTTTTGTAGAGGTATCAACAGGTCCCTGTACGGAGCAATTCCACACTCGCACTCCTCGATTTTCCACAGACATTGTATAAAAACTGTTTCATTTCTTTCTCAATCAATACTTCCCAAACCACCAAAATAGTGCTGAATGCAAATTAAGCTGAGGAAGCTGAAAAAGACCTAAGTTCAGAGACAGCAAAGTTGTAAAGTGATCATTAAAATGCTGGCGACAGAGAAAGGCAGACAGAGACACATTTGTTTTCCTGCACAGATTCTTTGCCTTTTAAAAATTATTTTCTTTTTAAAATTTTCTATTTTAAAACATAAATTATTTGCATTTATTTTTACTTTCAGGGGAAAAATACCAATCAAGTTAAAAAGTGCTGTTTTAAGAACAGGCATTAAAAGATACTTCTGGAGATGGAGACAGAAGTACAGATTAGGTTCTATATTTTTAAAACAGTTTTGATAGCTAAATTTATGTCCAGCCCATTAATTTAAATGTCTGTTATAATTACAGCTTGATGATGTCTCCAGTAGAATTTATGAGTCCAGAATCACACTAATATTTATTTCTTTGATTTTAGTCATGAATGGGTCCCAAATCAAGGCTTACAACCCCCTTGTTTTGTTTGGGGTTTTTTTGT
>VWZN01005606.1:1215226-1227748 GCA_013396955.1 Regulus satrapa | reverse complement strand
GCACTTCTCTCATTGTTACTGATCAATATTTTTTTCCATTTCAGTGGAATCTTTAGTTCTCACTCAGGGGATAATAATAGGTGTTTTTTCACGGGCTCAACATCCTTTAGGAGACACTTCATGTGGTATGTCATCCAACTGTCACTTTAACCAGCTGGGCAATTTTTTTCAAAAAACTTCAAGTTCAGCAAGTCCCTGATGTGACCTCTGCATGCCTGAGCCTGCCCTGCTGAAGAGAATGGCTTCAGTGACCTCAGAATTCACATGCTGTTCTGGAGGTCAGGAAAGCTAAAGCTGAGATTTGGATCAATAAATGAAAAAAAAAAAAAAAAAAAAAAACCAAAAAAACCAAAAAAACAAACAAACCAAAAACCAAGAACAACAAAAACCCTACTTGTGAAATCATCAGGTCCAGTTGAGCGCCTGACTCTGACTACCAGAGAAGTTATCCCTGCTCTAACTACACATCAAGAAGTATAAATACAAGGTTTGTTTGCATATGGGCACTTCAGCTGCAGCATCTCAACCCTAAGAATTGTAAAATCCATTAAAAATGCCATCAATTCTGACATTGATGCTCCAATGTGCCTTCCAAAGTTTAAATGTCCTTCTTTGGGGCCTGTTGTTTGGACATTCTCAACTTTGAAAGCCAAATGTGAGATAGGTCAGCTCACTGAAATCAGAAACACTGAGGTCACAAGCTGGGTATCCCAAAATGGGAAGCACTCAAAATACCTTTTTGAGATGGACATCATTGTGCTTTAGGTGAAGAACAAAGAAATTCTTGTTGCAGAAAGTTGCATTACCTCCTTTATAAATGAGGTTCATTCAAGTGGACCCACAAAAACCTTATATTCCCTGAGGAAATGAATTTAGCACACTTGCCTTGTTCTGTCCAGAAGGGCCTACTTGTTCTGGGTGCCTGTCTGCAGACACAATGCCATGGGTTATTATTTCTCTTGTAAAACAACCCTTAACTGTGTTTTTCTGAAACCTGTGTCTCTTTCCATTTCTCAGGGTGACACTGTGCATTGTGAGACATCATGTCTGATTACATCAGTCAGACTGCATTAAGCTGTGTCAGTAATGACTGCCAAAGTGACTGATATAACTGCGTGTGACACACCATCACTCTGTTTCCTCGTCTGTGAAATATGAGATGGATTTTGGGGGCAAGGGGAAAAAGTAAAACCACAAAAATTTCATACCAATAAGAAATGAATTTTAAAAAACCTCCTCCTGTGTTTCCTTTCAAAACCAAAATCGATTGAAAATATTTTATTATTTTAGGGACTAAAATAGCACGACTTAAGATATCTCTGCAGTCATCCGTGCAGATGCTTTTTTTTTAGAGGAAAATCATGAAAACTACAGGATGAAACAAAGCTTTTCATGTAAGGAAGTACTATTTATTTGAACACCTTCATGGCAACCCCTTCGACTCTTCTAGAAAAATGCTCTTTTATTAATTCTATATATGTGAACACAGCAGGTAAAACAAATACTTTAATGCTTCAAAACTTCTGAAAACTAAAAATTTGGTGGACCTTAAAGACTTCTGATTACTCTTTCATGATGAAGTGTTTTCATACTATTAACATGCCAGTCACTAACAAATTTCCAGGAACTCTTTTTGTGGCCATCTGACTGTGCTGGCAGTAGCTCAGGACCATCCCAAGTGACTGACAGGGGATTAGGATCTGAGTGTGCCCGGGCTGCAGAGCAAGGGCCAGGAAAGCCTCTGCTACCAGACCTTGGAAAAGCCTCAACCTTCCAGTACTAATGTAAGCTCACAAACAAAATCTAAGCTATCTTCAACAATGCCAATATTACTGAAGCCAGCACATTATTTGCCATGGATACAGCCTCCCTAACCCTCAAAAACTAGGCAGTCATGAGAATCCAAAACAAATCAAAGCCTGGAAAGCAGCTAGAACAGTAAGACTTTCATATGGTGCACAGCAGAAATAATCAGCCTTTCAAAACAGATCACTTTCAAAAATCCCATGTGAAACTAAGGCACAAAAATCATGAGTAGTAACAAGCACTTCAGGGACATTTACCCCTTTAACTTCCTATTTTTTTATTTCCCCCCCCCTCTGGCCAGTTAAGGAATTCTCACAGCCAAATTCTCAGGATGGCTGTATTAGCTCCCCCTGCCCTTTCCCACGGAGCACTCAACACGAATTGGCAGAAACACATCTTGAGCAACAAGATGAATCCAGCGGCTCTTCATCTTCTGTCTTTGCCTCTCTAAGATAACATGAAGTGTGCTCAAGTCCTTTGTATCACCAGCGTTGGGAAATGGAGTTACCAAACATTCTGTGTGGGCTGGCACCTACCTGATCATAAGAACTAAAACATGTCACGCTGCTGTCGAAAACTAAATCAAACATAATCAACATAAACAGGCATCACCCAGCCCAGTTACGCATGTAATAACATGTAATATCTATTGCTTTTCATTATATGGTGGCTTTTTGGGGTTTGTTTTGTTTTAAGTAATAAGGCACAGCACTTCTGCGTACGATACTACCCAGTGCATGGGAAACAGAGTACAGAGCTGCCAGGTAAATTAACCTCTGTTAATTATAAAGTTGATGACAAGCAGCAGGAATTACATCCCATGCCATTCTGGGGAAATACAGAAGAAAAAAAGTTTTTTTTTTTTTTTTCCTTTTTTTAATTCCATTTCCTTCCAGTTGACTCAACAAGTTCTGAACATTGTGACCTAACAGAACAATGTAGCAGCAGCTATGAAGTGGGGCAGAGAAAATATGCCTTGCAGGGGGGCTGGAAGGAGATAAAGTCACACATGCAGCACAGAGTCGCACAGAGAAACGCAGGACATTTCCAAAGCACACACAGACACAGTGGTTCCAGTGCCCAGCCCAGCAGCACTCTCTGCTCAGCCCTGGATCCTCAGCTGCAGGCTGGATTTGCCTGTAAACCCGTAAGCTCACACGGCCTGTGGTTTGCAGGGAGGGGGAGAGAATTGTTTGAGTTACAGAGATGTTTGCTCTGTTTACAGCAAAACAGCCCACAAGTCTTTTGCCCTGTATAGAAATGACAGTGTGCAGGTCCTTAAGCAGCTTTGTGGTTCAGTGGGAACTTGACTATATATAAGCAGAGGATAAAAATAATCTTTTGGGTTCATTTGTTGCAGAAATAAAATAGACTGAAATATGTTTTTATATGTGCACCAAAAAAAAATCTTTTAAAAAGGAGAATATTAAAGTATCCTATTTTTAAAAAAAAGTTTTCATATTTACACACAGAGAAATACCTCTCCCAGACTGCACACAAGGCATTTAACTGCCTCAATCACTGAATTTTCACTTTAAAGACTAATATATGACAAGCAGGGGAAAATAATTGGTCAAGTAATGTTTACAGTCACACAGGTACATTTGAAGGTCCATCTCTGTTCTTAAATTCATTTTCTAAATGCATCCAAGTGTCCTGATAAAAATCAGCCTCTATGTGAAATAGGAAGAGAATGCCTTTTTTCTTGATTTCAGCCTTATCTCTGAAGGTCATTCTCCCCCACAACACATTTTGGTAACAACAGAAAACAGACAATATTTTCCATGATGTTGTCTCACTAAATTGTATGAGCCAAATTAATCTGTGTGCCCATTTTCAACAAAAAGTTTTCTGAAGCCTAGAGCTCTGTACAAAGAGTACATATAAATTAATTGTCTTCAGATAGAAATCATGTGGATATTGAAACTGGGAGCTCTGTATGCAAGCTTCAGCATTAAGGAGCTGAACAGAATGCAGAGCATAAGCCCACTAGTGGAAATACGATTTCCCACAAATGTCTTTATATCTCATGCAGAAAAGCTGCATTTACCTCTTCTCCAGCTTACAGTTCGTTGAACAGAAATGGAGTTACAAGATAGTGCTCACTAGACTTGTGGCAGGGAAGAGATAAGTGATATTTCTAAGTTTATCTGAAACTTGAATTGCAATTTCTAATTCTGCTTTTTAAATTCACAACCACTCTTGGCGAGAGAGTGTTTTTAGGTCTGTTTGCAAATCTAGCTCCATTGACACTCAAACTTCACTTCTAGGCCATAGCAATCCTTGCTGCTTTCAAGAGGTTTTTCCTGTCCAAAACAGCCACAAAGCTGCACAATATATTGTCATGTACCAGTGCACACATGAGACAGCAATAAGGTCACAAAGTCAAGAAATTATTAACTTCTTATCCAGTGTCATTCAGCAATGAGCCTATGCCAGCCATGTTATACTCCATAATACCTCTCCAGAATGTTAAAAGGAAAAACGAAGCTACTAAGAAATTAAGGGAGAAAAAAAAAATCAGCTCCTTCAGATAAATGCTATAGAATCTTGTCCTGTTCCACAATCCAGAGTAAATTTAGAGTCAGCTTCAGTATCCTTTGCTAACCATAATCCTAACCCAAAGGCATCTCACCTGCCTTTATGCAGAGGCTGCTGTATCAGAGAGCACATGCACATCCTAGCAAATATAAACCTACAGCCCTGCTTGAAACGTTGATTAACAGTCTCCTTTGTGGTGATGTGTTAGCTGAGCCAGCCATGGTACGTTCCAGGTACTCTCAGTTTCCAAACACCGAATTAGATTACAAACACTGCCAGCAGCAGTCGAGGAAGAAATACTGGTGAGATGTTTCTATGAGTATCCCTAATTTGCTGCAGACCCAGAGTGCTCTTGACCTCATGCAGAGCACAAGGCAAGCTATCAACTCGGTCCAGAGCACATGATGATCTAAAAAGAGTTTTAAAAATATTGAACAGTAGAGCAGAACTTACTCTCTAGAACTGCACGTGCTAAAAAGCACTCTTTGCACCTAGGAACGTACTACAAATGAAATTGGGAAAAGTTAACAGCACCTTGTTGTCCAGCTGTGACCAATGAACACTGAGACAGCTGAGAGGTCTGCCTGGAAGCTCTCTTCTAACCCACATGACTGCAACAGAAAAAAATACATTCAAAAGCTTGGCATCTGAGTCTTGCAGCTGTCAGAGCACAGAGTGGCCACAGGTGCTACTCCCAACCATGAAATCCACCAGGGAGGGAGAAGGCAAATGACAGTACAAATGCTACCAGCAAATTGGGGAGTAAAGGGCAGACAAAAATCCCCTTCAACTGCCAACACACTGGTACAGATGCCTTCTGACTTTATGTATTCATGGTGACATAGAAACAGCAATCAATTTGGCAGTCTTAATGGGTGGAGTATTTGCATTTGAAGTAAGCAAATCAGAATTCACCAGAGAGTGTCAAAAAATAAGAGGGAAAGGTATGTAAAAATTTTAAATAAATACACATATATATACACACACACACACACACACATATATATACATATATATATATATCACCAGAGCATTAAATGACCAAGGGGAGAAAACCCTTGTTCACTTCTTTCTTCAATGATTGCTCAGTGATGTGAAGACGTAACCATTTCTATTCATTTTTCCTCTTGCTCTGTTTAGGCCTTCTACTTTCATCCCTCTGGTCAGCTGTCATTTCTCATTATATGAGTCACCCATGCAAGATGCTACTTCTGAGTGTCACCCTCACTACTGTGCTCGTGTCCTCCCCAGTGCTGCATCAATAGCTCCACGAAAACCAGGACTGTTAGAGGTGACGCTATGAAATGGCCAAGGAACACGAGCCAGCTTTCTGTAGTTACAAAATGAGGGTAAGGGATCATTTGCAGCCTTCATACCAGAAGAAATGTCACTCCCAGCGCACCCAAGTTAAGTCATTCCCTCCCTCTTCCTTTCCTCTCCCCAAAACACACCTATGCATAAGCCAGAAAATTTCAGCAACAGAATATCGGAAAAGTGGTTACAATGATGCAGCTCTGCAAGGTACACAGGTAAATCAGAGAGACTTGCTATTGCAGCTAAAGGAAGATGGAGGTCTCACCTAGTCTCCTGTAAGATGCTTACTCACTTCGGAAAGAGAATCCACCATTATCTCACTCTACACATATTTTAATTACCCTCTTTTGAAAATAAAACTTAATGTGAGAGCAAAAAAAAAGGCAATATTCCTCATGAAAATACTCTAATAGAAAGCATTACTTTCAGATCATGGAACTTCAATTTTTAAAAATACTTTGATTTTCCTATAAAATACTAAATATGGATTTTTATAAGGATAAAATCCAAATGTTTTGACAGCCATTTCCCTAACTTTCTATTTGCTCCCTTCGTTTCTAGATACTTCTGTAATCATCAAGTATATATACAATACTAACAGACTTGATTCCTTAATCCACATAAATTCTGAAAAATTAGCTAAATTCCTTCCTGTTAATTCCTATCCAACTAAAAAACCAAACCAAAACAAAAAACAAAACAAAACAACCCAAAAAACGCCACCAAAACAAACCCAAAAAATTTACACACACATTTGCCCCAGACAAAACAGCTGGATGTAAATTCTTTCATGTACTCTTTGAAAACTGCAAGAAATCAGTTACTGTGTAAGCTCAACGATTACATCAGGGAGCCCATTAGACATATGAATCAGGACATGGTATCTGCCTAGTTTTTAACTGTTGCATGGTGGCAGACCCATGTGAGCCTTTCCAATTGTAAAAGTGAAACATGGATTCATCTCGTGCAGAATTTTTTACAGCTATATCAAAGAGACTAATTCCCTTCACAGCCTTTACATTACCATTACACTGGTTTCCGTGTCCATTTATTCCAAAGCTTTTCCATTTAGCAATCACATTTCTCAACATAGCCTGTGGCCATGAACCATCAGCCAGGCCTGGCTGATTTACTCAAACTGAAAAGCTGCTGCTGATGTTTCGCACCCAGTTAAATCCTAACAATTCATTTGATGAGATTTCCCAGGGTGGTTTACTTGATGGGATGGTTGGTATGCACAGGGTCCACACTGCCAGAGCTGCTGAGAACACAGAGGATCAAATACCAACCCATGGCTGTGAATCTCACTGGGCATTAAAAAACTCTGCAGCAGTTAGTGATTAAAAATGTTTTCAAGGCACTGCTGGTACTTGTGATTCCATAGCTCTAGCTCAATGCATCAGAAGTTACAGCATGTAAGAGGTTTACAAACACTTGTATTCAAATACAATGGAATTTACGCTTTCAACTCATTTAGGCATTTTGTTATCTAAGCTGCCACCAAACTGCAGCTAACAGTGCCTAAATACATTAATAATGAATCACTTTTATCAATTTGCATGATACAACCCCGTTCCACTTTAGGGACAAGCTAATTTCATGGTACAACACTACATTTTCATTTGTGTTCTGGTGCAAGTAAAATTCATCAACTAAAAGATTCCCAAACTGTGTAATTCCAAGTAACAATGCATAGAGTCTGGAGACAATAAAAGATCCCCACAAGACAAAAGCACAGGTTAGCTACCATATAGTGTCTGAGAGATCATTCCAGAAGTGTTCCCTCTCCTCGAGGGCCTGTAGGGAAGCAGGGAGATTTCAGCATGGCACAACACAGTCAGATGGCAAAAGTTATTCCATGTTATTGTCAGAAACTGAGACCACTGAATTTCTCAAAATAAAGACCAAAGGTTACTGTAAGGCTTTCTAGATTATAGATTAAACATGAGTTTCCAGTCTGCAAGTAAAGAACATTTCTCTATGTGAAATCCAATTGGATCAGGGCTGGTCTCATTTGCTAACCCTCAATGCCTATAGGTTTGACCACAAAACTTTCACTTGACTAAAGCTACATTCCTGATTGCTCTTTGCTGCCTGCTTGTCATCAGCTGTAAGCAACACAGTATTTCATTTGGAACAGCCCAAGTCTGTAAGATTTCAGCTTCTCCTCATATGAGACACAGGAAAAAAATTATATTAAATTCTCCACTTGATCAAATGTAAAATACTAAGGACAGCTTTCAACATAATCATCTGGATAAAGGAAACTATCATACATAATAACATAGAAATATATTATTTCTGAGCATTTCTCCTGCCTAAAGGCCTGCAAAACATTGAAGAAATTACAAGCATTTTATTTACTATATACAAAGTTTCTAAGCCACCTCTTGGCTTCTCTGAAGAGGAGCCTTGAATAAGCTCATAAGCCACAGAGTATGTGCATTCACCTCAGCCATGAGAAATTAACAGGAAACCTGGAGCGATTTGCCCCCTGTTCCAGACACTGCAGGCATCAAGGTCATGACTCAGACTACAGAATGATTTTGAAACTACTGAAAGCAAAACAAGATTTCTTTTTGTATCTGCTTTTTCAAAACCATAGAATTTTCTGCATGTTAAGCAATATCTAAAATCCACCATGTTAATGAACCCATAATTCACTGAGTATACTGACACACAAAGTGCAAGCACTTTTAAATAAATGCTAAATTCTTGGATGTCAAAATCACTTCACATGCAGTTTCAAATGCAGTGGAAAAGGAAGTGGTCAGACCTAGCAAAAAAGCTGCATAGGAAAACTATCTAAGCTTTTTTTGGCAAAAAACCAAAAGTGTTACCCCTGTACTTTTCCCTTATGATCCCTTCTGAACCCCACACATTTTTTTCCGTCTCAAGAACTCTGTCTCCTTCCCTGTCCCATCCTCTGTCTTTATTCCCAAATGTCTATCCTATATTACTTTTTGATCCTTACTCAATTTCTTATTTCTTTCCAGCAAGCACCCCTTCTCCTTCACCAATACATAGTTCTATAAACCATTTCTCTAGAACCTCCTTGGGGAAAACTTGGCTATATCTTAAAGACCAAAAAAAGGAAAATGTATGTAATCTCTAAAAGAAATCATTAGAATACTATGGCCACTATTTCTTATAACATAGTTTCACCAAAGCAAACCCACATAATATACATTAAGTAAAAACTAGACCTTGAAAATGGGAAAAGCATCACTGAATTAACCAAGACAGTGCTTCTGCTCAACTCACAGATTCCCAATCCAACTCCCCCATTTCCATTTAGGAGTCCCACAAGCATGAAGGACAGAGTTCTGGACTCTCTGCAGGGCTAGGGCCAAACTCTGATATTGTGATTAGAGTTTTGCAACACCAGAAACACCTGCATGAAGATCCAAAACTCACAGGACCAAGAAAATTAATGTATACATTTAATGTAGATAAATAAATATAGATATTTAATATATTTTAACATAGACATTTGTCCACCTCCTGAAGTTGTATTTGTTTCTCTCTACACTCAATTTCAAGCAGAGACCTAATATTTGATCATTTACATGTGGAGGATTCTCTTAGTGTCTCCTGTGTGCAAATTTGTTTACCATGAGGAGCTCACTTATTTCGGGGCAAATTGTTGATATCTTCTAAAAACAAATAGAATTTCTGACTTAATAAAGAGATTATGTCTCGATCAGATTTATGAGGCTATAGAAAATATTAAGCCCATGAGAACTTAACTTCCAGTGGTTCATAAATGTTATTTCCAACTGCTAAGTTAATGTCTTATGTTATCATTATGGAACTTTTTCAATCCCATTGGAGAATTTCATCTATTCCCACTTCTGGAACAAATAGCCTGAAACGATGTACTCCCAAACTGTTCTGGCTGAAAATCTTATGACACCCTGTTGAGAATCGTAGTTAGATTATTATTTCTTGCAAATACAAATATTTGCCTCTCAAAACAGCCAGAGAAGCTATATTACTGAACAGTTACTTCTTATTCATCTCCCAGTTATCTTATTAAACCTTTCAGAAATTATTTCAAAGTGATGGATAACAGGAAGTGAAGTATTACCAGCCATCTCACTAAGCTTAAACATGATGAAAAGCACAGGGACGATGGGTTCGTCTTTATTTAGAAGATTTCTGTTTTTGCAAGTTCGTGTCACAGCAAGTGACTGCAACCAGGGGTTCCACACAGAGGAGGTGCCCTCCTAGGGCAGTGCCACTTCAGCTTTACTCTGGCTTTGGTCCTGGAGAGGGCTGATACAATCAAAGTGAACAAAAGGATACCCAGAAAACCCTTATCAAGAGACGAACAACATATCAGAACCATTTGCACAGGTGCTAGCTTGGTATTATGTAACTCTTTTCTATTTGAAATGGTGAAATTTTTAATTTAGACAGGATTTTTTGTGTAGTTTTATTGCTTCCATCAAGACTATGCTGTCCTTGCCCTTTGGCTACATTTAGGGTGTAAATACACCCTAGGTCCTTATTTGAAAAAGTTGGGTTTTTTCCCTGTTTTGGCGTTCAGTCACTCCTGTTAAATGCACACACCGCGTTTCCTCTGCGAGCAAACTTTCCTTCGTGTTCCTGTGGGGAACACAAAGACATGCACAGAGCACCACTTGTTCACCCAAATCTAACAAAAGGCTCATCTGGTGCATTAACCTGTGCAGAAATGAAATGTACATTGTATACATGGCAGATTAATTGTTGGCACTATTATATCAATGGGGTTTTGAAACTGACCTCTGAAATAAAATTTTCCTCAGTACCTAATCACCATTTTCTGAGAAAGCTGTCTGAACCTTAGCTTCCTACTAGAAAAAAATGTCCAACTATTGCAGTTTTCTGCATAACCCTTCATAGGCAAATGTTTCTACTTTCTTCTGATAACCTTCTCATATTCTGCTTTGCACATGTTTTACAAAAAATCTGGGCACCACTCTGGTTTAAATTAGACAGAAAACTAATGTGTTTGATCCTTCCTTTAATCTTCTTTTTAAAAATTGCACTCTGTTAGAATTTTAAATGTAGACTATATTGTTAAGAAAAAAAAAATTCCAAATGACAGTTAATTTAGATAAAGATGCAGACTAGATTAAACAGACAGCAGACAAATAAAATATATGAGCTTCG
This sequence comes from Regulus satrapa, assembly GCA_013396955.1. Taxonomy (NCBI): domain Eukaryota; kingdom Metazoa; phylum Chordata; class Aves; order Passeriformes; family Regulidae; genus Regulus; species Regulus satrapa. The sequence continues at coordinate 1,216,927 of VWZN01005606.1, read as the reverse complement.
AAAATTGGTTTCTATCTACTTTATCATGATATGAATCAATGATTTGCAGAAAATGCTAAGTAAAGTAAACTGCCAGAGAGAAATGTTTGTTCTCTGTGATGGAGAAGGGAAAGCCAGTAATGTGACACAACAGTGCTCATGTAGAGATTACCAAAACTACAGCATTGCTCCATGCACTGCTGACAGGAAGCTTCATCTCTTTTCACTGCATAAAGTAAATCCTAAAACACAATTAAGAAAGACGCTTTAGGACAGAGAGAGAAATACTGTGATAAAAGTCACAAGTCAAAGTGTGCAAAGAACTTCTCTAGAGGATTTTAGCCATCACTGTGTTTTTTTAGAAAACAAAAAATTCACCAAGTATGAGCAAATCCTGGTGAGATCCATCCCAGACATAGCAACTGTTGCAACAGTTTATGTTTTGTTTTCTAATTCTCAGTATTCCCCCTAAGTGCAATGTCCAGTCCTGCTATCACTGAAGTATAGAGGATTTAGGTCATGATTTTCAATGAAAAACAACTTTTATTCACTCACACAGTCTGAGTAGTAGCGATAGCAAGCATTAGATTTTTCTTGCAACAGGTGGTAAGAAAATACACAAAATTAGACACATCCTGACTTTGTGGCTATTTTATTTTTCCCAAAAAGATATTATTCAAGAGGTAGGTGGTTGGTTATTCAGGGTTTTTTGTTTACATTCCCTCACATTATATATCATCTACAAGCTTCATTCCTTCTAAAATTAGTCTAGTCATTAATTCTTAGTTACACCCTGGCAAGCCTCCACTGCAAATGACTTTCAAAAATACAATCATTCCCTCTCTGAAGCTAGCAGCATTACATGCCATTGTTATTCAGGGTGACATGAATCATGAGAGTCTTCTTTTTTTTACTTCAAACTATTTAATATTTACAAGTTTCTTAATAAATCATCCCAGCACAGAAAAATTACTGCTTGAAAACAAATTTTCTATATCAGTTTTTTGCACTCTTGTCCATATGCCTGATTCTACTTTGAAGATACATAATTGTATTTCTAAATTACCTTGCATTTTTAGCTAATTTATTGTATTCTGCATACCAACAATGCAGTTTATGAACTACATTAATTTCAAAACTTTTTCTGCTCTATGTTATAAAATAAGGTAAAAAAACCCTTCTTTTCTGTTGTAGTCCTGAGGGGGTCTTGAAATTTGCTTTGTCATCCATCTGTACACTGAGTAAACACATGGATCATCTTTAAGCCTTTTACAGAATTTCAGAATTGTGCAAAGATGTTGTATTTTAAGTGGCCATACATTCCACCACTTCCAGGTTTGATTTATGTTGCTACTTTAAAAGGTTTTGAGCTTGTAAAACTTGGTGCCAAACCCTGAAATATGCTGGTAAAAACAAATGATCGAGTTCAAGTCAACAATCAAGTTCAAAATAGTCTCTGATTTGATGGAGAATTGGCAGAGATTGAGATAGATGAAGGGCAAAATAAAAGAATATGTACTATACTGAAAAACACAGATTATAACTCTGGGGTGATGGGAACAGAATAGGTGAATGTGAAAAGCTTTAAGGAGAAGAAAAACAAACACCAAAATAAAACTGAAATTCACATAACTTGGTTTGCTAAAGGTCAACTCCATGAGAGGCACTCTGACTCCAGGCCCACACTTACATATTTACTTTTACCAAAAACTCATTAAGCAA
>VWZN01005606.1:1204588-1215208 GCA_013396955.1 Regulus satrapa | reverse complement strand
ATAAAAAATGCTTGCCTTCATTCAATTCTGATCATAAAACTGAAAAAAATACAAAAAGTCTGGAAAATATATGCGACCGAGCTCAAACTCAAAAGCTTTCAGCAAAGTGCAGTAAACAGTAAACTGTCCAATTCTGGAGCTGGCTACTGCCACAGAGCACGTGTTCATCTGTAGAAAATATTAGAGGTGGTTATTATGCCCATCTGTAATGCAGAAATACTTCACTAACAGAGAGCACTGGACCAAGTGTACAGGGGAAAAGTTACAAACACACACCTACTGGAGAGGAACAAGATAAAACACTGCAGCATTCCTTGATCCTCACCTGGCAGCATGGGGTCAGAGACTGAAATATTTTATTTTATGAACTGATTACAGCACTTGTGCTTTTAATTTTTTGGCATTAAAATTTCATAAGAACTTTAATGGTGACTTACTACATTTACAACAACCACACAGATCCAATCGACCACAATGTCTAAAAGCCTTTTAACAAACTACGTGGACAATAAACCAGCCTTGACAAAGGAGCCTTGAGAGACTTCCCAATGTAGTATTGTAGGCTTTAGTAGGGTCTGTTGATAATTCTTTATAGTAGTCTGAAATTCCATCAGACTGTTGTTTCTCTTTGCTAAATCTATGTCTACAGTATATTTATATATAGATATATAAATAAGGCAGCATAATTTACCTTTCAGGAAAAGAACCCCAAAACTACAGTATCCCAGATATCTCTAAGGTGACAAAGAGGGCACCTCCCCCAAACCATAGACATTCACTTTATCCATACACTTCTTTCATTTTAAAAAGATGTTTTTCATTAACTGCCCACAGCATAAGAAATTCAATAGCAATAGTACAAGTAGAACAATTTTTTGCAAATGGGATTGGGAAAGGCAACTCAAAGACAAGTGTAAAGGTGAAGAGTTGAAATATCTGCTGGAGTCTTGTTTGTTTAGATTAGCAGCTGATTACCACTTGCCCACATCAATTGCAATCAACTGTATTTATATTTATCCTTGGCATTTCCTTCTGAGATATCAATCAAAACATTTCTTTCTGATTTTCATGTTAACACATACTTCTGATCTCCAATCTGCATTTAAGACTTTAAGTGTTTGTAAGGCACTTGCACTTAAAAACGTTATTAAAAACAAAAAAGAGCTAAACATTTCAGTAAATATGACTGAAAGTCTATTCTTTCCTTTAGAGCTTAACTAATTTGAAGCTTTATGAAGATCAAAATTGCTCCAAACTTTGGGAAATTTACTTTTCCAGTAAAATGACTAACACTAAAATTCTATTATTCCATGTATTGCTGTATACTACCAAAATAACCCTATTATTTAATTTCCCTAAAATATTTTTTTAAACTCAAATTTTGAGTGGTACATGCATCAGCCCTTCATGCCAAGGTCAAAATGTCCATCTTTGACTTTCCTTTAGAAGAGATAAAAGGCACACAATAAATTTCTGCACCAAATGTACTCTGAAAACTCACTATAGCAAGGTGTCCAAGTAAAAAATCCTCATAAATTTATTCTTTCTAGTTCTGAGTCCAGATATTTATGAAATGAGAAAATATGGGACTTTAGTGGATGTTGAGTATAAGCAACATAATGCAATGCACACAATGTGGATTCTTCTGCACATTCACTTCACGTCTCTAGGCAAACAGACATTGCCACCTACTTCCACCAGGTCTTCCAAGAGTTAACATCCTGGTGTTGCCAGAATTACCCTAAATCTCCTAATTTGTATGATAGTCAGCTCCCAATAACATCCTGGATTGCTAGTTTAAATGCAAGCATACAGGACTTTCAGACTGATAGAACCTTATGAGTTACTTTTGCAAACTTAAAAGCCAGGCAAAGACTTTGCATTTAAATGTATTTTTTGAAGGGTTTCTTGAAAAGGCCTATTTTCTTGACCATACTTAGTGATGTCTTGCAGGATCCCATAAAGCATGGGTAGCCTAGAATAGAATGACATTTACATACAAATGAGCTCATTATTACTGCATTTTTTACCAGCTGTTGGTTCAAAATTTGAAAGATGTTTTATGAATCTACATAAAATATTAAGGGACGGCCATTCTATTATCAGTGTCCCTCATTAATTCTTTGTACTCGTTTGCATCTGCATTTTAGTAGCTGTCACTCCATATACTGTTCTTAATCAAAGCCATCATATCCCCCAATTTTAATCTATGTTAAGAACTATTTCCAACTGCAATGCACATTGAATTGCCTAGTCATGAGTTTAAGTTTAAGCTAGGACACAACATGCTAACAAAATGTACACTCATTTTCAATGGAGCCAACATGCCGCATTTCCTTTCCAGGAAATAAGTATTCCATCCATTGCCTAAAACAACATCAAATTTATGGGCAATCTCTGCAAAAATTTCCTTGAATAAACACTCATTTCAAAAGAATTAACATGCATCTTTTCAGGAGCCAGCTCTTAATCAATATTCTGGTTGCCTTGCTCTGAAGCAGCAGGAACTCTTATTCTTCCATCTGCTGTACAACAGGTAACATGCTACAGCCCCTTCCAGAGCCCTCATCTTGCTAACTGCAGCAAAGCCTGAATTTACACACACACAAATCTTCATAAAGCCATTAAGGATTGCTTATTTACGGAATGACTTTTACTAGGTTCATGTTATATTTCACACACATCTTCACATTAAAAAAAAAAAAAAAAAAAATCCATCTCCTCCTCCTGCCATACTTGGATCTATTCCTCATCTTTTTTTTGCTCACTGCCTCTTCCAACCTTGACAAAAGTCAGAGTTCAGTCTTTCATCACTGTGAGGCACAATTTGTTTAAGCAGCAATTAGGCACCCACAGAATCAAAATATGATCAATGCAAGACAAGGTAAACAAAGAAGGCTTGGAGCTTGCCAAACGATGAGTGAAAAACCAGCCCAGTTTTTGTGGTTAGTTTTGCCTAACCACAAAATTCCTGAGGAATTTCAAGCGGTGGTTTAGACAGACACCATTCTTGCAGCTTTTGATTCTCAGACCTGCAGCAGTGCATCATCCTACTCCAGTGTCCTTTGGACTATAAACTTCCCCATCACAGAGCATGAATTAATAATATCTGAAGTGGTGGATTTTAATTTAAATGTTGCAGCACATAACTCTTAACACTATAGCCCCTGCAACTGCAGATTGTGTAGTATTGTTTGTGAGTTTCCTTCGTGCAGAGTTTTTGGAGGAATCAAGCATTCATGAACAAAGCTTTGCTAATTAGCTCAGAGCCCGCACATCTGAAGGGGCCATGAGTAATGAAAAATGAGAAGCAATCAGTGAGAGACTTCAAAACATAAGAAACTGGCAAGAAGAGCACAGCAAACCAAAACTTAATTGTATTCTAAATATTGCATCATCACCAAAATTAAAAATAAATAAATATATGAAGACTCTTTAACAGATATTGTAAGCATAATTGGAAGGCATATAGAGCTGATTAACATTCAGAAAAACACTTTCATATTTTGACTACATTATTTGTCTCATGTCCTGGTGGAATGTGTATCTAGCTTTAATTTCACACTTCTCATGAGCAGTCAAGCCAGAAAACCATTGAGGGTATCACCAAAAACTCACATGAAATTCCATCTTGTGCACTTAAAACACAGCTTATTCAAACTCTGTCATTGGGAAGATCTTGGCATATGCAGCAAAATGTAACATCATCCCCAGGGAGGCTTGTGTAGTACTACGTGGAACATTTCAGAGGAGATACAAACAAGATTTTTTCCCCTGCAATGCTGCTACACAAACACAATAAAATCCATCATGCCCAAGTCAGACTGCAATACTGGTCCAGCTTCACACCAAAATAAATCCAAACTGTTTTAGATTAGGAAAGGCATATCCAAAATCCCAAAATGTTGAGTATGATTAATAATGATGTAATAGGATCTGCCCAATTTCAGTATTAATCAAGGAAATTATTATAAACTTGTACTGCAGCAGCATGGAGCAGTGATCCAGGTTATCACATGACCCTAAAATACCAGCAATCAGTCAGCTGTATCTTGAATTGTTTCCAAGAACTGGTTATATTTACAGACACACAAGAGTTATCCAGACCTTCTAGATCTGATGATTCTTTTTCTATGTCTTCTGCCATGTTTTCTTCTGTGCTAAGTTTCTCAGTAAAATTCAAAAGCCAAACAGAAGTATCTCTGTCAAAAGACATTTGCTAATTTTATGCTCAAGCTATTCCCTTAAGAGATGAATGTTGTCAGAGGTTCAGCGGTGTAAATTAAAATAGTTCCGCTACATTTAACTTTCCAAAAACATCCTATTTGAGCCAGGATTGCTGTCCTTGATAAGTAAGACAGCTAAGAGTTGGACTAAACTTTGAGAGAAGATACTCTTTCACTCTATTTTATACTCCATTAATGTCTATCCTCATTTAATGTAATGAGGCTGTGCCAAACCAGAAATCCAAAATAATAAGAGGAATCATTGCTTTAAATTTTAAAGATCCAAGAAGAAAGAAAACAGATGTTAATTAAAATTTCAGATTTGGATTCTTCAGAGAAGTCACATGCAGATGTGATTTTTATAATATCTATTCAAAGTTTAACTGAGTCTTTAGACATGCCAAACTTTGACTAACTGCAACTGCTGACAGTTTTCTAGAAGTTATCAAGTTATCTACTGGATAAACTTCTTCATGGAGTTAAAAAAATCCATATTGTTAGCCTGATAGAACATACAAACCTTGAAATGGTTTGGGAGTAGACAAAACAGGAAGTATTTAATATAATCCATAGACCTATCTAACAAAAACCATGGTCACTAATATAGAAACGAGTGAGAATGGAGGGATGATTCCCCACCTCCCTCTTCTAGTGCAAAATTACACAGAAGTAGGAAAATTCAGAGAAAAAGGTGTACTATAAGGTTTATGCATCACGTTTTGTTTTTTTTTTTAAATATTCCCAACTGTGTGGCTCCTGCCATCTTTTTTTGTCAGAGTCCTTGTGTCAGTTCTCCTGAAGGGCACAAGTACTGGCTTGTTCTTCGTATATTGCTGACACAAGAGTCCCCAGGCTCCAGGAAGTATTTTCAGAAATGTAAGAAAAATATATTTGTTTACAGAAATACAAATACAGACATGTATCAGGTATAAGCAACTTAGAAAAATAAGTCATTAAGTAGGATGGAAGTGACAGAAACCAAAGAGAGAAATAAAGTATATTCTGTAATCCCATATTATTTGCTTCCTATAATAGTAAAATACTACAGATCATTTCTGTAAGAGTGAGAGACAAAAAACCCAGAATATTGAAACCTTTACAGAGTTCAATGGATTACTCATATGAATAACCAGCTAAAATAACAGTAATTTTTAAGATAAGAAGACTGGTGAGAGAGCATATTCATCTATAAAAACGATTTTTTCCTATATTAGCAGTAATTTTTATGAAGCAGTCAGATTCAGCTCCAGTTTTTAAAACTTGGATTCCAACAGAAATTCAGCTTTTCTGTTCAAAAATAAGTATAATAAAAATATTGAAAATTATATGTTCAGCTGAAAGCTATAAAGTGCTTTCAAGATATTTTTCTAGGTTGCAAGGGAGTGTCCAAGTAAGGGTCAAGGAACAGCTCTATTAAGTAACTACGCACAATCTAATCTTTGTATAGTTTGCCTTCATGAAATGCTTCACTAAACAAAATGCATACTTTTCCACACACAAAAATGATACAATTGTAGGTGAATGAAGGTGCAACATAAGCACCAAACTTCAACAGGAAAACTTCTTTTTCACTCATAGATCTGAGAAGGAATGCAAAGACCCAGGAAGGACGTAAGGAATTCCCCTTTCATACAGACTCTACTCATCCTGATTAATCATTATCCTGACAGATCCAAAACAGAGCCGCATCTTTCAGCATAAAATGCTTACAACGTGCAATAAAAGCTACATCTGCTTTTGTCTGATAGAAGGCTGGGCTTCTCTTAAAGTACATCACAATGACCTTAAGGAAAGATAATTAAAGGAAGTAATTGCCAGATGTAGGAAAAAAATCTAAAGAAAATGTGCATGATTGGAACCAGAATACATGAGGGGGGGACTGTGGGTTGATTTGTTACTGTGTATAGAACTGGCAGGACAACAGGAGCTGTCTTTATCTGAACTGAATTTCTGGACACTAACAGCACAAATTAACTAACAGCTTGATTTAGAACGCAGCAATCATTTCACAGTGAGATGATCCCTATAATAAAAACTAAATAGTTAAAAGGCTAAGGACAAAAAAATCACATTTTTTTTCATGTTATAGATAGGTATTTCACTGATTAATTTATGCTGTTCTTTATATAGCCAGATTATCTGACAGACCATCTTAGTCAACTATTGAGAGGCAACAAACGCATTCAGACCAATGTTCAGTTTCATTACAGAAACTCAAGTGTTTGTAAAGGCTCTTTATTCCAATGGTTAAAGAAGAAGCCTTTATTGTTGTCCCACAGGCTCAAAATAACATTGAATATTTTTATCAAGATATTAGGATATAAACACCTTCTACCTTTAATGAAAAATTAGGTTGCCCATATTATTACCAGTAGGACACTTTTAATCTTCTGAGGGGTTTTTTGGTTTATTTTCCCCAAGTGAGAAATAAGATTAATTTTTATTTATCATTGAAAGAACTTGCACAATTGTAAAGGATACATGTGAGAAATAACAATGGAAACTTTGCTGATGGCAACATTTTTACTAATTGTTTCAATCCACAGGACGTAGAAAAATAGCCAGAAGTTGTTGGTTTTAATTCCCATTTTCCATCAACTTTTTCATAATTAGCTCTTAAGCGTTTTCTGACATATTTAAGTATATCTTGTAGCTTCATGAATTAATAAATGAGAGATATTTGGTATTTTTCAGTGCTTGAAATCTTGCATTCAGATATTTTAAAATTATTTCAATTTTTTATTTGAGCTTGCCAAATTTGTCAAAATGATAAAACTCTTTCAAGTCCAGAGATAAGAAATGTAAAGGCAGATTTTACAGTACTTTATTTTTCAGCCATAACCACTCTCAGCCTTCTTGTTCTCAACATTCTAACTGTATGCTTCAACATTTGATTTATGAAAGTACAAATAGCTAATGAGGAATAGGTCACATTCGATAAAAACTGGAAACACACTGGAGGTTTATCCTGAGGAATCACATAGCAGAAAACATTTTCCTTCTCATGCCTCAATGCAAATCTTGATTTCTCCTAAGTGGACCCTGGAGAATCATGACATAGAAGGCAGCTGTTGAGTCCAGCAGGCTTTCTTACTTCTCCGGATTTTTCCTCTCACTTGTATCCCTTACAGAGCTATAATACACAACGCCTCATGCGTGATCAACTCGCACGAGGAGAAAAAACACCGTTCACAGAACACAACCTGATTTTTTTGTGTGTAAAATGAGATTGCTACTTTGACATTGCACTCAATTTTCAATACTGGAGTTTTGTTGAAGTTTCTTGCCATTTTCATCACTTCATTTGTTGAATGAAAAAGATTACTTTCTCTTTGGTTGAGTGAATTGTATCCCAGAGAAAGTAAAACAACACTTAAAATTAGAGTTGCTAATACATTCACATATAAGAGGCCAAACAATTCCATTAAGTAGCTTGGGTTTGAATTTTCAGGAATCAAAACAGGCATTAAGTGTTGTAAGATAAAGTGCCATGGAGAAACCTTCACCCTTACTTTCATCTCTGAAGCTAAAGTTATAATCACAGAAAGCATCTGGGATTTGTCAGCTTTTGGTTCACTTAGGATGTGAAAAATATGCACATGCAGAATTTTACTCCATCTATATTGATCATGTATAGCATAAACACCTGACCAGAGTGGAAAGGCTCCATTAAGGTTTTATTTTTAGGAGCTGCAAGAAAAAAAAAAATAAAGTGTTGAAACAATGAAAACCAAAATGCACTCAGAATACTTCCCAGGAGATGACTTGGAAGAGCCAAAAGAAGATTTAAGGAGCAAGATCAGGTGTTGAATGGTCCTATACCCTGACAGAACCCAACTGATTTGCAGAATACACCCACAGCTAAGTGAAACAGTTCATTTAATTTAAAACATCTTTTCACTTAAACTCATTTGTTTCCTTCAGCTAAGGCCCAACAATTAAGATGAAGATGTTATTCTTGAAATATCTTCCAAATAACCTGAAATTCAGAGCATTGCTCAAATTTTCTTGTTATTTGACATACCATATGAGGATTGGGTTTTAATATCAGAGATGTGTGTAAGCATTTAATTGCAATAATAGTAAAACCATCTTTTTCAAAACAAAATATATTTTAGGACCAGAATCTATTGGGGGGCATAATACATCTAACTTTAAAATCAAAAATAGGTATTACTAAGCTCAAAAGGGGCTCCGTCAAAAAAACCTTTGCCTGATCAAGTTTGAGAAATAAAATTCCATTCATAGATGAACACTCAACAAGCTACTGAATAAAAAAACTAAATGCTGCAAATATGAGCAAACACCACTGCAAAGAAACAGGGAACTTCTCTGCAGCCGTACATGTGAATTGCTATCACCAGAGAACAACAATGTGAAGAGAATTCTCTTGTCTGCATGAGGAAACAGCTCTCAGACTCAAATCCGTGAGCAGATATGTTTTTAGGAAAGTTTTCCTGAAAGAAGCATCCCTTTTGCTCAAATACATACAATACTATGTCGAGCAAAAAGCGCAAGGCTTGTTAGGTGCTAACGATTTCTAAAATGTTAATAGCTCAATTTAGTGAGAGGGGAGAACAGTATGTAAGGAAAGGGACCCATATTTTCCAGCTGCATGACACACCCAATACCATGTACATCAGTCTCCACTCGCGCTCAAAGGTTACTGAACCACTGGGTATCCAACTGCTCAGTGTCCCAGAATGGAGATTTCCCTCACCAGCCCTGTCAGCAGTTCTGAGGACTCCAAACTATAACAATACGTTATATGAGAAGAAAAAAGGCACTAATATAATCTTTGAAAGAGCATCTTAACAATAAACCTAGAAATGTCTGTGGAAAAAGTAGGTTTTCCTTTAAAAAATTCTCCATCTGTGTGGAGTTATGGTTGCCAAGGAAGATCATCATCCCCCCCAAACATCCAGTTTATTCAAATTCAAGCACAGTTTAGTGAGTTTCGTAGCTTTGTCTGGGGTTTTTGCTACCAAGACCTAACACACAGATGGTGTCACACAGCTGCTTTTGAAAGGTACTGTTAAAAACAGTGTATCAACATCCTACTCCACAAGTTTCATTTAGCATTTGACAAATTTGCAAGCATATTATGTCTTCTAAAAACTTTTCACTTTTAAGCATATGATACCATCTCACTGCTCACTTTTGTTTGCACAAAATCTAATTTCAGAGCACTGTAACTGCTGACAATGGAACTGTCCTTGCTGCTGACACCACCCACCGAGCCCAGATCTAAATAAGGCCCCTGGGACCATCCATACCACCCCCTTTAGAGCAGATGGAAGCATGAAAATAGGACTTGATCAAACAAAGCAAAATAAAAACTTAATTATCTTAAAATGTTTGCCATTGAATTTCAAATAACTCAAAACTGCTGATGGTTTGTCATATTAAAACAGTATTACCATCTAAATGAAACTGACTTTTATATACACAACAGTACTGCCAACTTTTTTTATAATTTAAAGCATCATCTCTCCTGAATAATATATATACATAGTGCTCAGGCTAACATGAATTAAAATGTAAGCCAAAACCACAATAAGACTTTCAGACAAAGAATAAAAAATACATACAAATAAGAATGATCAGCATTTCCTCTCCTTATGCTTCTCTGAAAGTTAAGCAAGTTTACTTCCTAAGCCAAGACTAACACAGCTGAAGTATCTAAATTGCCATTTTCTTAGATTTCTGATATCTGTGAGAAGCAAGGAAAGAAAGTTATCTCATGCAGCAGTGAATTTGCTTCCCCGCCCAAAAGAGAGAGCACATTTTAAAGCTCTACAACTACCCAAGTTTCTTTTCCTTAGGAAAAGTTTCCTGCATACTGAGGTCATCTAAAAGAGATGTTTAGGTCTGTGTACTGCCACAAGTGAAAACTGAAGTACATGTAAGTAAGTATTGTGTCAAGTACCTTAGATTTTTTACTCTTTAATAAGCACTACAGGCTGCCAGAGAATCTGGTTGAGAAAACTGATAAAATACACAATTATATGTGTCTGTTTTAATAAATTGTAGGTATATGAATATACTAAGTTCATGGGAAAAAAAAAAGAGAAGCCCAAACAACTACAGAAACTCCCATATGTCCAAAAACCCCAAGCAAACAAACCAACCCACCCCAGCAGCTTGAGAAAGATTTAACTAGGTCTACAAAAGGCTCAAAAAAACCCCAAAAAACAAAACAAACTGCCAAGTACAATCCAGCCATCTTGTCCCATCTTAAAAAGAAATGGAGGTGAGACAGCAAGTTACATGTAATTCAGCACATGTAATGCAGTTTTACCTTTAAGTCTCTAATTTCTCTAAATGGACTAATGGCTGGTTTTTTTGTTTGGGTTTCTTTTTGGTTTGTTTTGGTTTTTTTTTTTTTTTTTCT
>VWZN01005606.1:1192128-1204543 GCA_013396955.1 Regulus satrapa | reverse complement strand
TGAATTCTCAACCCTTCTGTCTTGAGGATTTTTAAGAAGGTTCACACAGTTTTACAGTCTCAAAACAGTCATTCTGGATTAACCATTCACACTTTTGCCATTGAATTTTTACTTGAAAAGATGTCAGAAATCCTTAATTCTTTGGGCTTTCCTTTTTGCCCTCTTTGTTATTCTCAAGATTGCCTTTCCTGAAGCCGTATCTGAGCCGCTACCACTGCTCTTCATTTTGGGATCTAAACTGAGCCTAGAGAAGATCCATCAGCAGACTGATCTGATAAATCCTGCCAGACCTGACTGACTCCTCTCACTGCTGCTGAGCACCCGCACCTGGCCTTGCAGTAAACCTAATTCTAAAAGTGTGGTGCAAAATTCCAAACTGACCCTGCGTATACCAAAACCAGGTCTGGCAATCCTGCCTTGGCATATTTGTAATGCTAAAACTGGATTTCGCAAGTCAGCTTCCCTGGATTTCCTATTACTTGGAAAAACTCCACTGTTACAGAGCTCTGAGTCACGATACTTTTCCTGAGCTTGTGCACCCCACACTGGCTCCGTCTCCATTTCAGAGCCCTGTGGTTCCTTCACCAAATACAGTTCCTGTGCTTCTGCATGAGAACCCAAGGTTTCCAGCTTGAGAACATGGTCACCCTGCACACAATGGCCTTGGGAAACTCCTGAGGAAGTCAGTAGGTGTTCCCTGGAAAGCTCTTTCTGTAATCTACCTAATTAACAAACTAATTCATTCTCTTTAATTAAGACATCAGGAATTTGCTTTCCCTACAGCATATGTCAGTGTGTTTGGTTTCTCTTAGCAAGCTGGGGAACAGACCAAGCACATAGAGAAGGCTCCTTCACTGTGAGGAAGGGTCAAATCCCAGGAGAGCAGCCTGTGACAATCAAATCTCGTACAGAGCCAGGTGTCACTGGACAGGCAGGATGGAACTGTCTGGAATATCCTGCTACTACTTCTGGCAAAATATAGATATAGAATATAGATCTAATATTCAGGCATATTACCAAAAAAATCCAAGTTATGATAGATATTATCTAAGTTCTGATTAAAAACTTAACTATTTCAACCAGTGTCTGTGTGTCTCTTTTCTAAAACAATCCCAACCAGTACAAAAAAATCCAGTGAAAACCAATGCTATTCTAGAGAGCTTTATATATATATATATATATATATACACACACACATATATATATATGTGTGTGTGTATAAACACACACTTCTTATATCAGTGACAATTTATGTTCTCTCCAGCCCTCTCTCTTATTCCAAGAGATGTGTCAGGATTTGTTCAGATGTGGAATAAATCCCTGTTTTTCCTGAACCTAGTTTACTTTCTTTCTAGATGCCAGCAGCATGAGATTACTTCAGTTCTTAGTATTGCCATCTCTGAAGGTAGAAGAAAAAAATTGTATCTGATGTTTTGGAAAGATCATATTCTCTTGACTACAGCAAAATTACCCAATCCAACATGAAGACCAAAGGCTTTTTCTTGCTACTGCAATGACATTATGCAGTTTTTCTCCTCTTATGGAGGGAACATAAAGGAAACAGAAATACAGTACATGCCAGAGTCTAAGATGAAATAGGTACTATCCTTTTTAAAAAACATTTACCTCTTGCAATAGGGTGTACACAGAGTGAAGGTAAATCTTAGACATGGATCTTTTTCCCTTTCAGGTAGTCTTCAGGTATGCTAACATGAACTTAGAGAGTTCATAAAACCTCTGAGATGAAGGACAGAGGTAACAATACCATGAGCCAATACAACTCAAACTGAAATGACAGAGTGACAGTGTGACTGAGATGACAGATTACAACATCCGTATTATTAAGTGCTAGATGACATTCAGAGACTGCCCAGTCCTGCCTATGGTGGAAAACAATACAATATTTTGGAGCAGCAGCAGATGAGAGATTACTTTTTAACGTCTTTCACAGCTTCAACAGTCAGCAGGGAAGGGACCAGGTTACATACATCTGTAAAGAGCTCTCGTGGAGTTGAGCAAAACAGAAGTTACTCAGAAAATGTATTTGCAGAATTTTTCATTGACATAGTTAGCTGTGTTTTCTTTTTTCAAAATCATAAATTAAAAATTCTCCCATCACATACAAAAAAGGGTGAAAATGAAATTATTTCTCACCCTGAAATAGAGACATGAGAAATTTCTAGGACTTCCAAATCAGCCTTTCTATAGGCTCTAGCTCATTTCACCCATATACTTTGTGGACTACATTGCTGAGCCAATCCCTATGGATTGGCTATACACTGAGAATTTCACAATAGGAACATTCAAATTTTCTCCTGCTCCTTTCTTCCTTCCCCATCCTTGGTCCTTCCTTCAGGAAGCTACAGAATGTATCTCAGCCTCCCTGCCAAAACCCACCGAAATACAACTTGCCCCTTCTCCACAGTAGTTGCCCACAGAATCTTTTAAGACATTCCCCTGTCCAACCTGCATCCCTGTCCCTCTCCATCCGCTGATCCCATCTTTGCTCAATCCGACAACTCCCAGGGCAGCTGGTTCAGCTTGCTAAGAGCTGAAGAAAGTAATGAGGTCCTTCAGTCTCACCTTCCAGGCCCTTTGGAGTGGTTCTATCCCACAGTATGTTTATTTCCATCAGACAGTATTTTTTATGGGTTTTCCATTTTGGTTCTGCTGCGAATGCTTTTCCCAAGCCAGAGTAAAACACTCAGAATTTACCATGTTCAGTGGGGCTGTACACCAAGGTCCAATAAAATAAATGAAGCACTTCCAACAGAATAAAAATATCCTCTCAGCTGAACGCATTTTTAAGCCTTAAGAAATGCACATTAAAATAGAGACATGAAAAGATAGAGGCTTTCCCTCTACAGGCTGTAGGCCAGTGCAGCCAAAACTGGAAGTCAGTTTCAGATGAGTGAATAATCAATGTTAGACTACACAGCTACAAGGCTAACAGGCTTGTAGCTCCAGGCTGCAGCTCAGCTGCTCTTCAGCCAAGCCCCAACTGCCTCCCCAGACTGGACCAGGGGCATTCTCCACCTCTACAGCAAGGGAAATCAAGGGAAAATGCTCTTCCTCAAAAGACGATAACAAAATAAAGATATTTATCCTGAATTTTCTAACCTGTTAGAGCACAGTTTAGATTTCAGACTCTACATTCCATTCATTATTATTCCAGCCAGTTTTGCTGCTGCTCTTGGATGAGCAATGTGAAGTCTGTGTTGTCCATATACTGGCAATGTAGGGAGATATCCATCATCTTCCAAATCTTTCAATCTCTTTTGTGGCATGAAAGCCATGAGATTTTGGTTCTAGGCAGTCAGTATTACTGGAGGGGTGAGGGGGCATGAGTGTATATACACAGCTGCAACAAGAAATCCTCTAACCCTGTTTTATAAATATGCACTCACTAATTTTATGAAATATGGAGAAAATCTACTGGAAGTTGGGTGCAGAGATTATGTACTGTCTGAGTACTAACACAAATGTAATAATTTCATAAAGAAATCTGCCCATAGCAGCTAGATAACAGGTGAATACGAATACATTATTTATATAATACTATTAGCAGTCATGGTGCAATGATATAACGTATTCAGTGTTAATCTGAAATATAAATTATTTTTATGGCATGTTTTCAGAATACAGGCCCAATACTTCTTTCAACATACAGAGCAGGAAGAACTACTAACCATATACTCTGGATCTCCCTTTTTCAAAAACTTGTTCATCTATTCAGGTGTCTGTATTTCTCAGCAAGGGAAGCAAAGACAGTTTAGAATCAGAGTGCTTTAGTAATGAGTAACCATCATTAAAAATATTATACAGAAATTATTGAAGCCTTTTACATGCTAAATTACTCCAGGATTTTAATAATTACAAATTAAAGTTTGGAAAATATTCCAAGCTCCGGATGCAATCAGATTATTCTCATATGCTGGAGCAGAGAGTCCAATAGCTATTGTAATAGTTTAATGTGCATATAGAGAAATTAGGAATCAAGCAGATCACAGCCAGTTATTGTAACTAAATTACTCAAATGGGAACAAATCTAGCAGTTGATTCTAGGTGCAGAATATTGCACCTTCTATTGTCTGGAACTGACAAAGGAAACACCAAACATACCCTATTATATATACACATGAACAGCTTAATCACTCCACTTGTTAAAGCTTCTTTGCCTATTTTTGAATCTTAAAATTCCCGGTAATTTGTGGCCGATTGTCGCACAACGTGACGATTCATAAATGCACAAATCGGACAAAACTTGAACCCTTAACAAAGCCAGCCCATTGAATGCTCAGCCACCTTAAAATTACTTTTGTGTAAGCAAATATTTCATCCACTCTGCCTTAAGACTGGATCATGATCATCCCCCCCTGCATTGTCTTTCTCAGTACTGCAATGCAGACGTATTTGCGATCCAGAAGCTCAGCTTTGTACCGGAACATTTTAGAGATTTGCCCGTTTGTCAGCCTCTTACACCACTCAACAATTCTTTGATTTTCTTCTGCCTGCCAGAGAAGAATGCTAATGACCAGCATGGGTGTATTAATTCGTGCTACAGTTGCACATAAAACCACAGAACAGAGATAGAAGTCTGTGGTCTTCATAAATTTCAGCAGGCCTACTCTAGCTGATTAGGCACTGTGATATTAGAACGTGATCAGAAACCTCCAGGACACAGCAGAAAAAAAAACCCTAATGCTTGCAATGAAGAAGGCATGGGGGGAAACAAATTGCAGGAATACAATCAAAACATATCATGTCCAAATGCCTCGAATGGTTATGAAAGCTGCTGAGACACAACAGCCACAGAAACATTTTTTCCTGTATTTTGGCAAAAGCTATGTAGATAGGAAACTGATGAGTCCAGTGCGGTTCTAAAGCCAGGCTGTTAGCACTAGAAAATAGCTTTTCATGGTGATGGGATGAATGCATGATAAGCTGCATGGGATGGCTGCAAGTTCAGCATGGCTACATATATATATATGAGTCTGAGGTGTACAGCACATCTGAGATGTACAGACACAGCCCTCCTGTGAGACACTCGGTGATGGATACAAACCACAGAAGGAAGACTGACTTCCTACAGGAAAGGATGAAACATGTCTTTTCAAACTCCACTGAACAGTGCAGGAAAAGTATGCAAAGATTGTGTTGGCACTTTATAGTAAAAGCTTTCCTTTTAGACACCACTAGTTTCTGCTAAAAAAATCACAGTGCATAATATTCATTACCACAGAAAATCCTACAGAAAACAAAAAATAGAATGTGTTTTTTTCTTATTCTCTTTCATTGTTATTGTCTTGGTTTAGGACAAATTTTGGGAGGAAATTTTTGAAATGGTCTCTTTCAGAAAGCAAACTTCAGCTGCCCTTTTCTGAACTTGTTCGGGAGAAAAATAATTTTTGAGAGAAGTGGAAAAATTTGGTTATTTAATAACAAAGTATTCACAAACATGAAAAAAAAAATCAATAATACTAAACCATGAAACCTACTGTTGTTCTGAAGAGATGGTGAATTCAGAATGCCCTTTTGTGGGGTGTAGCTTGGTTTATCCAGTCTTTTATCAGTCCCCCCTGCGCTGAGAAATGCTGCATCCCAGACCCTGGTAGGCCACAGGTGTGAGGTTTTGGTTGTTTTTTGGGAAAAAAAAAAAGAAAAGCTACAGTCTGGGGAACTTTTATGCCTCAGGTAGCTAAACTAAGGAAAAGCAAAGGAGGGCTCTCTCCTGCTGTCTGTGCTGCAGACAACGCAGTCCGTGAGAAGGAACGCGGGGGAGCGAGTGCAGCTTCTGCAAACAACCTGCACACTTCTTCTCTCCCCCTTCGCCCTCAGAACCAGCCTTAAAGGTGCAGAACTTAATATTCAGCATCAACAGAACAGACCATTGGGGACACAAGCGTCACCAAATCACCTTAGGACAATTATCAAGCCATTTACTTTTACTGCTTTATTTCATTAAAGTCTGAAGCTCTATTATTAAGCTGACACCACACAAAAACCTTTATAGTTTCTTCTCAGTGTTGACTGTGATCACTCATAAAAGCCATTAACTTTAAGCCCAACTACTTATTTTAGGTCATATTCACCTAATTGCAACAGTGCATCATGTATATGCATGATTAAGCACTGCCACTTTTATATTTAACTGGTTTCATAGATAAAACTAGGTGACAGATTACAATCCAGACATGTAACCCCAACAGCGAATGAATCCCTAACCAGTAAGGAAAAAAAAAAAAAAAAACTTGTAAGGGATTATCACTGGGAATGGTCTTTGCTGGAGTTGTTCAAAGTGCCGTTTCTGACTCTCAGAAAGACCTGCAGCAGGTGAAAGTCACTGGAGCACCAGCTTGCTTGGTTCTGATGGGTCAGGAACCCTCAGCATCGGGGATGCAGGGAGACAATGGGACACGAGGGCAGGGCAAACGACACAGAAGCTCAGCGCTGTGAGTGGCAGACCCTTAAATACGTCCAAATTCTATCCAGACTAAAACAGGACCCAGGAAAGCTCTAACAATCTACAACTCTAACAGCTTAAAACTCATTATATGTTTACATAGAAAAACCAGTTCCTCTCAATGAAATCGAATTAGATGAGAGATTGTGAAGGGATGGGAAGAGGTAACTGACCTTCATCTGGCCCTTTGCACACACTTTTTCTTAACACAAGCTTGCAGGGTTGAAAAATATCTTTAGCACTTTCTTCAGCTGCGCTGCAATACACATTCTGATGAAAAGCACGGCAGCCCTGAGCACATATGGCAAAAAGATGTTCCTGAAGGCTCTTTCATTCGCTTCCATTTTCCTTCCCCACCCCACAATGGCTATCAATTTATTGAATGACATTTGATACCAAGGGAAAAGCGTTGTTTCCTTCTCTGTATTGAAAAACCATACCTAATAAGGAGAAAGCATTACTTATAAAGGTCTTTTTCCTAACTCTTGCATTACAGCACAGACAAATCTTCTAAAGAAAACAGAAGTTGTTCCACAATACTCTTCATTCTTAATTTCAACTTTATGACCCAAAACAGATCTTGTCAGTATTTTTTTCTAAATAATGGGTTTATCTAAATCCTAATTTGTACAAACATAAACGTGAGACAAACTACTCAGCCAAATTTTAAATAAATTCATGGGTAAACCATAAAATGGTTAAACCAGAGGTTAGAACAATACTTGTTAACCACAATACATAATATTTTACTGATACAACATAATTTTACAGCAAATTAACTTTACCATTTTGTAGAAATGGAGTAGAACAGGTTCCAGTCTCTGCTGCAGCCTTACTTTCCAGCTCTCTTAGGTTCTACAGGTTCAGCTGCTTTTAACAGACCCTCACCCACGCCCTGAATTTGTATATACATGCAAATGGTGGCTGATGGGTCGGAACGTTAAGTGAAATCAGCTGTGGAGATGGCTCCTGATCACGTCCACCTGAACAACTGGCAGGGGGCTAACGAGGAGCAGCAGAACAAAATTATTCTACTACAGAGAAATCAGGTTTTTTTTTTTTTTTTTTAATGAGAGTTTTACAAACTCATCCTCCTCTCATGAAAGATACTATGAATGTTCCTTTCTGGTCAACTGTTTTGTTCCTTCAATTGTTTGTTTTTCCTTAGTATAAGTCTGGGGAAAAAAAATTAAACAGTGGATGGAAACAGTGAATTCATTATATTCAGTTCTGGACTGCAATGCTGAACAGAGCTGTGGAGTAATATTTTAATAGCAGTATTGCTTTGAAAATAAGTTGAAACTTTGTAGTGTTCTATCTTTTTCAGATAATACTGCTGCTGTCCAAAATATAAAAAACTGCAGTAATTAAAATTATGATTAAGCTAAATATGATGAAGATAAGAAGAAAAAAAAATAAACCAAACTGGCAAGATGAACAAGTTGAAATTAGGAAAACCTCAAAAACCTATAATTATACATGGAGAAGTTCTTTATGGCTTAGTAATTATCTGATAGCTAGATTGGTTCAATAAATCAGAAAAGGAAAGAAAACTGAAAACATTTCCACACTGTAACTACTTAGACACACAAAAGGAGGGAGAAACAATGAAAATCCAAATAAAATTCAGATCTATGAAAAAAAATTGTGGTTCACCACCATTGATCTCATGAACATGAGAGCTGTTTCTGAGCTTTTCTTTATCCTGAAAGCATGAAATCCTGCACTTTCTTTTAGTAAATTGTAGAATTAGTTGTACAGTCACAAATCCCTGCACCTGCAGGAGACGGGGAGAGAACAAGAGCAAATGAGATAGGGAGAGAGATGGAGAGTTGTGTGCCTTTTTAAAAAGAAAGAAAAAGATAAAAAGTATGAAACCTAGAGTGGGGAAGACACTTGCCAAAGGATATTCTTGCTCTTTAAGTGAGCAACAAAGTGAGCCCAGCATCCTGAACTCCAGTTCAGTAGCTCTCAGTCACATCACATCACATTACAAATGAATAATTTAATGTCTTCAGCTATTACAGGTGAGACATTAAAGAATGGGACCTTTACTTCTGTTTTTAAAAATGCCACTTGTAAAGTGTGCACATCCAAGCTCAAGCAACAACAAATGGAGCTATGAAATAGGAACACCATCATTTTTAGAACAGCACACTGCCATTGCACAGGAGACCTTATTACTCAGGATTTGCTCCAAAAAAAATGGCCAGGCTCAGTTTGTAGCTCTTCTACCTCATGCTGCAGGAACCCCAGCCATCACTCAAGCTCTCTGTGTCTTGATTACCTCATCTATAAATTGCAAAATGAATTCAAAGTATGTGGTTAAAAGGAAACGCTCAGATGAAAAAGAAACATTTTTAACTTTGACATCCGAATGTGTCGCTTTCTCAATTTACATAAATAAGTAAAAGAAGCTACTTTGTTTCACATGGAAAGTCTCTGGGTGTTGCTTTCAATAGGAGCGTTTCGGCAGTGCAATTGCAGGACAGCTGCGTCTGCTGACAGCGATGGCTGCATCAAGGGCTGAACAAACGACCTTTTCTCCCTTCAACGTGCTTTAGTTTTCAAAAACTTTTTTCTTCAGCTGATTGGAAAATCATTCCCACTCCCCTGGAAAAATCATTACGAGCTAAATGCATTTAGGAATAGCTTGTTGGACACAGCTGAAAGAAAAATCACATATGAGGCTGAGCAAGCAAGCTTTCCATGAGTAGATACAGCTTTCACTTGATGAGCTCCATGCACAGTAGTCATCAGGAGACCTCACTAAATTGTTTTGGGATTAATGCTACTTCTCCAACATTTAAAAAATTACATCTGTTTGATATCATTTACGGTCAGTCTCTCTCAGCTGAGTATGATTCACAGCTGAATATGCCAGCAGTTATTAGCCAATTATGTGTAGTTCATGCTTACTTGTATATTCTTGTAGTTATTTATTCTTGCTGCACCGCCAGCCCGACCTGCAGACCACACTATTACATAGCTGCTAAATCACAGACTAATTTTTCAGAAATGCTGAGCTTTAAAACAGTATGAAAAAATTTCCATTGCTTAATATTAGACTGTCAGCTTCTTATGTGGCCATGCACTTGCTAGACATACACTTTCAACAGCTTAAACAGAGCAATAAGTAAAGGCTCTGATCCAAAACATCAGCTAAATGTATGCTGTTAAACAGGTATAGGATTCTGACAGTCTTCAGCCAAGATGTAAGCTCATGATTAAAAAAAAAAAAATTAAAAAAAAATTGTTTGCCCCTTTTATTAAATTTGTTACCAAAAAAGCCCAGGTGATAAGACTTTTGATGACAACGGCTTAATTTGATGAGTTAGTAGTACTGAATAAAGAGTGACAAGTCACTAAAAAGTGAATTTCATTTCCACATATTTGGAATTACACAATAAAGCCACTGCAACATTACAGATGGTTCAGTCAGCAATATTAATACAGCTGGACAAGTAATACACATATATTTGTGAGAGGTGTGGGATAGATCAAGAGCACTGTTATTTTAAAAAGGACAAAAAACAAAGATGAAAATTCAGTTCTATCACCTTACCATAACCTTCCATTTGAAACGGTAAAGATCTGAGACTGCCAGTTTACCATATAAAACAGAGACTTTATTCCTTCTGCTGCCCATTTCTCATTTTCTGTGAATGTTGCCAGTTTTTTGGTTAAAGTTACTACTGTGGTGTCATCTGCTACAGGGGTTAATTCACTGATGATTTTTATATAGGCAGTAATTTACTCAATTGGTATTTTCTTTGCCTGGCTGACAAACAATATGACTGTTACAGGTCCTAAAAGGAAGTTTGGTTTTAACATGTGACAGTTTACACTTTTAATTTCATATACATACAGAAATCCAGGTTTTGCTGTCTTTTTTGTCAGCTCAGAAAAGTTGATTACTATTTTACTTACACAACATAATCTCTGCCTCTCAGCCCTGGTCCTCACTCCAATCTGCTGGATGCATGTAACACTAAATTTAATTTTCCTGTCCCTGGAGACCCAAATTCTAACCCAAGAGCCAGTCACATTCTAAATGAAATCAGGAAGTTATAATTGAACAAAATCCCAGCCACTTGCCCTTTTTTCTTAACTGTATAAGACTTGTATGACTTAGTGATAAGATTTCATTTTTGGCCCTAACAATACAAAATCCTTCACCCCTAGGCAAGCCTGGAAAACCATACTTAGCCTGAATTTACCATAAACCTTCACTGTTAATAATATTCTCCCTCGCTGAAAACCAGTAAGCCTGTCTGAGCCCTGAGATTACCTGAGATTTATTCTAAATCTAATCCTAGCCTACTCTGAAACTACTGATAAACTCTTCCCTGCTGGCATTTCACCCCAGCAGGACTCTTAGAATGTCAAATAAAAATTTTGCATTTTTATAACCAAAATATATTCAGCACATACAATATCTTAGAGGCCAATCCCAGCCCAACAGCTGAATCAGTTCAGGGCACACTACAAAAGAATGAGCATAGATCTGAAGGTGACAGCATCAGGTACTCCTTCCCCCTCCAAAACTTTCTGGCCAGGCTCCGCAATCCTGGACAATCACATTGGATGCGTACCTGAGACTTACACTGCACTTGACCTACCCCATAGACATCTGGCTCTTTGCTCTCAATCCCAGCTCTAGTTTCACACCAAGGCAAGGGATTCCAGCCACAGGCATTATCCCGGACTTCTGAACCTTGAAGGACAACCTGACAAATTTGGCTCTGCAATTCAACACCCTAACCTCAGGGATCCCTTTTGGTCACCAGAACTTGTCAAGAAGCACTGAAGAGCAGAGAGCAGTTCTGAACTCAGCCCTGAGGTCTGTCACTGCTACATTCACCTTTCCTATTCCGACACCTAATGCCACTGCAAATATAAAACAAGGCTTTCTTGCATCTCCTGGGGTCACAAAGGTCTATTAATCTCCCCTGCAACCAGCTTTAAGCTACACTACAAGCATTAATCTTAAAATGAGTCTAAAGGATCCCGAGTTTTATTTGACCTTGGGGATATTTACCCAACCATAAGTTCTCCATTATTATCACCACTGAATTTTACTTTATTTCTATCCTAAAATGTGGACCATAACAGGGATTACCTGATCTTTCCTTTCAAAAGATTCCACAAGGTATTCTTAGGACTGCAATTTATCTACAACTCAGGAAAGAAACACAAGATCTTGATATATTCCTTGGTCTTGCAAGGCTGCAGGACTAACATGGAGGGTAGCAGCAGTAAAAAATATGTCACTGTTATTTCTCAGAAGACTGAGCAACACTCGCGGCTAGAGTGTGAAATAGCTTGGAATTCACTAAGGATGCCAAACATTTATTGCTGTACCTCAAAAGGCAGTC
Source organism: Regulus satrapa (assembly GCA_013396955.1). Lineage (NCBI taxonomy): Eukaryota > Metazoa > Chordata > Aves > Passeriformes > Regulidae > Regulus > Regulus satrapa. The sequence continues at coordinate 1,192,702 of VWZN01005606.1, read as the reverse complement.
AGAGCCAGAATGGATGCTGGTGTGGGTGGGCCAGACAGTTTGCACAAGCAAACATTTATCCACTGGACTGTGGCTACATCTAGAATTAGAGGTGATTTGGGAAACAGAGACTGAGGATCTCAATTTACTGCAGGCTTCTATACTTGAAAGCCTTCTGAAATCCAGGAATAATCTTGGCTGCTCAAGCACTGCTTTCTCAAGTACCTGTCCCTATTTCATCATTAACTCTAGATGTACTTTAAAAATGAATTTTCTCTTTCTTACTCACCCTCATTGTAAGCCTTTTATCCTCACCTAAACCACCTTCTTCACATTAAATCCTACAACATCCAGAAACAAGTGCTCCCATTGTCACTCTATAGTCTCCAACACTTTAATTCATCCCTAACTTCAACCTTAACATCATAGCAAAGATTTTGCAGTTCTGGAGCTAAGTACAATCCAGTTATTCTACCTAGATTGTTTTACTGTAAAAACACTAAGCACACAAACAAAAAAAATTTCTTCATACTCCTCTTCGAGGTTTCAACCTGATCATTAAATAATTCAAATATTTAACTTTTTTTTTTTTTTT
>VWZN01005606.1:1174363-1192088 GCA_013396955.1 Regulus satrapa | reverse complement strand
TTTTTTTTTTTTAAATCACAGTTCACAGCTGAAAGATGCTGGTAGTAATAAAGCAGCGAAAGTCTCAGACGGTGAACTTTGAACCACAACCTCAGTGTTCCTTACCCTCGGCTCACAGTAGTTTCCCATTGTGTGCTCCCTCACATTGACACAAGATCATCCTCCACATGCAGGTGGTACTCAATGCATACAAGAACAGATTCCAGCATGACAGCACAAATATGCAATTACAATTAACTGCTACTCATAGACACAGCACAAATCCATGCAATAGTGCTATGAACTTGTATTCAGATCCATAGAAATACGTTCACAATGAATAATTACCAAGAAGGTAGAATAGAATGAATAGAATACAGTGCACTCCTTAAACTAATCACATGAAAAAATTATATATGGAATTAAAGTGTTACAAAATCACCCACTGAAAATCTTTCATATGCCAAAATATGCCATTAGATGCACATAGAGAAAAAGGTTTTCCTTATCCTGCAGAACCCTTTCTGACTTCTTTTACCCTTCCTAGAGCATGTGTTTATTATTTTCATGCACTATATATTACTTCTCATTAACCAATGGTAGACTTTTTTGAAACCTCACAAGCCTAATTAAAAACCAATTAACAGTTCTTTTTCATCTCACCTTTGGTAAACTTTGCATTCATTGCTCCCTCAAACTTGGAATAATCAGCAGATTTGCTGCTTCATGTTTGTATTCTGCCACCAGAGCCATTTTTATAGGTTAGAAATGGGGATAACTCCTAGGAGAACACAATTCCCTCTGCACTTAAACATCCTGAATGAGTTCATTCGCAAGTACTCTGCTCCTTCTATTTTAAAACCCAATTCTTTATCTGTCTTCATCCTCTGCACTCTGGCTTTAAAAAGTATATTCTATGTATGGAAGCCTGCCATGTGGAACGGAGCTTTATATAAATCCTAATGGTGTGTGTATCATACTGGCTACTGCAAACTAAGGTCAAATTCTGCTTCCTTCACTTGCACGTAGTTTTGAGCAGGGCTACAAGGAGGAGTGTGAAGCAAACCCAAGTCAGCAGCTTACAAGAGAACTGCTGTATTTACCTTCTTTTGTTGGTTTTAATTTGTGTTGATTACAAAGTGCCTAACATTTCGCTCCAGTATACTCAGTATCCAAATAATATCAGAATGTTTCTACCATTTTAAATCATGTTCTTATACTGCCTTCTGCCCTAAAATCCCATGTGAAACAGTTGTTCCTCTGATGTAAAACTTGCTTTGTATGGGAAGATACTATGAAGTCAGTCCCAACACCACAATGGACAAAAACACCCTCAGGGCACAAGTGTCTGACAAGGAGGATCAGGTGGCAGGAAAGGACATTTCTTTTGTAGTGGCAACAATTTCTGTGTGGGCGTCGCGGCTTAGATCTCCCGAGGAGAGTGAGTACCATGCTGTAGTGATTCTCAGACACACAAGATGCACACAGATGTGCAAATCTCTCATAGCATAAAGATATACCAAAGACAACGTATTCAAATAATCAGGTTTTACTGAGCAAAGGACTTAAAATCAGAGACACCTTTACCAGTACAATTCCCACTAGGATCTGCAAAACAAAAAGGATGCCAGTGACTGACTTCTACCACAGAATAGTCGGGGCTCTGTGTGTACCCCTGGTTATTGACCTTTCTGTTGATGTACATGGGGAGAAATATAAGCTAGAAATATAAATTGACCCCTTTTCTGAAATGTAATCAGGCATTTACATGAAAATCCTTGTAAATATCAACTGGGCTTGAAAGGAAATAGAAATGTATAAGGCTTAGGCTCTAATTTTATAAGCAAAAGTAAAACTCATGTCTTATCAGTGAAACATTTGAGACAGTAACAGAAGAACCTGAGAGTCCTTCTTCATATTTAAACAAAATAAATTAATGTTTTTGTTGTTGCTAATAAAGCACATATGCACACAAATTTCCTGGGAAAATTTGAGCAATGGCAGATGGGTTAGAGCCTTGGAACACCTCTCCGCATTCTGCTGTGTTCCCATAGAAAGGAATTAATCCACAGTCTTAATCCTTGGGCTCTGAAAAATCACAGTCACATGCAAAGGTTCTGGACAAGACACCGACTCCTTTGTTCTTATTAAACAATATAAACAAATAACTGGCACTAAAACTTGCAGAATGACTATTACAAATACCCTCTCTAAATACACCTTATATATGTGCAAACTGAAATTGAGTCCTTCTTTTAGAAGTATAACCAGCAAGCCTAATTTTACTTTGTGCTTTTGCAAGGTACAAAATAAGCACACATCCACATACCACAGTTTTTTTAGTATCTCAGGTAATTTTACTCATGTGGAACTCTTCATCCCTTGTTTTAATTTTAAACAGTTCTCAAACTTTAAGATAACACAGAAAAATGCTAATTTTGAAAGTAATGTGCTGTAAAAGCAAACAAACATAACAAACCAGGTGAAGCTGTAATTACTGCATATGCTGACTTTAGCAACACTGAAGTCTGCATTTTTTTGCTTTGACTCTGGTCAGGTGCATGTAATCAATGTGAATTATTGCAAAGGGGTTAGGAGATAATTTTGAAAATATATCTGGAATGCAAAAATTTGAAAGTTAGATGAATTAGAGATGGCCGTATTGATTTTGATTTTACACAGAAATATCACCCTGTTTCAAAGTGGATCTCAAATCTTTTACAGCAGAGTCTTTATATTATAACTGGCTTCCAGTGCTGTGTCTCAAACTCTGAGCAGACATAGTCTTAACCCTTAACCAATCTGTAGACTGGTGGCTTCTGTAAGTGAGAATGAGGTGCTGAGTTACTAATGTCAGCCTGGCTTATGGCCATGCTCTTTAGAAAGCCTTCTAGACCAGTTCATTAAGGAGCACAGCCTCAATATTGGTAATATATACTGATTTCCTGTACATTGAAAAATGAACCCTGAGCCCTCAGTCTTTCACGTGAGTGAAAGACGTTCAATTGCAAGCATTTAAATATTCCAAAATTTACATAAAGAGCAAGGAAATGTAGCAAGTCAAAGTCATAGATACATTAAACAAAAAAACAAAACAAAAACAAGACAAAACAAAAAAAAAACAAAAACAAAACAAAAAAAACCACCCACAAAAACGCAATTATCATCAAAAGAAAAATGTGAATCTGGGCTTAATTGTAGGATAAAATTTATCTGATCTTGTTCCAAATCATCCATGCCAGGTTGCTGGGAAATCAAGCATGCTTTGGTTTTAAATACATTAACAGAAGAAAATTTAAAGAAACAATTTCTTAAACTTCTCTCAGATAAACCAACCTCAGTATCAATAATGTCAAACAGAACATTTTGTCTCCAGTATTTTCAGAAAAAATCCTGCTGCTTTTCCTTGTGACTATGTGCTAATAAATATGGGAACCCTCAAAAGGCAGGGCATGCAGCAAGGCAAGCAGTTTGCACTTCTGATGATTTAATAATCATCAGAGCCCAAACTCTAGGGGGGAAGGGCATTTTAATTAATTTGACAATCCATAGTGTTATATATATTTACGGTGATCTAAGCACAGTAACACATTCTAATTAGTGTAGTGGAATAGGGTGAGTAACACTGAGGCTGGATGGTGTTTGCAAGTAGTGAAATGTTTATTTACCATTTACAGTGGTTGGCCATTTGGAGAACAATGAGCCTCCTGGCTTCTGGGAGCAAATATTCTTAGAGGATGAGCGTTCCAACTATCTCCCCTCTCACACCCTCCTGTTATACTAGAAAAGGAACAGTGTTGTAAAGAATATCTGTGATTTTCCATTTCACATTCAAGAATTGTCTGTGTCTTCCAAGAATTTTCCTAACCCTTAGGAGTAACAAAAACACCAATTTCAGCCTTTACTGAAAAGAGCCTTTTCAGTATCTTTAAATTGCATGACTGAGAATCAAGTATTGAGATTGAGATCAGCAGTGTAATACTTAACAATTGGATGATTGAGTTGGCTCAGAGAATAAATCTGATATTTTAGAAACATTTTAAATACCCTGAAACTGTAGAGATAGAATGAACAAAATTTTTCAAAAGGGTAAACCTATCGCTAACATATTTGAAATTTAATGCACAAATATTAAATTCTTCCTTTTTTGAGTAAACAATCAGATTAGAAGGCAATTATCATTAAAGAGAATTAAATAATGATTACTAGAAATTATTAGAGGTAATTACAAAACACATTAAATGTAAAGAGAAACTCATCTTCAAAAGAACAATATTTTTCCTATGCATTTAAACGATGCCTTTATTTCTATTAACGAGGTGCATAATGATGACTCTGGCCATTTGAAAAGCTAAAAGTCTGTAATTGAACAATTATTAGTGTCATGCTGCCTTAGGGCACTATTTGTCAAGAGATTTATATTATGGTAATTATATCTACTCAGGCTTGAAGGATAGGTAACATCTTCTAATGGAAATAAATTACCCTTTATGTATATATATATTTTTTAATGTAAATTTAGGTTCTCTGTTTTATTATTTAGACTTTCCATACTAGAATCTTTGAGAAAACATTTTTTCTCCCACTATAAAGCACTATCAATTTCACTAGGCTATAATATGGAAAAAAATGCCCAGTGTCAACTCATTATGTTAATTATCTCACCACAGGGGAAGAAAAAAAAGATTTCTTTAATTCACATCTTTGGCTTATTATGTTTTATTTAACTTTAGTAATGTACAAAATTGCGTCTATAATCCCTACTGAAAGACAGAAGATGCTTAATGAACACACAAAAATTCTTCAAACCTTTGAATATATTTCATTACAAACTCATTCATTCTTTAATACCTAAATGAATCAATAGAATAAGGTAAAACAAGACATCCAAGTCCTTGACCATTCTTTCCTAAATGCTTTTCAAGTCCTCAAGAAGTGTAGACATGATCTCCACCCCCTCCTCCAAGTCTTGCTTTATCTCTCACAAGTAAGAAAAAAAGAAGGAAAAAGAAGGGGGAAAAAGGAAGAAGAGAAAGAAAAGCCTTGTAATTGCTTCTGATAACAAAGAGTGTGGGTGGGCTCTCACAGTTAATTTTGTGAGGTCCAAATCCTAAAGCAGATTAAAAAGAGCTTTAAAAATATAAACATAATGATTTCTGAAAGAAGAGTGTTTTTTCTTCTGTTTTCTTTTGATTTCTCAGCTGGCATTAATTAAGCTCAAGAAATCTGATTGGACTTAGTAGGTCATGATTTGTGGGAAAAACACTTAAGTAAAGGAGCTTCAAAACCTGGCAGGATGCTGAGCCAGCGCCTGAAGGATACTACAGAGCACCAAAGGCATGTAGGTGTATTTTTTCCCTCAATCCACCTAATGTGAAGAGTGATTAGTCCTGGAACCACTCGTTAAGCCTACACACTGTGTGCTTTAACCACTCCTCTCCCCAGAGAGCTGATCTGCACACTGGCAACCTCGCAATAGCTTTTTAGATCAGAGAGGTCCATAAGTCTCCTTAAAACCTTTCCAACACCGATATAATCAACTTAGAACTTATGGGGGGGTGCTAAACCCCACAAATACAGCCTGTCACAATGAGTGCAGAGGGATCCCAGGTATAACAAACATGGTGTGGTTTCCCTTAGAGAAAACAATCCCCCAGTGTAATAAGCCCAGCCATCCTTTGGCAGGGACGAGACAGGAGGAGCAGTGCCCTGGCAAGGACAGACATTGATTATGGGAAGCATGAGCCAGACAGAATTAGGAAATGAAATTCATCGTTACATCAAGATCACTATGACTGTGCACACTGCATGACATGATAGGAAAATCAATAGCCACATATTAACAAGCATGACCACAGGCCCACTTCACACATAAAAACCCCCAAACCTTTTCCAGGAAGGATCTGAAATCTACCATTCATTAACTTTGGTCACCAAAAAGAATTGCCTTTGGAAGACTTACTTCAGTATGCTTCACTGACACATTCCTACTCTTAAAGTCTGAAATGCTCCTCACTGTTATTATTTGTGTTAAATAAAACATAGTGGAAAACACTTCATTCTTTTCACAAATTCTGTTTCTGTCAGCTCAACCATTATTGCTCTTCCTCTTGTCAGTTTTAGCAAATAGCCTACTAAAAAGCTATCTGCAACTTAATTAAAACACACATTATTAATGCCATGTTCATATGGAAAATCTTTGGCAAAATAAGTAGCCTCTGGCTTTTGAAGCAACCGCAATTAAGTCTGTCAATATGTACTCATTGCTGAATACCTGAAGAAAACAAGACTAAGTGAAGCAATTTGACCTGCTTCAACCATCTCTGCATAAACTGCCTTTTCACAGAATACTGGAGCTAGAAAACTACCCATCGATCAATTATAAGAAACTGCTACTTGTGCAGTACAGCTGAAGGTTCTAGCTAATTTTCTCTAAAGAGAATAACATAAAATCTTGTCTCATGTAGGGAAAATTTACCACTAATTTCAATAAAAACCATAATTTCTTGGTAGTAAGAAGTAACCTTAATTTAACTACAGAATAGGAAATGACTGCTCAAAATGTATGCAGCTAGTTGAAAGCATCCCAAATCCAAGGCTAACATTTTGAAATATTTGTTGGTGTTGTAGGTTTCCCTACTGCCATCTCTCAATTTCATGACTGCTCTGTCTAGTTTGATCAGTAGGTAGCTCAGCCTCTTTTCCTGGATGCCAACAACACCACAGTTCTTATATTACCTTCTGCCTCTGAATCACTACAAGGGGCTGTGAAAACTTGCACTGAGTAATTTTCAAGTCATTAAGATTTTATCTTGAGGATTACTCTGAATATTGCACAGATTGTTGGGTTGGGGTTTTTTGTTTGTTTGTTTCTTTGTTTGGTAATTTTTTTTTTTTTTAGTGGATTTTTCACTCTTTTTCTTGTTTCCTTCCTGGTACCGCTGATGGCACCCTATGCCTAACACACACAGGTACGGTCACATGGAGCAAGAATTTAGGGAAGGTGAGATGGAGCAAAGACTCAGGGGGATTTTTTTCCCACTTGGAAAGTGGCAGGCAGAGAATTCAGCAGCTGAAAGGCCATGTCACAGCACAGTGGCAGATACAGTCAAGTGTGTGTGCTCAGGTGCCTGGTGTGGAACAAATTCAAGAAGCAGATTCAAGTAGTGGACTTCCCAACATATTTGTTTTAGATGTTAGAGCCCTGAAAAACAGGGATATTGTTCTTATATTTTGATCTGAAATGTTATTTTGATCACTCTGAAATGTTATCAAATAGGACATTTATCTAATATTGTGTCTAAAAAACCACACAGAAATACATACAAGCATCAGCCTATTGGTAAAAATGCGATACACATGAACAGGCCAACCCAATCTGTGCCACTCCTTGGAAACTGTGCATCTCATACATTTGCCATTTGCAAGTTCAGCTTCTTTTTCCTTTCCTAAGACTAGATGAGAAGCTGCATCAAGGCCTGTGTTAAAATGATTGAGGTTAGGAATGACCAAATTGTCAGAACATACTTCCCACCCCCTGTAAAGCAGGGTCGTGTGAGAGAGGCAGCGACACTGGGGCATCACACAGTGGGGCACAGCAGAGGAAGCCAGAGAAGAGATGTGATGGAGAAGAGACTGCTCTTCAAAAGCAGGGGTGAGGTTTACAGCAGACATTGCTGTGAAAGAGCAGGGGGAAATCCAACTGTCATGAGCACAGTCAGCTGTGCAGCAATCCTGCTAAGTGCATGTATCTGACAGGTCAAAGGAAATCACCAGGTTTTATTCATTCACTGTTTTTATGAATGCCAATATCTAGATTTATGTGTATGAGCTTTGTAAAACACTAGATGTAATTAAAAGTGTCGTTAGTAAACAACTTAGGTGAATAAAGTGTTAAACCACCAAGAGAAAGACATTTAAATAACATATTTTAGAAGCAGATCAGGTGTTTAAGTTTTATAAAAGGTGGTTCAAATCTGGTATTTACTATTAAGCATCTACTATCTTGAACTCCCATACTGATCTGAGATAGAAAACAAATAAACAACAATGTATCCACTATTCTCTAGGATGGAAGTCTCAAGAGTTGACTCTGGTAACACACATATATTACAGTGTACTGGGAAAAATATTTAATTTACCTTCTAAATTTTACTTGATTTAATACTTGTATCTCTCTGTTGCTCCACATCTATCAATATAGGATAGAAGAGAGATCCATCACTCATCTTATATCTTCAGTCACCACTCTTTCTTTATCAGGACATTTAAAAAGATATTTAAGGCAATTACCAGTTCTTGAGCAAAATAATAATTGTAAAAATTTTTGTGTAATCAAGTAAAAACTACTAGCTATGTAACATGTCTGAAGTTAATGCAGGATCAGAAGCAGACAGCTGCAAACCCCCCATTGCCTAGCCACATTAGTGGGACAATTCCAATAAAGATAACCCAAACTGTGCAAATTTAAAATGTCAAAAATAAGATACAGTATTCTGTATGTGGTGAAATGTCTTGTGATTCCACTGGCCCTCCTTTTTCTCGTGTTTTCAGACTTGAGTCCTGCCCACTCTTTGATTGCCATCAGTCCTCTCTGGGATGCACCTGTGGCAACAGCAGGCACCAGGTTTCATCAGAGTCTACAGCCAGATGCAAAATGCTAATGACATGCCAGGTGCCTTCTGGAACAAGAAACATGCAGGAGCTTTGAGGAATTGTGAATGTAAGATATGTGAGAAAAGTTTAAAAAGTCACAATCCCTTCACAGTAGAACACAACATGAGTCTGGAATGAGCAAAATACCCACAAAATATCTGCCTTATAAAAAAAACCCACAGCAGCTTACAATATGTGTTTTGACTCCATAATTTCTTCAAGAACAAAGCATTACACTGGATGAAATTCTAGAGTCGGTGAGTACAGTGAAAAACTTCTACTGATTTCAACAGTCACAACTGTGTCTCAGAGCCACTCACTCACCATGGACCTGTCTGCATTCCATGAGCTATACAAGGGCATAGGACTGTTCAGAGGCCGGAGGGATACAAGATGAACCTTCCAGAGTACAAAAATGTGCAATAGGACATTATTTAGAGCACAAAATGTACAGTAATTCAATTATGTTTTAAAGAGGTTAATTATAAATGGTCAAGCACCATGATATTATATGATATTATATGATATTATAGATATTATATGATTATACAATGTTTAATACTGGCAAATACGGGATAGGATTATGGGATTAGAAAAAGCAAATGCCTCAGATGATTCTAAAAGAATAGAATCAATGCTATATTAGTTCACAGCTTTTATACTGTTCAATGCTCTTTGATAAGATCAACAGGACAGCAGCCCATTTTACAACAAATGAATTAGGTGACTTCTGCAGAAGAAGATATGATCACAAAAGCAACTTGTAAAAGTTGCTGGTTTACATGCTGAAATTATACTTAATCTCTATACTCTGACATGGGAATCTGAGTCCTTTGAATAATGTAGATACAAATATATTTACAAGGTAATGGGGTGTATGACCCCATCAATGTGTATAACAAAACCTGAAGACTAAGGTAAATAACACAAAATTAATTCTATACTAACTGCAAATAATTAAGCTTTTCAGTATAAGTCCCAAGACGCTACCAGAGAACAATTTCATGCAGCAAGTAGACCACAAATGTCATGTTTCTCAACTTCACCTGGCTGAGCATAGGTCAATAGCAACAAAATAACAGTCAATTATGACAAGTTCTATAAATTTGGGCACTGCAAAATGTAACAGTTCACTCCACAAAATAAATATTTTTAGAGCCTGTTTTCCACTAACAAAATATTGGATCAACATTTCATTGCAAATCACTAGTGGATTTTTAGAGATGACAAAACACAAATAAAGGCTTCTCTCCCTACCCTCTGTCAAGAATTCTATTTAACTGTAAGAGTCATTGAAGACCCCCAAATTATTGAAATTGCTTAGGGAAATAAAGTCATCATAAGTCAGAAGAAAATTAAATATTCTAACACAAATGAAAACTATTATCCAAGACCAATTTCAACAAGTTGCCTCTGATTACTGTAGTATGCACTCAGAAAAGTCTAAGTAAAATCTGAACTTCTGAGAACAAAAACTCCTTTGTCTCCAACCTGCCAAAGCGCTGCACTTCCCAAACAGAGGTTCAGTAGTAAAATACAAGTTACAACATTAAAGTTTCATTTTCACTGGAAAGAAAAAGTAGAAAAGCTTTCAGGAGAAATCAAGTATTTCACTGTTTTATTAAATGCTGTCTTCAAAGATATCTTCACAGGAAAGCAAATCCCAAATTGTTTTCATGCCTTGAAAGTCTATATTAAACATTTTTCACTCTGCCAGAGGAACAATGCAGATAATATATATCTTACAGAATATCTGCATGGTCAGACATGAACATTTGCTGATGTATTATTGTCTATGGGAGCAAATATATATGTTTATCCCCTTCTGAAAGTCTTTATAGCTCCTCCCAAAAATGAATTAGTGCAAAAAATGTTTCTTACAGAATAACATAAAAACTTAATAATATTTCCTAGAGGGAAGAAAGGAAAATTATAGACATTACAGTATTTCAGACAAAGGAATGGTTTGACTGAAGTGACATTTGAGACACCCAGACTGCCTCATCTCTTTGAACTAGGGGTCTACAATCCTTTTTGTGCTGAAGTTCTAATCTATCAATAGTTAAAGTCCATCCTAACACAGAGCTGTGAAACTACACCAAGAAACTTCTCAGAAGTGGCAGTCTTACAAGCTAGTGAAAAAATGCAGCAGACACATTTTGTAATGCCAAGTACCTAGAACCCAAAAGCAGTCAGACAGATCACTCTTCTCACACACAGATGCCCAGAAAAGTATGATCTACCTCAGTGTTGCTGTAACAATGAAAGCAAAAATCCCACAGATAAAAAACCCGCACTGAAGTAATAAGTTTGCTAAAAAGAAAGGAAAAGCAGGTCAGGCGTAATGTGCCTGTGTGATTTCTCGGGGCAGCTCAGTGTGCCAGATGCAGTATAAAGCCCAAGGAGACAATATCCCTGCTAGCTGAATCATCCTTATCCTCATCGCTCACAGGGTACAAGCTGTGGGGTTTTTTTTGGTGTAACAATGTTTCTTAAGTGACAAGTCACAGAATGGCTGTGGGTTCAATGGGAATTGCAGCAAATCTTTTGATTTAATACTTGGACCATGCTTCAACCTAAATTCACCAGTAATTTTTTTACACTCAAGGTTCAAAAATAATTCAATAAGCTTTCAAGTGTCCTTGAAAAAACTCAATTTCTTCTTCATCTCAAACTTATCAGTGTGGTTTGGATTCTTTGCAAGATATTTTTGTATAATGTGTGATAATTTTATCTGGCCCATGCAAATTTAATGTATTCTCATGTTTCTGGAAGTATTTTACATCCCCTTTGTCCAGTAAACAACTCAACAGGGCTAGTGTAGAATAGGGCCAAACATATTGTGCACAGATAAAAACTAAATTGTATTTTTTTTTTTTTTAAAAAAGGTATTTACCAAATCAGAAACTTGAAATACAATCCTTCCTTCCCAGTAGAAAAGACTGAGCCATATTTTTTTTTTCATTATCTATTTATAAGCCTCCAAGACCATCTAAAATAGGGATCACCTGAAAATTTCGAGAGTCAAGAAAGGATACATTCATAGTGACTGACAAAAGAAACTAGGGCTATGAAGGAAGGCTTCAGGCTAGAGGAGATTTGCTGCTAGAAAACTGAACTCAGATTAAGTTGATACAATGGCTATCATAAGCAAGTGAAATATTTTTCAAACTTCTTCATAAATAGGTGGTATTTAGAGATAGAGTTGTCAGTGGAATTGCAAACATTCTGAATAACTTACTGCATAGATGACACTTCTTCTAATTCAGAATAGGCAGGGATACATCTGGATTGCTTTTCTATTTAACTCTCTGATGTGACTTGCCTTAGATTAAATTTGGTGGAATAGATTTCTCATTTATATTAAATGACATCAAAGAGTTTACCTCTGAACTCCAGATTTAGATTTCCATGGACTTGAGATTATTTCTGTGTTCCAGTTATTTACTGAGCCTACTAATATGAACATACCCAAACCAACATCATGACTAGCCTACCAATTTCATAATTAAACGTAACTCTACTCTGATCCTGAGACAAATCCTCTCATTCATCTTTTATCATTAGTTCAAATAGTTTCCTGCCTGTTTTGTCTGCAAGTTATTGTTTTCCACTCCTGAAGAAGGGACCTTTCTTTGGTACCAGAGGTAAACAAGTAGATGTGTGGGCAGCAGAACTAATGAAGCCTGGTTTACAAATCTCCATGGGAAGGTTCTGATGTCTAATAAAAGGAAAGCTAATTAGCTTTGAGGTTAATAAGTTTGGATATTAATAAGGTCTTTTTCCTCCACTCAGAAACCTATATTCAGAGCTTAACACTTTTGATTCTTCCAGGTTTCTGTCAGATATAAAATATTGGCCAATCAAAGAACCAATACATACAGTGTGATTAGGCCTTATGTTGGGGGAAGAAGTGATAAAACTAAAAAAAAAAATCTTATTTCCTTTCATAAGAAAAAAAAAGGCATTTCATCAAACTGGATAAATAATATTGAAGATAAAGCATGTTATTAAATATTTTCCAGCAAAACATTCACAACCCTTGCCATATATTTTACCTTAATAAATGAATGTACACATGGCCACTGTCCATGAAGACAGTAGGATTCTGCTTCAGATTCCTAACACTGAAATCAGTATTTCCTTAGGTTTTTCACTCCACAGAAGTCAAAAGAGTGCATGGAAAGAAAGGATGCAACAACGTGCTCATGTGAGCGTGCAGAGAAGCAATTGCAGGTGAAATAATTGCCTACAACCATGTAGGGGAAGGAATCACATGTCACTAACAGGGGGACAATGCTGTGAAAGGAACAGCCGTGTCTATTTGCACCACTGACCAAATCTGAGCATGCTGCTGCTACTGCTGCATTGCTGCCTGCTGTAGTACTTGAGAAACTTCCAGCCACTGTGGCATTTTAACATCAGCCAGCGTATAGGGTTTAAAAAATTCATTATTTATTTCAAATTTATTAAAATTCTGTCATGAGTGCCAATGAACTTCACATATATTCACTGTACAAATAATATGCAGAAATTCTTGTCTGAAAAACTGTTTCAGGAGAATCATCTTGTACTTTTACAATGGAATATATATGCATATGTACACTATTATGCTTTTATATTATGTAGCGTGATATACATCAAAACTGATTCAATTGAATTTCTTTAGTTCATTTGCTGAATTCTGTATTTTTAAATCTTATTTTAATATCTAATCTGAAAACAATAAAAAACTTAGGGATATAAATGCATTTTCCAAGTATTGGTAATCCAGTTTTTCCTGACTATTCTTGTCAAAGGTTAGTGGTGGAAAGAAACCCAAACCACAAAACAATGAGAGACATCACTTCAGCTGATTGCTAGGTGGACGAATCCAGACACATATTTCCCACAATGGCATTGCATTTAGTTGATTCACATTGACTATGCCCTTCTACACAGGAGGCATGAGCCAGAATTAAAAATCCAAGAAAACAGGTTCTTTTACACAAATAAATTGCAGCCTGATACATAATACCTCAAGACTTGATGGTAAATTTTATTTGCAGTAAGTGTAATTATTGGATTACTTATGTGATTGATACTGGAAAATAGAACCAACTGTACTTGGGAAGAATTAAGAGTCTCATTCTAAATAAGCTAATGGACCTGTACTCTGAAAGTTACTTAACTGTAACTGTTGAAAAATCAAGCTCTAAAGTGCCAGTATTGTTTTCCAGCTGTTGCTGGCAAACAGTTTAGGGAAAGTGTTTTACTCTTTTTAAGTTCATGTTTTCAGGTATAAAAAACTCAATTAAAATAAGACGCATTATAACCTTATAACCCCTTCACAAGGGCATGGCTGCCTTTTCTTTTTTCTTCTTGTTTTTTTTTTTTTTTTTTCACCTGTAGAAATTTCATGTTCATAACAGGCATCTTCACATTTCTATCAGAAAGAAGAGTTTGATTTGATTCACGTGGTTGCAAGTCAGTGCACTCCTCCAGGTAAAACAATGTTGGGATGGGTTTTCCTCTGCTCCCTCCATTTCTGCAGTCTGGGCTTGTACGATGCCCAGTTATACAAATCAGGAGCTCTGAATCCCATCTCAAAACTGTTTGTGCAAAGAAATGGGAAATCATTTCTCTGGATTTTGAAAGCTACTTGTAGATGCACAGAGCTGTCAGATGTCTCATCATAATGAATATGATTATGATCCTGCCTCTCTTTTTCCATCACTTCATGGCAGAAAGAAACCGAGTATCACAAATAAGGAGAAGACCTCAATATATTGAGCCTGTCATTTACAGGTATATAGATTTATGCAGTAATACCATAAAACTGAAACACTTATTCCACGCTTGAAATGTGCTTTGATTCATCATATTATATTTCAGAGAGAAGTGAAGCAAGTGTTTAATCCAGTAGTTGTTCACATTATACCAAAGTGCAGAATACTTAATGTGTATATTAATGCTTACAACTGAGCACCACTTTACTAATAAATAAAGGAGGAGCACAAAATTATGTAAGGAATATGTAAAAAAAAAAAATCTTATATTTCCTTAATCTGTTTTTGGGGGGTGATGGGGTGGAGTAAGGGTGGAAAGTCATTGCAGGTGTATGGTTTAAAAATTCAGTCAAACCAAGATCTTTGGAAGGAGCTGATACTTTTTAGTTAGACCAGTAGGTTCAGAAAAAGCAGATAAAAGTTCTGTCAAATCTTTTTCAGATCTGAAACAAAAGGAGAAAATTTTAAAAAGAAAGGTAATTAGACATTAAGAGCAATTGCTTAGGATTTAATTAGATATGAATTATACTACTCAGGAGAAAAGGAAAGTTTGCTTGGGGAGTCAAAGACACTCAGTAAGGAGCTGGATGTGAGGGGGTTGCCCTCTCAGGGGAAAAAGCCAGCTGGAATTTGTAACCTCTGGAACTCTAACATTAATGGGAGGCTGAGGGTGGACAAGGACTTGGACAAGGCTGTAAAGGACAAGAAAAACAGTACCTGCAGTGAAGTCCATAGCTTTTGATATTTGCTAAGTAATGAGTCTGAGTTTCCAGGCTTATCTTTCGAAAGTATTTTGTAGGTCATTCTTTAATTAAGTCAGAGCAGTTGCTTCCAACTTGAATTTTGCTTTGAAGTTTCCTGCTTCTGTTTCAGACCTCAAGAACTACTTATGTGCCTGAGAGCTTATCTGTTTTTTATTTCCCAACTATACTTAGTCTAATTAAAGATGTTACCCTACCTGTAAATCTTCTCCTAATTAGCAACTTCATGGATTTGCTGATGGCAAGTGCAAGAGTGGATCACTCCACTGCTATCAAACCAATAGGGAATTAAACTAAGCATGCTGAAATGTTATTTCCTCATTAAGAAAATGCAGAAACACCTTTTCCTCTCTAACAAGACCATTACTGCAAAATGCTGCCCTCCAAGACTGGAGTGTTCTTGTTGAGGTCTAAGAGAACACCTACCTCATGCTCTAGTGGTTGTTGAACAACAAAACTGTGATTAAAAAAAAATTGAGTTTCTCTGGCATGCAGGTGTCACAAAGGAAAAGATGAGACAGAAGCACTGACACCTGCAAAGAGCCAAATCAAAATGGAATTAATTTAAAAATAATATTGTTAGCAAAACTGAATAGGACATAAAAGAGTAGTGTTGGAAGAGACAGGGAGAGTAAACATTAGTGGACTGGCACACTGTTGAAGAGGGAAGGGCATATTCCCTACACAAGTTAAATAGGAATGACAATCAAAGAATTTTTTTCAGTCTCCTGGGTTTAAAAAACCCCACTGAAGGATCTATGTGTTCTCCCATGCAAAGGCAAAGCCAGAGGACTCAAAAGGCAAACAAAGCAGATGGGACATTGTGAGTGATCCAAGAACTGACTTAATTGAATGGCAAAGTATGATATGTACAGGCAGCTTAAAAGACTTACACACAATGTCAAGAGATGGAGAGGCCCCTGAGCTCACCTGAGCAATTCTGCCATAAAAGACCACTTCCTTCACCTACCCCCAAAGGAAAAAGGAAGAGCAAGCAAATCGGATATATTATAGAGGAGAAACTTTATAATTTAATTTTAAATTTCTTAAAGAAGGTCTCAAAATTTCAGTGATATAGTGTACAATGGTACTCTGTAAAAAGATCAGGAAAAAATGCAATATTATTGCAGTTCTTGTCATGTATTTATCATATTAAACAAATTAAACATCTTTGGAGGCTCAACAAAAAACGAAACATATATACCTTCTCCATTCTGGCTATTAAAAATAAAATAAAAATAAAAATAATTAAAAAATATATAAAATACTAAGAAGATCATCGGATTAAGACAGTGCAAATTCTAAAAATGTGATTTAATTTAGTCTGTTCTCTGAAGCTTCTCTGACAATTTTCTTTCTTCCTTTGAAAGTAATTGTTTAATATTTTATATTAAAGACCAAGTACAGTTTCAAAAGGAGGTAAACACAGTTCAGTAAAGGGACTCCTTAGATAGAATTCCCAAAACTGAAACATAAATACAGGATTGTGGAAACCACCTTAAGATGGGAGAGAGCAGGAACTTGATTTCCCAGTCTGTTTGCTGCAGACCCTGATGGGAATAAGAAGAAGGATTCAGACACTCTGGACAAGCACTGACAACAACATGGGATAAGTTTTGGCTGCTGCTTGGCCATATAGTGAGATAGAAGGAGCCAGATGCAAAGTTTCTAACCCACTACACCAAAAAAAAAGCCAAAGGCCAGGTTAGGGATTTGTGCCCTTTTGGGACAAGGAGCTGGGCCTGCACAGACATAACAATAAGTGAGGAGATCCCAATGTTTTCTTTGTACAGTGACTTGTGCCCTTCACTTTGGTGAAGCACATGTCCTTCCCTGCTCACAGGCTAGACTTGAAATTATTTTATCACCTTCCTGATTTGCATACCCACATTTCAAATCTCTTGGATCTGACCTGCACTGTAGACATCTTTTCTTAGTCTGCATGGCAATTATTTCTTTCTGGAGGAATCAGAGTTAAACTCAAGAATTAACTTTACTTGCCTGTTTTACATAGTTAACTTTTACCAGAATTACTAGAACATACCAAACAACTGACAGATGAAAATATAATTTATCACAGGTCCTCTCAGGCACATCTGCCCTGGTATTTATTTTCATCAGTGTGGCTCCTTACCTTCCTAGCACAGAAACTTCTGTTCCTTGCTTGTAAGGGTCTCTGGTGCATATTTCTAACAGATGTCTTCCTGTGACTGTCATCTTCATAAAGCCCCAGTGAGATGATAATCATCCCCACAACTTTCAGTTTATTCTAAGAATTTTCCCTTACTTAAAACTTTTTCTTCACTTTACAAAAATCAAATTCCTTCTAATAACAGAGCCCCTCTGTCAGGCATATTCTCCTGATTTAAAATTTCATCCCTTTAGCACATTTATAAACAGAAGAGCCAAGGTTTCTTTCGAAAAGACCAACGTCTTTGATTGACGCTTTTCTTCTACAAGACTCTTTCACTAACTATGGAAACAGTTTAGCAACAAAAAAAATAAGAAGAAAAGAACTCATAGGCTCCAATACAATGGATGTAATCTTTGGATGTTGTGTAC
>VWZN01005606.1:1122977-1171719 GCA_013396955.1 Regulus satrapa | reverse complement strand
CTGACAAGGATCTCCACCCTCTGCAGGTAGACCTACACAATTCTGATGCAAACATGAGCCCTTAACCAGGCTTTGTGCCTTTAAAAGCAGAATCATCTCACAGCACACAGATTATTCCTGTGCTGACTATGGATCTTGGAGACCTCTGCTGTTTTGAGGCACCTATTCTCCAAAATCATGACTTCACTAACTTATTAATCTTCCTCTGCTTTTGAACCAACAGCTAATTATTTTTTCTTCACAGTGTTATGAACAAGGGTGAGCAGCTTACGTTATTGCTCCAACTCTTTCATTTAGAGAAACTGTCTGTAAATAATAAACCCCTGTTTTTAAAGACTTCTAGAAAGGTTATATACCAACTAATACAAAAGATTTAAGACAAAGGATTAATTAAAAAAAAACCCCTCCAAGCAGAAAATACACTGAGATGCCTAAATTCCTCTCATCAATCCAAAAAGCCATTGCAAAGGAACAGCACATTTATATCTATTTATGCTTTAACTTCCCCTTCATCACCGTGAATAAATTAACACTCTTACCACTTCCACCCTTGGCCTCTTATTTTTGTGATAGCAAAGATTTATAGAAGCAAAGACATCACTTGTACTCCAGTTCAACAGATTCCACTCATGCTGCTCTAAGTCACGTCCTTAGAGTCAACTCTGACACTGTTTCCCGAATCATAAAAATTCAACATCACAGCCAGCAAATTTCCGTTCAATATTTGCCTTGAGGCTGAATATCACACACAAACAGGGAATGTAGTACTTCTGACTGTAACCACTGCTAACTGAATCATGTGATGTGAAAACAAATGCTTCATTATTTCACAACAAGGTAGAGAAGCTGCCATTTGATAATCATAACTGAAATTTTGGTAATAAAAAACCAGAATAAAATACTTATAATAATTTTGCAAAACTGTTTGGAAGATACATTAAAAAGTCATTAATGTTAACAAAATATATTCATGAAAGCTAATATAAGCAGAAATTTATTATAAAATGCACTCTATTGCACGTTACTGAACAGCCTTGAAACTCTTCCCACTGAAACCGAAATCTTACACACGGAATACCACCACCTACTTCTCAATCCCATAATTATAACTGAACAAAATGAACTTGTGAGATGCCAGTATCACTTCCAATTCTAATTCAGGAAAACCACATAACTTGTTCTGAGTGGGAAAAAAAAGTATTACTCTGGTTGAAATGGTGCAATCACACCATGTAAAGAAAATGTGTTAAAACTAGACTCCAATTGGCTCAGGAGCAAGGCTTGTGTTTACCACAGAGACTGCAGCTAGCAGTGGTGCCATTTCAGCAGTCTCAAAATCAGAACTGAAAATCAGCATTGTTTTAATGCAATGGACATTTCTAAAGGAATGTAATTATTTTCATTGATTCCAACAGAATCTTGCTCCTGTCTGGAAAGTTCACTTAGCAGCCCAAGCACACAGATATATTCAGTCTGCCAACAACAACTCTCACCAGTTTCAGGCTACAAAAGCAGCATGGACCATCAAGCCCAGAGAGATTTAGGGCTATTTACAGTAGATAAATATTTTTTAGTTTTCTCAATATGAAGTCTCAAAATCTCTTATTGGCTGGGTTTTAAATAAAAAATTGTTTCATTAGAGACTTTTGAATTATTTCACTACTTCTTCCAAAAGAAGTTTTGTTCCAGCCACCTCCAGGAGCCCTTTAGCATTCAGAATTCATACATTGTACTGAAATGATAGGCAAGTCTAACCCTGCCGAACAGATAACTTTAGAAGAACCATAAAAGACCTCTAAGTAGACCTTAATCACACTGTGTACTCTTAGGAAATACTTCTTTTTAAAGACTCACATCTTGCAACGACTTGAACAGAGGCAATTTTGCTCATGGGAATAAATCCACAGGATGAAGAGCAGTACACATGAACACAATATTATTGTGTGTTCAAGAGTTTGCTGAATCTTCACCTTTTCAGTACTTGAATGTCTCTGTGCCCTGGCTTCCCAATCTGAAAGGAAGTTACCCTCAGACTGTACCTATTGGGTGTTTCCATGGACACTTAGCTCATCTGAAGGCTTCCATGTCAGAATAAACCAAGCTGTTAGAGTACCTCGATGGAAACATGTCATGCCCATATGTAGAGTGTCATTCACTGGATCCAGAGTGAGCGCAAGGTACTTCTCAACTTCTCTACAGTGTTTCTAGGGATATACACATGTTGTGCAAATTCATCCATGGAGAGATAGCAGGAAATTAGGTGTGCATTTTCAAGGCTGTGTTTGGGGAAAGTTAAAGATAATTTTATGTTCTGCTGAGTTTCTTGAATGGAAGGAAGAGACAGTGACAATTCAACTGGCAGATTGGAAATGCCTGTCTGTGTTTGCTCATTTTCAAGTAGCAGAAAAAGAGTGGACCAATGTACCATGTCTTTCACACCTTTCTCTTACCAATATATTTTCTCAATAAGAGGAATAAAATCTGCAAATTAATCACATTTTCAATAGGGTTATGGTCCATATGGCTCATGAGCCACTCTGTCTCAGCATCTAATATTACAATTGCTCATTCAGGCAACAAGAACACATAGCTATAAAAACCATCCTGCACAAGTTTAGATTGGCATGAACTCACCACAAAACAGCACAAGAACTTATTACACCTATTCTGATAATTGCGTCTAGCTGTCCTTTAATCTATTATATTCACTAAATTCTTTGGGTTAATACAAGAATTCTGGTCCTTAAGAAAATTATTAAGAAAAAAAAGGTTAAATATGAATTAGCCCAGTACTCAGAATTATTTCATCAGCTTTCAGTTTATGCCTTATACAGAAGGTTATCTAAACTATGCAAAACTCAGGGTTCTGGAAGATGCTCTGTGTCTCCTTGCTCAAAGGAAACAGGGATTGCCAAGAACTCAAGAACTGAACATATTTAAAAGTCTACATCCACTTTTTTCCCCTATTAGTATTCATTATCAGGCTGTTACAAAATGGGACCTAAGTACATAAATAAAACTCTGGTAATGGTTTAGGAATTTAATCCTTCAACCTTTCATCTTTAGAGCTATCTTTCTTCACGTAGGGATCTCTCAGCATGGGAGTCACAGCAACTCAGGTCCAGTAGGAGGTTTTCCCCTTTAAAATGCAACACTTCACACTGAGAAATGACTTACTGGTTTTGGCTCGATTTTTAAATAAGAGACATTACAAGCTGCTGTACCTTCTCATTGGTGTTAATGGGTAAAATGCTAAGGTTATGATTTAGCTGGGCTTCAGCTCCTGCTGAGATGAATAGACAACAACTTTGTACTGCTTTCAGTTAAACAGGCTTGGGAGTTCAGTTTCACCTCAAGCCTGGCTCATGCAAGTTTTACACTAAAGTCAGTGGGACGTGGCTTGAACAAAGATTAAGGACCTCAAGATCCAGCCTAGCACGAACTGAATCCCTCAGCACCTAACAGGATCAGGCACACACACATTACTTTAAGTGGAAAATTATGACAGAAACTGAAACCTATTTCTATTTGACTCATTTTTCTGAGATATGAGGAAGAGACTATTTCAGAATAATATTAGAAAGTACATTATAATCCAGTAAAATATAAAGAAGTATGGAAGAACTCTGTTCATCCGCATATTCATCAAAATAAAACTTATTTGCAGCTCATATGGCTATCAGCTGCAGCAGGCAAATAACTTTCAAGCTCCAGCTATGGCATTATGAGCTCAAAGGCGGTAATATATTTCATCTATTTAATGCAGTGGAGAAAGGCTTGTATACCTCTTCATTTGTAAATTGAAATGCATTGTGAGGCTACATGAATAATGAATATTAAGAAAAGACACCTGCTGCCAACAGGTCTAAGAAATCCAAACTGTAACACAAACAGGTTAAAAATTCATTTCAGAGCTTTTCCATTTTTTCCAACATGACAGCTTTGAGAGAAAAGACTCTACTGAGCAAAATGGGTGCTGCTTCCTTCAGAGTTCATTAATGCATTTCCTCTGACATTTGGAAAATTTTCACTTCATTCTGCTCTTCCTCCCTTCTGTGTTATTTGTTACACTCTCCTTTTTCCTTCTTGTCTTTTATGCTGGGAAATAGATGAAATTATTTGTCTCATCACAGTAAAAGAATGGCTCATAATGTTTTTCTTTCAGTTTTAGTTCTCTATTACTTAACTGCAGTCCTGCCTCATACTTTGTATTATGGTTTTCATCTTGGGAATTAATAAATTAAACAGAAAAAAAATTTAATTAGACTTGGCAGGTCTGCAATAGCAGTGATTTAGGTGCTTTCTCACATCAAATTGAGATGGAATGTTTCTGTATCCTAAGGGAGACCAAATGAGATGAATACCTTAAAAGAGATTAAATTTTGTTAGGAAGGCAAAAAGAATAAGGAGCCACTTTGGAAAAAGATCTGATGTGCTGCAGTTTTATTTTTTCAAAATCTCTTGGAGAAAGAAATAGTTATCTGATCAATCCAAAGAACCCTTTTCGAAACTTGGCATACCAAAAGTAAAAAAAAAAAAAAATCACATACATTCTGACAACCTGATATAATTTATACTACAGTTTTCATTTTTAATTCTAAGTAGGATTAAAAAACCCATCAATTTTATTGGTGTTATACTAAAAGTGAAATTGATGCACAATTAAAAGCATGGACTTATTTTTGCTTGTTCTTATTTTGCACGTTGCGCTTCTTTAAACAGAATTGGGTCAGTTTCCCAGCTTAGAGTGCTGACACAGGTGATTGTGCACTACGATACCAGGCCTGTGACTGACATGTGAGGCATCCAATTTGTTTTGCAATCTTTATTAGGGAGACAGTTTCCACTCAGAAGCGCTACATACCATGAGTTAATAAGATGCCAGGTACACGGGGCAGTCACCCCAGCGAGATTCAGCAGAGGACTCCTGTCATGGCTCTGATACATGAGCAGAAAGCACATCTTTATCATAGTCTACATATTCATGCAGTAGTACTGACAAACTAAAGAAAATCACACATGCAGGCACGGGAGTAAGGGAAAGGAAGAGCACAAAGTGTACTTTGCAGGAACTGCTTTTTGTGCCAAATCAATTTTTACCCTATCATGAGGATTGCTTTTTAGCAGGGCATGTTTGAATAGGACAAGGACAAATAGTTTTAAACTAAAAGAGGGTAGATTTAGATTAGGCAAGAGGAATAAAGGATGGTGAAAAATTGAAACAGGTTGCCCAGAGTGGTGGTAGATGCCCCTTCCCTGGGAACCTTCCAGGGCAGGTTGGTGCATTCCCATGAAGCTGAAGGTGTCCCTGCTCACTGCAGGGGAATTGGACTAAGATGACCTTCAAAAGGGACCATAAAAGGCCCTTCCAACCCAAACTATTCTATGATTCTATGAACTGTAATTTGTTCTGTTAATCAAGCAAATTGGAGCCAATTCAATATAATCCCAAAAATATTTTTTAAAATGCTATTGTTGATCCAAGAGAAAAGCATGTTTTCGTGTTTTCATCTGAAAATGAAGTCTAGTTAAGTTGATAATACCCGGCAAGAGTTGCAGTCAAACTGAAATGTATGTTATTGCTCTGTTCCATCCAATACGCCACTAACACCTCAAGAATGAAATCCCAATTGGTTTAAGAACTATTAAAGTCATCTTATTTAATATTCTGAGGGATTTTGCACCTGATGGCAGTATCAGGGAAATATCATGTAAAATTATACACAGTACTCAGTGGAAAGGTCTGGGGAAAGGAAAGAAATAAACCACAGGCAAATCAAATACACAAAATTACATCTTGTTGCTATTTATTTTAGAACTAAAATAAATACTAATTAAAATTTAAAAACTACTCTATTGCCTTCTCATTATGAATTATTTCAGTTTTGAAAACTTTTTCTTATTATTTGCACAAGCAGGCCTTCATTCCATAGATCATTCCATAGAAATCAGTTTCTCTTGAACTGACTGGTATTGTTTTATTTTATAAGTAACTGGAGGAAATACATTTGTTGTGATGGCCACACAAAACCAGCCCACTATTAGCCATGGGGGCACAATGATCAAGTAGGATTTATTACTACAATTTACTGTAAGTGGGGATATAATCATAGCCCTTCTTTCTCCAACAGAGCTGAGAAAACCATTAGGTGACCAGCTATTACTTTTTCTCTGTTCACTTTGGTTTCTAAACAAACGCACTGAACTGTGCTGCTTTTCAGACAGGACTTTTGTGTTCAAGTATATTCAATTTTAAGTGAATGCAGCTACAAGCCACATTGAACCATGCCATTTATTTGGCTTTGGGTCTGGCCTGCTAGATAACGATCCTGATTTTTCATGGTAAATGTGACCAGTCAATGAGAAAAGTTAAATAAAGATCTCTCTGCTAACAAGCAAAATTGGAATAATACATTACAAAGCAGACTCAGCTTTCCAGACCTTTCATTATAAAGCCTAAGAGGTCGTTTGATTAAAGCTGAACAGAAATAGTTATACATCCTTGTTTAAAATGCTCACCAAGCTTAATACATTTAATGATGCCAGTTATTATTGGCTTATAAAGCCAGATCTAACAGAAGAATTTTAGCACCAAATTTCTGATTTCCTGTCCTTTAGGATGAACCCACATCCCGGTTAGGTGCCCAGACATTCTGCAGAGCACACAAGAGAGCAGAGACCCTGCAAAATTGAGACAAAGGTTCAGGAAAGAGAGCTTCCTCTTATCAGAAATCACTTTACTGAAGACAGGAATAAATATTAAATTTTAATTAGGACATTTTTGTCTGCTTGACTATGGCTACAACAGTTGGAAAACAGTATCCACACCATCACTTTTGAAGGGCTGCTCAGGCCAGCATTGGCTTTTTTAAAACAATTGCTATTACCATTAATAATACCCTGGCAGTAGTATTTATATGTTTCATATAATTAGACCATTTACCCAGGAATAACTCTCCATGGGGGGATTTTAAACAAACGGGATAGGTAGCATGTTGAGTAGCAATTAAGTGGTGGTGTTAAGGTTTATAATTGTGGCCTAGAGTTTGCACATAAACTCCATTTTATATCTGGCCCTAAGGATACCAACTGGGTAAGAAAATACATCAAAAAGTCTTTTTAAAATCCCCCTACTTTTTCCCAGTCCATCCACAGACAATAAATGAAATCCCTTTGCAATAACTGTCAAAACACTGAACATAATTTTTTTTCTTTGTTAATCAAAATGGTCATTTGAGAAGCAGTGATCACCCTGAACACTCTCTAAAGACCACAGAGGAATTATCCTAAATGTAATGAGTGCTGAATAAGGCTACAGAGAATCTTCATTTCAATTTATGAAACTTGTTATTTCATTTGTTGACCATTTGGATATGTTCTAAAAAAAGAATTTATCATAGATATCCAGAGTTAATTGATGTGTTCATTAAAACTATAGGCCCATAGGTGAAACTGCATGCCCATAAACCTCAATGAAAAAGCCATACTTAAGCATACTTACTCATTAGAAACATTACAAGCTATTTATTGCAGTGCTGCAAGACTGGAAATCAGTTCCTATATGAACTTTGCACTTCCATACCATCATTTAGCTCAGATACTTAGACACTTATGACATCATGATTTTGCCAATTAATAACTGCTAAGGAGCTTTCCAGAAATAATAATAAAAAAATTTTAATCTTTTTGATTTGACTTAACATTCTATGCAATCTCATGCTTCTTATTTCTAAAAAACCAATCTACACATTTCTATCAATTTTCCTGTAAAATTAAATGGGGGGATCAGGTACAGTTGAGATACCTGAAAATCTACATGGGATGCCAAGTTCCATCTTTCTCATTCTGAAAATGGAGGATTAATTTACGTAAAGATATAATATCCTAGCTCTCATTATATTTTGCCTGTTTCTTCTGAAACATTTTGTTTTTTAATAAAGTGTGAGGGAAATCATGGCCATACTGAAAAAAAAGTATTATTTCTCCTCTGACAATTCTGGTGCCTGAAATTCACCTGAGATCTTCATACATGTTAATATATTTTTTGATCAGAGGATTTCTATCACCAACAAGTCACAGCCTCTCTCAGACCCTCTCTCAAAGAAAAAGGCATTATTGTCTGCACATTAACGAGCAGAAGCAAATGTGCAAACATTGATGTGAAACATTTCTAACATTCCTTTCCTTCCTTGACAGGCAGGTGCCCCAAGGCCATTGCTATAACCAAACCATCCCCAGGGTTTTCTCTAAATTTACAGTTCTCCCTGTGACAATTGAGAGCCTCTCAAACACCCTCTTCTTTTCACATACTGAAATTATGTTCTACCCACTCCTCCAACAAGGAATGTGAAGTCATCCTTTGAAATCAACCCTAGGAGTTATGAATACCCTGTCTTCTTTCACCTTAACACCAGTAGCAGGAAAATCATGCTGATGTCTCATCCTTCAGCTTCTAAAACACAATATAGCATCACTACTGACCAGTCCTTGCAGTTTGAAATGAATACATTCACCCACTTGGAAAGCAATGAGCCACATCATGTGTTTCTAGATGATGAAATAAGCTGCAGACTCTCCAAATTCAGAAATATTTTGAGATTGAATGAGAAGACAATAATTTGTTTTTCAAACCAGCAACACTGTATGGCCAACATGCATTAGGGATGGTTAACTAGCCAGACAAAATACTTGGAGGAATTCTATGGCAAATAAATTAGCAAATACTCTTGTGGTGATGATGTCAAAAGACGAAAATATTGGCCGTATAAAGTGCACAAAATGCTAAGTCTTTTCTAAAGCTTTCCAATATTCATGCCTGCATTGCATATTGCAGCCTTGCCTGCATTTCCTTCTGGTGAGAAGTACATGTTCTCTCTCCCAAGGGTAAAGTCTAACTCAAAAGTGGGAATTTCCTGTTGACAAGTGGAAGCACATTGTTTCTGACAAGGAAAAAAGGTGGAATATGATTTATGAAGATCTAATACAATTTGAAACTACTCACATCTATCTCACTTAAAGAAAAGCCCAAAGGAAATTTAGTAAAGAACTATTCAATATGACATTTTCTGTCCTGAGTATGGAAAAGCATTCCTTGTAAATATTACACTTCATAGCTATGTGAGAAGCTGTAATCAAAATTAATGTGAATAAAACCCTTTTTTGATTAAAAAAACCACAACCACACCACACCAAACAGGTTGATAATGGCATTTCATCAAAACCATTAACTCTAAAAAAGACACAAAAAAATAGTTATTATTTAACTTTAAATCTGAAAGCATTAAACAAGGGCACCTCATATTTGTAGTGCCAGGACTTGCCTCTGTTAGTAATGATACTGTTACTTCTGAAAGATCTCAAAGAACCCCCCTGTTTTCTTCTAAGTCCATGAGATCTTAGACTGTTGTCATTACAGTCAGACCTAAGCCTGTCACAGACAGCAAATCCAAAACTGCTCTCAAGTCTTCTTTTGGTACTTTAATTCAATAGATTTTAGGGAAAGGGGCCAAGCGTAATGCAGGAGTTTGGAGATCTAGATTCTGAGTTCTTAACAAGTCCTTATCAGTATGAATGTTGAAAGCTTTTCAGAGACAAGGGCAATGCTGCCATATCTGTTGCGAGGGATAAGATCTTCTCTTTGAACCTGTGCCACTTAATTCGATTGATTGTTAACTTTTTTTGAATTCTAGTTTAGATGAGCATTATTCTCAGATGACATTCTCAGAAATGCAAGGTTAGACATATCTGGTAAATTAATTCCCTTCGGATTTTACAAATACCTCTATTTGCAGGCCTCAGCTCTATTAATTGCCAGTGTTTTGCTTTATGATCTGACATTTAAGCTAGAACTGCAGTGTTCCTGAGCAAAGGGGGATTCCAGCCAGTAGTTTCAAAATCCATAGTGGAAGATACTTTCGAAAGGAAAAGAGGGAAAAGTTAAAGAAGGGGAAAAAAAGAAAAAGAAAAAAAGCGATGAGGCAGAGGAGCTGCTATCTCATAAAACTTCAGCCCAGGATGGCCACACGCTCATTTCTCAGCTATTCTGTTTTAGACTCTTATTTATGCCCTAGTTAAAGCTGTTCAGGAGGTTTTGGATGGGGAGGGGGGGGCGGAGGGGGGCAGGAAATACAGATTAAAACCCCAGGTGTTGAGAGAATTATTTGGTGAAATTAATGTTTTGAAGTGAGGGGGATTCTGCAAGCCTGGAAGCCTGTGGAATGCCTCCTGCTTCCAGCAGGTGCACATAACTCACCTGTTCTCCTGGGAGGAAATACCCCACCTGCTCCAGTGAGAAACTATTGGAGGAGTCAGTATTGACTCTACATATGTAATCTTTTCATAAAGCAGAGTGAATTTTAAAGTAAATTGGGGAGAGGATAATTTCTGCTCTACTTAAAACATCTCTATGTTTTTCTTTTTAATGGTTGTAGAAATATGTATGCGCCTACCTCATTTTTGCTACAGAACAAGCTGCCTTTAGCTCATCTAGACAGTTTTTCTAGCTGATACGGGGAAATGCAAAGGACATACATACAAATAAATACAGTGACAACTAGTGCTTTTAACAAATTATAGCCCTTCAGATGCCTTTTTGACACCAGATCTCTTTCACTCACTCTTTCTCCTCCCTGTGTCTTGAGCCTGCAGAGAACATGGCACTTTCTCCTTCTGTTCAGAGCCATGAAGGTGATGATGCTCGATGTCTTTGGGGATCCACTTGATACTCCACAAAATTGTGTCTAAACCCACTCATGGCTGGTACTGCTAAATTATTCTCTACAATGTAATGTGAAAGGGTCTTATTGCTGAGCTGTGCTTAGGGGGGGTGTTACTAACCCTCTCAATGTGAGTCAGTCTCCAAGCCTCTAAGGGCAGGAGAGGAAGTCAGAAAAGCATAATAAAAATAATTTTGACAACAAATATTTAATATTTTATCTTTTTCTCCCCGCTTTATGCTGCTTTCCTGCTAAAACAGCTGGGATGAAAATGGCTTTCATTGGTCTTTAGGGAAACAGCTTTTTGTTTTATTACCATCATATTTTGTTATATTTCCATGAACCCTGGAAACTGCAGAAGCAGATAAATCCCTTTGTCAAGAAGACATACTCAAGGTTCCAGGGACAAAACTGATCTTTGCCTCATGGGTTAATAGCATTAATAATTGCCATTTTGATAAGTCTAAATATAAAAAGCCTGCTTAAACAAAAGAGTCAACCCTTCAAAAATGACTATCCATGATAAATTTTCAAGAGCAATGAAAATTGTCACTCTGCCAACTTGATAAATTGTAGCCCCAACTGGCAGAGCCATTTGCCTTGCAGTAAGCACAAAATGACAGTTCCTCGCTGAATATAAACTATATGCTTGCACCTTTCACAGCTGGTTTAGCTTGTAAAAGCAGCCAAAGAAAGAAAAAAAAAAGTTTCACATCTAACCGCTTCTCTCATTTCTTTCATATTAGTAAGTAGTCTTGAAAGAAACTCTCCACCAGGCTGTGGGATTGTGCCCTAAAAATACATTTACAACCACACCGAGGCAGTCTTCACAACTACTGAAATGATTTAACAGTGCAAGCACAATCACTTCAGGGAGAGAAAAATCACATTTAGTAACAACTCAGTATTTACCAGAACACACACACTCCTCGTATGTGAGGAAGACACGAACCCTTGTACTGAACTATGTATCATGATACAAATAAACACAGCACCCACTCTAATTCCATTGTTTAGCTGCTGATCTCTCTCCCTGATGACTCATCTAATCTTCCAAGTTGCTGAGCGTCGTTTACATGCTCTTAGAAAAGAAGAAATTGCTTTATCAGAGATACATTCAATTCTTCAATAGATGGAATCCCTTCTTTAAAAGAAAGAAAAAAAAAAAAAAAACCCACACTTGCCTGAAGCCACTTTTGCATAATATGTACATTATGCAGACACAATGAAGTTGATATCTATGGCTTTATGTTGCTATAAATGGATGCTTTATGCCTTCAAAAGGAGATTTTCATGTACTCGACACAAGCAGTCACTCCTAGTCCTAGTAAAACTTGACATTAGAGATGTACAAATGTAAAGATGTGATCCACATGTGCTATTTTAGGGAGAGCTTGAGGACTCTTAGTTCTCCTGGGGCACAGCAGACTCACAACATCTGACTAGGACACAGCTTGATGAGCAAGAATTGTACACAGCTCTTCCAACTTCCTGCTTCTAACAGATATTGCAATGGACAAGAGGTTTATTTTAAAGTCTTCTTATTTGGTCTGTCCTGTCCCATTCAGAGGGGTATTTTTCTCTTTAAAAAGCTACCTCCAACCAGCTTATTTTATGCTCTAGTAAAACACAGCTTCAAAGATCAGAAGGCTTCTGGTGTATTTTGACATGATCACTTCAAAGAAAGCTCTTGAAGCTCCACCTCAGGGCTCTGGCTCTCGGTACCTCCATCATACTGCTGTGGGCAAATATGCAAACAGATCTCGAAAGCAAAGGGAACAGCTGAGTTCACATATTAAACTGCAAATTCCAGATGTACCAATGACTGGTATCCTTTAATTATGTAATTTCTCACTCCCTCAATCTGCATCTTTGCTTAAGTTCATGCACAGTTCACTGTTTGGATCTCCCCTGTTTACCCCTCTCTGTACTCTGTCTCACCCCATTAAAAAAACCCTACAACTAACAAAAAATGAACAAAACAAACCCCCCAAATGTGTAAAAAAAATCTCAAGAACAGAAATGAAGCATGGGGGGGAAACCATCAGAACAAACAGTTAATGTCTTTAAAAATGGGAAAAAGCTGCAAGTCAGTCACATGACTTTGTAAGTTATATTTCCTAAGAAATCTGTGATAGGCTCAGTGTTTGCTGTGCTTGTTAATGTGCAGCTACAGACATGCAGTTTGCCTCACTACAATGATCTGCATGGGATTAATTTTGCCAAAATGACCTTATTTACTTTGCTTATGTGGTAAGATGTCTTTTTCCCTTGTCTTACACAATACAGAAACTCTGCATCACTGTAGCAAGAACTGCTCAGCTCTCAGACCTCCTTGCTATCCTGCGTTTGACAAGTGAAACCCCGTATTTAAGAAATTTAGTGTACATACTGTATGCAAGAATACACATCATAAAAGGAAAGACAGAAAAAGAAACAAGTAATACTGGGTTGCCACTTCCATTCTGAGGAGTGCAGGTAGACCCCACAGGTGGGAGGATGAGAGCCAGCAGGTGAACTCGGCTCTGGAGTTGGTGGAGGGACACTGCCCTCCCTGCACCTCTTTTAGCTGCCTCTACTTTAACTATGCAAACAGTGTGCAGATCCAGAGGGAAAGGGCTTTACTGAGGCAGCCACCCAATTAAATTATGCTCACAGATTAGTAAATTCCTCAGTATTCCTGCCTGCTGACAAAATTCAACACATCATAAGGGAAAGCACTGTGGCTCATGAGGATGTGACTAATTATCACCAATCAGAGAATGTAAAATAATCAAAATGCTTTTGACCCACTCAAAAGGAATATCAAATAAATATTAAGCTTCAGAAAACAGATTGTGGGAAATAATTCTATCTGAAAAACAATATATCTTTGAACACACATACAAAATATGGCACTTAGAAGACAATATATGTAACTGTAGATAATAATAGTATCATATTAATATATTGATAATGTATAGTGTTACAATATAATAGCAATGTATTAATAATATATAATAACTTTAGTTAGTGGCCAAGGTGATGGTATGATAGAGCTGATAGAAGATGGGCATTTGCTGTGGAGGAAGCATACATAGGATAGGAACAATGTCAGGAGATGTGTGACAATATCTTCAAAATAGTAGCTTAACCTGAGATCTTTAGTACAGTAAAGTGGTTCATTGCTTTCCAGAGGGACAGTTAATGGCAATAATGAATCAGTTACTTGGGTAAGATACATAAAATGCTGTGGATAGTTTTGTTTATTTGCCTAGGCAAAAATGGGCACAAGAGGATACAAACCAGCACTTTCTAAGAAAAGATGTTTCTAGGCCCCACATTTAAGAGTTTGATGTAGCCCTCCAAAGGAGAAGAGTGCAAGGGAAAGACACCTAATTTTAGAAGGAAAGATATATGATGCTTGTGTCTGAAATAATAGCAGACTATGACTTGACCCAGAAAACCTTTCACTTCCTACATTTATAGTGCTGCCAATAAAAGCAGGAAGACCATGCAGTCAACAGAGAAAAAGAAAAATGGTGAAGGTGTCTAGATTCTTGACTGAACTGAAATCACACTGTATTGGGGGGAGGGGGGGGAGAGAGGGGAAGAAATTAAATTTAAAAAGAAAAAATAAAAAAGAATTAAAGAAAAAACCTTCTTCTTTATGGTGCTACCAGTGTAAAGATATAGAGCTTCCTTTTTCCATTCTATGAATTTTTTTTCCATCTAGCCTAAGGCTTTTCTCTCCCCACCCCCTCAATATTATAACAGGAATTTTTCAGCTGAAAAAAAATCAGGTAACTGGGGTTATCACAAAGAAAGCGTGGTCATAGGTTGAGGTCATTTTCCTGAGGAGAGAAAAGCGAGAGCGAGCATGAGCAATACGTTTGGTTATGCTTATTTTTTTAAACTAACTGGAATATTTGTTGGCAGCCCTGACTGGAGTGTTGAATGCTCTTCAGCTGCAATAACAACTGACTGATGAACACATCCAGATGACACGCTCCAGACTGGGTGTGCAGGTACCTCCATGTGCACTGGGGCTTCCTAAGCCGCACACGAGAGCTGCGAAGATGCTTCTAAAGGTTTAATATTGGAAATTGGTTGGTTGGTTTGCCTCAAAGCAGATAACAGGAACCCAACCAATAGAAGACTTTTGAAATCTCTCTTCTAGAAATCAAATGGTAATTCTATTTAAACTGCAAAGAACACAAAGTCAATGAAGGCAGGGTTTTTTCCCATTCATGCTCTGATTAAATACCCTCCATGAAGTACAAAAGTACTTAGTACTACTTAGTACTGCTATTTAGTAGTAGACTAATCCAGACCAAATTGTTACATTTACCAAAAATTCTTTTCACATTGTCAGAGCTCATCTTACCAGTATCATTTGATCCAACAAATAATGAGTTCCTTTAAGTCATAGTTTTCTCAACTGGAGAATGAAACTCAGAAATGTGAATAGGACTGTTCTACAGAGAAAAAAGTGTTTCTGTATAATGTCTTGATAGAAGTCAAGGAAAATGCGACTTTTATGGTATCAGGATTAAAAGTATATGAAAGAATCTAGGAATGATAAATTCCAGAAAAAAACCCCCACACAAAACCCCTACTATCTGAATATTATAACATCCGTCTGTAGGGGCTGGCATTTCCCTTTCTATGTCTTACACAGACAAGCTTTTATTTTATAATTGAAGATAGAATTCTCTAAAAAGCAGTATGTATATACTGAAAGAAAATAGTTTAAAGAAATTAAATCAGAATCCATTATCATTGTTTAACCAGTATTAATGGCCTCCCTTCTGTTCTCATGTTAAAAGTTCTACATGCTACCTACAGTGACGATAGCCAAAGTAATGTCCATGACAAAAAAAACCAAACAAACAAAAAAAAACAAAAACAAAAAAACAAAAACAAAAAAAAAGGACTAGAAATGAACCAAAGTTTTGGAAAAGAATGAAATATTGTCCCCATCAGTTGGAGAGAATCTCTTGTGTAGCATCTGACTTGGCTTTGAAATGCTGTCATTTAAAAATGTGAACCATAGTATTTACAAAATTGGAAAAAACATTTCCTTCCTGCCCTTTTTTTTTTTTTTTTCCCTCTTCAAAGGAATAGCACACCTTTTTATTGAAAGAATGCTTGCAAATGTTGAATTGTTGGCAAAGAGTTATCTCTTCTGCTATTTAAAAATGGCCCTGAAGATTTAGTTTGGGGTATAAAAACACTTAAAGAAGCAAATGAACTCTACAAAAACAGATGACAAAAAAGAAGAGCCTTGGCAGCTGCTAGGCAAAACACTTCTGCTGTAGTTACAAAAGTAGCAGGATAATCAACTTTCATGATCACTTAATATTTTACTTTATCCTGCTGCTCCTGTTCCTCCTGCCACATCCTGGGCATCAACAGAAGGACACAGCCTCATAATCTGGCAGTTTAAAACCTGGGGGATAAAACCAAACCAGGATGGGTTTGACCCCATAAATACCCCCGAATATTTGCCTGTTTCGTTACACTTTGAAGCTGAGCATATGGTGAAAATGGTGTGTGACAGCCAGCTTTTCATCCAGCATGTTTTCTGCAGCAATGTATGGAGGCTCTCTGGCAGGGGAACAAGCTGTACAGGGAGCTTCTTTCCCCACGGGGAGATCCGTGGGTCTGAGCGAGCTGGCAGCAGCAGCAGAGGGGCTTGTGCAGGTTTGTGCTGTGCTGGGCTGCAGCTCCAGGGCAGAGCCTTTGCCAGGCCGTTTCCTCACCTGATTCACGTTCATTTGGCCTGGTAAATGGTACAACTTGATCATGAAGGGTCAAAATAGCCTTGATAGAAAACTGCAAGGATGCAATTTTATTTACATTCGTGAAAGACCTCATTAACACTTGATGAGTCATGCCTTTTAGACAGCCTCATTTGACCTCTCTCTGCTTTCTCCTATGCAGCACAAAGGGCTAAAACTGATGAGTTCAACTCAGTCCCATGCTTATGGGGCAGGCTTTGATCTTGTGCACTTAATGCCTATTCTTCAGCCTTGAAGAATGCAGGTATCAACTGTTACATGCTTCAACTCAGTAGCCTATATATTTTTAAAGCACAAAAAGAAGGAAACGGGGCAGTGGACTGGCTGCCACTGTCTCTATGAACGAGGTTACCATTTACCTCAGAACACATACATATTGACTAAAGGAGCAGTAATTCCTGGTGCTCAGGGGGGAAAATGGGCACAAGGATTGCAGCTTCATAGCTCAGGCTAAGTAGGCTCTCTGATCAGGGAAAATTAGAATTCATTAGCACCAAAAAAACATGCAAAAATGTGAATTCAGACCTATTTCAGTTAAGAAACTATTTCTGTCAATTTGCTCCTAGCTTCAGGGTTTGGAAAATAAAGTGTTCCTCCTAGAAAGCAATATTTTTTTTGGCAGAATAGGCATCTTTGAAGTTCAGTATTAGATGGGTCCTTTTCAGTAATAAGACAGTAAAGTGACTGGCATGCTACTGTGTCTATCTGAGAAATAAAGTGTAGACTCTACTGCTGGATACAGCTTATGTAGAATCTCATTTATTTACAAAGAAATAAAAAAAAAAAAATTACACCCACCAAAAAAACCCATAAGCAAAAAAAAAAAAAAAATTATTATACTGGATCCTGTGATCTTGGATGGTTGTTTGTGGCTTGCTGGGGGTGCTTTCAGGTCTCTCTTCTGAAGCCTGCTTGCACACTGTCACCAATTAGTATTGCATTCTGGAGCTCAGCAAGCTGCTAAGTGTCTTTTGAGCTACCATTCTGTAACCTTTCCAAAACTGACCTTTTCATTATCATTGCTCACCACTCTGTATGTGTATGAGAGAAAAACAACCTTTCTAATGTCATGCTTATTTCCACCAGCTTTTAAACTTCTTGTCAAAACATCCTGATTTATTGTACATTAAGCGAGAAAGAAAGATCTGATCTTTCAAATGCATTCAACACAAAGCAAAACATTTTATTCTCTTTTTCAAGAGGAGTATAACACTGCATCGTGGTCACCACCACACAGTGCATAAATATTATTGCTAAGGGCCTCATAGTTCAGGTTTGGAAAAGCATGTTGGTCCTTCTCTGACTGAATTGCAACGAGGCCCCTTCTCAAGTGGAGTTGGCTACAAATCCCCTGTGCATTCACCGGGAATTGTTTGTCATAAGACTTGTTAATATTTTAAAGGCATTGCTGCTCATGAGCCTTATAAAGCTTTTACAGAGTGTATTTGGTTTCTTAAAATGCATCAAAAATACTTCTGTAAAAATTCCTCTGGAGCTGTGGGACAAGTGTTGGGAAAACTTCATATTGAACATAATTTTTATATCCATTTCTGTTTCTCAGTTTTAAAGAAGAAATGCCTATGACAAAGTTTGTAAGCAGTTTCTTCTGGGTGAGTCTGTAAAAAATTGTGTCCAATGGATAAGCATAAACTGGGACTAGTTTTTGGTTTCTGGCAGTTTTAGACTGCCAGATGATTTGAATTTGTACATTCTTATTGCTGCAATATTTCTATAGACTGTAATAGTGAAAGACAACTATTTGCAGAAATATGAATGCTTCAGTCTTGATCCATAACTATCAAAAATGTTGCATTAGTACCTCTAGAATCTTAATAATTTCTTAAAGACAAGGCATTGCACCCCCAGACATGCCCACACAAATAATGTTACCTCCATTTTCTCTTCTACAATACATGGAAAAGACTTCTATGATTCAATAAACTTTAAGATTTTATGCTGATTTCCACACTATCCTAATGGAAAATACTTTATTAAAGCAAAACTTGTTAAATATGATGAAGAGCTATTCCCCAGCATTGAACAATTTGTTTGCTTGTTTGTGCCATTTAAAACATGTTAATTTATGCCTCAGGACAAATAAATATTAGATAATTTATTTCTAAGAAAAGAGTATTATGGCTCTCCTAGTTGTGGGGTCTCCTGATGGGTTAAAAAAATGAGGGGGGGTACTCTGAAAATTTTAAACAGCTCTAGGACATACTACATTATTTCAAGAGATTTTATTGTATAGATGTACTATAGAAAAATGTATTTCTGAGTTCATGGGAGGTAAACTCTGGACAATATAAGCAAAACCAACCCAAATATAGAGTCTGGGCTAAGACCATGAGCTATTCACCGAGATCCAAGTGATAAATGTACTTTCCCTGGAGGTGAAAATTACTGTTCTTGCAGTTTTTCCCTCTTTCAAGGCAGTATGAGAAATTCCAGATTCAATATTGTGAGTCAGCCACACTCAGCATCTAAGAAAACCTAATTTCAGTGTTCTGGGCATTAATGAATGAAATACCACGTACTCCACAAGAAATTTGGGAAAAATACAATCATTGAAATACAGAAACAATTTAAAGTACTACTAAACTAGAGGTGGATAACCAGATTTTGGTGACACAGATACTCAGTACAGGAGTATCTGTGAACAAACCTCTGTTTGTTCTGCTGATATAATTGAAATCACTTATCGTCAATACTAAGAATATAGTTTTGTGTATTCCCAAATGCAGTGAGGGGTTTTTTTTTACTCTAAAGAGGTTTTTCTTTAGGAAGTTTTCAGTTTTGTCCTGGCTTCAGCTAAGATGTTAGAGGTCGCCCCAGGGATTTAAAAAAAAAAAAAAAAAAAAAAAAAATCAANAAGAAAAAAAAAAAAAAAAAAAAAAAAAATCGAAGCTAGTTTTTCTTGCAGCGAGTCATAAAACAAAACTAAGATGGAAGAATTATTAGTTTCCACCCTGCTCTACTTGCTGCCTATGTAGAATTGTTCCCTATGGCACAGTATGTAGTGTTTCATCCAGGCTTATTTCAAGTGTTCAGCTCAATTTCAGCCATGAAATAGCAGCTAACGAGTAATCTCCTTTGGTTTATTTTTATCACATTTTCAAGTATGCATTAAAATTAGCATAATTGATGGTGTAATTAAAGATGTCAACCCAGCCCTGAATACAGAGTTTGCTAGTTTACTTTTACTCTTAGGATTTTTTCCTGAAAGCTTTCTGCCAACATCACATTGGATTATTTTAAAGACATTTTTAATTCCTGAATTATTGCCCAGGAGATCATAAGATGTTTTAAAAGCTTTTAGAATTACAGTAGTATGAAAAGTTTCATCCTATGAAAACCAGGAACACAATTCCAGCTTCTCCCATTCCATCTCTCCATTTCTGTATATAAAATTGATTCAGTCAGGAAGGTAGAGTCTCCTTATGCTTCTTTTGTAAAAATTGATCTGTACTAACAGAATGGGAGCACAACCACCTCAATAGGAACAGCAATTTCCAATTGCCTACGCAGGTGTCAAAGCTTAAGTACCTACCGTTAAGAAAACATTTGTCTTGAAGTTGTGAAGGAAGAAAGCCACAGGCTCACTACAGCTCTGAGCAGAGTAGCAGCCTTACACTTCCTTTTCACATAGGCTCTGGGTCATAAAGATTTCAGGGACCAGCACTGAAATACAATTTGAGCTGTTAAAATGGCCAGGGGAATGAAGGAAGAATAGTCCTACATGCCATATCACTGAGGGTTTTTTTTCCTTTCATTTATGTCCTGATTAACTCAGAGTGACAATTACTCTGCTTCAAAGATGACACCAGTTGCAATAGTCTTCCTCACAGCTTACTGTTTATTATATTAACAATATAATTAAAGATAGGGCTCATTTCACAGTCAACTTTTGGATTGTGCAGAATTTTTGGTTGAACCTAATGTCATATATGAACCTTACCTCAATGCTCTCATGCATGCAGCAAGAAATGTTCTTGTGTCCTCTCACTGTACCAGCCAACAACAGATACTTCCTGCCTGCCCTCAAAGTAGGGTGGCACATTCCTGATTGCTAACTTATATATGAGCATTATGAAGAGGTAGCATGCTTTTAAACCTATGAAAATTAGTGCCTTTTTTTTTCCTGCCAAGGCACTAATTCCTATTGTGCCTTTTCCACTGTACCAGAAACCCCCTACAGCTGTTAGTCCTTGCTCCACCAATCTGCTAGAATTCACAAGGCTCAAGGAATAAGTGGATTCTGAAAAAAATACGGTTCAGTGGAATACTGCCACATAGATATTTTCTTGCAGATATCCTGCTGAATATTATGCAGTTCCACAATGAATGGTCTGTTCCCAACTTAGGAAGGAGCCAGCCAAACTTTCTACAGTTGTTAGTAAGTTCAGTTAGAGATGTTTTCCCTTTTCCTCAAATAAAGTAGAAAGCAAACTATAAAACATCAGAATCAAGTATAAAACAATCTCTCTTCTCCCTAAACAGCAAACTAAAGCAAAGGTAGAACTGGGAATACCTGAGACCATGAAGCAAGTGTGCCTAGTTTGGAGAGCCACTGGCTATGGAATGAGCTCAGAACTGTCCCTCATTTGGTGCACAGCAGAGCTGCAGGATCTCATGTGCTTCAAGATAACTGCAATGGGATTTTAATCAAGGGCAATGCACAAGAATGATGCAGTGGCAGAGATCTTGATATCCATTCAGACATGTATAACAGTTATAATATAATACGTTATATATATATATTTATTCAATGAAAGGTCCCTTGTAAGTCCAAAACTCTTATATGAAGCAGAAAAAGTTTTGTATCTCTGCAGGTGTTTCTTAGGCCACAGTTTATGGCTGTATGTTCAAGAATCTTGAAGATTGACTGATGTTTAAGCATAACTTTTACAAATAGTAAAAATGCAGTATTTTACCTAACCTTGGTTTCTGATATGCAAACCAAGCAACAAATCTATTTCTGCCATTTATTTGGGACAATTCCATTTTTATTTTCCACTTAATTCTTTCAAATGTTCCTTTGCTGCATTTCATCTACCTTATAGATCTCCTCTCACTCAGCTTCCTTTTCATGAATCTGTTGCAGAAGATACTTTACCTGTCTTATACTTCAAAATACCTTTGTTTCAAAAAAAAAAAAAGATAAAAGAGGATTAAAAACCATCAGAAGTAAGTTTTGATAAAAAGGGAAACTTTGAAGCTCTGATATAAATACAGCACAATGCTTTCTAACATATTTTTAATTTAAACTCTCACATTAAAACAGAATAATTACTAGGTCCAAGGGCAATGCACGAAGATAAGTGCCTTATGTGTGGCTTCCTTCCCTGCTTCTGCTACTTTAATGACATTTCAGCTATAGAATGCTTCTGGCCCCTCAAAAGAGCTTTTTGAAAACAGAACCAGTCCATACAGAATCGGATTGATCAAGCAGTACAAGCAGCATCAAGAAGGAGACTTTGGAAAAATATGTTTGGGCTGCATTCGAAAAAAGTTTAAATAGGTACTTCTCAAATGTCTAAGTGGACAAAATTACCCTGAAGTTCTTAAAGATCAGGAAATGTAGTGGAAAAATACTGCCACTAGCACCCCTTTATACAAAAGCAAAGCCCTTTTGGCAGCCATGTCATCACTTAACAGAGATATAGTTGTAGAGAGCCTAGTTGATAGCTGGCTGCAAAAGAAAGGCCATGATGAGATACGCCTCGTATGTGTCTAACAGCAAGGACATGATGTCCTTGAGAGAAAAAGTTACACAAAAAGTAAGATGTGAAACCGCTTGGGCCAGCAGCTGCACAAAGAACAAAGACATAACATAGACAGACGGTTAATCACAAAAAGTTAGTTGTTCTCAAGCAATGTATCAACCTATTAGGAGCTAAGCTTTGCAATATGTATAAGCTTCATTATGCGCCAACCTATCAAGAGCTAAGTTTTGCAATATGCATAAGTTTCATTAACCATAGTATAAATGTGTGTAAGAAATCAATAAAGTTTGAGACTTGTTGATCAAGACATCTTGAGACTCGTCTCCAGCGCTCTCCGTGTAATATATAGTGTCTAAATGTAATTTTTAGTCAGTAGTTATTAGGAAAACATGACATCTGTCTTGGTAACAAGACTTAACATAGGCCATGGAGGTCATGAGTCTTCAATCCAACTCAAAAGTAATTACAAATTTACTTTGGTTATCTTGGATTACTTCAGAATTAAAGCAGTAATTATTCACATGTAAGGTTGTTCATTTTCAGATGAATTACAAACATTCAGGTAGCAAAGTCATTTGGCAAAAACAAAACAAAACGAAAAAACCCAAACATCACATGGGGGAAACGGGAACACAGGCCATAAGAAGACTATGACATGCTAAATTGGGACCTCCACTACAGACCATTAACCTCAGAAAACTAAATGATTGCATGTTTAAATTGACTTTCAATCAGGGAGACTTGGAGGCTAACTGATTGGAATTCATAAGTTACAACACACAGTTAACCCATACGGATGGTTTTAGCTCTTTGGGAGAGTTCTAAAAAGCTACATCTAATTTGAACAGGTATGGGAATTTATCAGGTTAGTTCAGTTTAATTCATTGTATTTCTGACTCACAAGATAAAGAGATAAAAGTGCTCTTCCATTTTAAAATACTACTTATTATTATATTTTAAAAACATGAATATATTTTAAAATAGACGTTCTCAAAAATCTGTATCGCTAACATAATCAAATGAGATTTAGGCATTCAGATGTGGCAATACTAGCAAGTTTGAGGAGACAAGTATGTAGGCATATAAATAAGTTTATTCCATGTTAAATGAAAATAGAAAGTGTGAAATGAACTGGATTAAGAGTCAAAGTGAAGT
Organism: Regulus satrapa; assembly: GCA_013396955.1. NCBI lineage: Eukaryota > Metazoa > Chordata > Aves > Passeriformes > Regulidae > Regulus > Regulus satrapa. Next base: position 1,148,340 of record VWZN01005606.1, on the reverse strand, counting down.
ATAACCACTTCATCTATAATTTCTTTGCAGTTATATCTATAGTCAAGACTCTTAATTCATGCGTGCAATTATGGTTGGCAAATACCTAGTGTAAGCCAATATTCTGTGCAACTATCTTTCCATCTGCAATTCTGCATGGAAACTAGGAAAAAATGCCTGAGAATAATATCTATAAGTTGGAGGTTATGGCACCGATTAACAAGAATGACAAAGTGAAAGCACAGAAAATCTGATTGAGTGACAACCACTGACAAAACTTTGGAAGAAGAAAGGGATGCGTAAGCAAGGAGACAAGAAAAAGCAGAAGTATTCCTAATCACTTCCACTATGTATAAACTGATTAATGCTCAAAAATAACCAGCACGCTGTCATCTCACACTTCCAAATACAACTTCTCAAAGTGGTTTCTAATGTGTATTTCTGACAGCCATGAATCAAAGAGATCTGCTATTTGGCATGAAAATCTAGAAACCAAATTGTACACTGCCAGCATAAATGTGCCAAAAGTAGCAAGAGTTTGAAGGCAATATGTCAACTTGTCCACACAGTCCTCTAGACTGAATATTTTGTCAAGATGTGTGTCACACAGATAACAGGAAAATAGTTTAAAGGAATATAGTCCTTCTAGTGAAATACTTCAGTGTAATTACAAATCAGTTATCCATTGCTCTGGATTACCTAGTGGTCTAGCACACCTTAAACGGACAGATACTTTAACTTATTTTTTAACCTCCATAGTAGGTCAATGCCCTAGCCATCAATTTTACTCTTCCTTCCAGATAAATGAGGCAATGACCCTATTAACTGTTTCCTTGAGCAGCTCAGTGACAGCACAGTGCTCGCTTTGCAGAGCATGTTACAAACACAGTAATGATATGGCCTGACAAACTGCTTGACTGCATATTATTTAATGCTCACAGGGCCACTAAGTGCAGTGAAATTTGTGCTCATAAGATTAAACTAGGCAGCATTGGCAATTGTTTCATTCGGTGGCTGGAATTCTCAAGAGGAGGTTACCTAAATCATCTCAGAGCTGATGGGCCAGCAGTGTGGGCAGAGGAGAAAAGGACAAAAGCAGAGAAGGCAACTGGGAAAATGCAGGAACTCGGAGCAGCCTTGAGTCAGACACCTTAGGTAAAGCCTGAAATCCAGCCTGAGAGAGGCATTCTGGGGTGCTCCTAAAGTTCTGAGACACTACCAGGAAAAGCATGAGAAACTTTGATTTGCTTAGCTTATGAGTACCGCAGACTCCGCTCACCACATACAACACCACAGAAAGGAAAACTGGCAAAATTCATTACTCATTACTGTTTCAGTCAACTTTCAAGTCAATTTTGAAGTTCTGAGGTGCATTCATCCTATCTCCATTGCAAAAAATGTTGAGATTATTGCTTGACACTTGTCATTGTACACCACATCACCATAATCAGAATTGTGCATACATACATACCCCAGGCACATGTCAGTTCAATGGCTTGACGCTGTTGGTACAGAAAGCTGAGAGGAAATACACTGGTCTTTAACAGCGTCTACAAAGCGCTTCATAGTGTTTTCAGAAATAAAACACATTTAAAACCTGGCTGAAAAATACAGTCTTTAGTTGTGCCATTTGGTTGCCTCACCATTTGCCATTCTGAGGAAAGATCCTTTTATTTTTCCTTGTTAAACAACAACTTCGATCATCCTGAAATAATAACAACAACAAAAAGGATTTGGGTAGTATGTCTGGGACATTTGCCCTAAACACAGCAACAGATGTGGAATATCCCAGGACTGGTTCCATGTGTTGATAACTGCTGCTTAGAAAAGTCAGAAAGAGCAGAAAATATGCATAACAGAAAAGTGAAGAACTGTTGCTCCCTAGTGCCTAAAAAAAGTAATCCCCTGAATAAAGAGCTGAGTAGTTCTATAAAGGAAAAACAATAAGGTGAGCCATGTATTCAAGCCTTTAACTGTAAGCAACATGATATGTTTCGTGTTATTCTTAACATTTTGCTCCAATTTAAGCATTTCAGAAACACTGAACTATACAAAATAGAAATAGCTTCCCACATTCAATCATGCTTCAACCATCTTGCAAATAATTCATAGATAATAGAAAGAAGTGAAATCAACTGTCAGAAGCTGGATTGCAGGATCTGTGTTATGTGCTTCCATTTCAATGTTTACAAAGAATGGATTAAATTTAGGTGATATTGAATTTGAATTTAGTGTTTATATTATGAATTACCATGAAATTTTAATGCATGGACTGCTTTAAATATATTTTCATTCATGTATCAAGGAGTACAAATGCAGAAAATAGTACGTTTATCCATTCTTAAGGCATTAAGAACATAATCGCCTTGTGATTGTAAGCTGTTTTGTTCTATTTTATTTATTATTCAGCATAGTCCTTTGGTTTTGTAGATTGGGCTAGAATATTTGCTGGCAGAAGATGACCTGACATGATTTTAACTATTCTAGGCTTTTACTGCTGTTGTAGTCAATGTTCTGTTTGTTTTCCAAACTATGAAACTTAAAATGTATCTTCAACTAAAATTATTATTTATTTCTCCAAGACCCTTAAATGCTACTCTAAAATTATCCTCTTTTAAGTGTAGTACCTCTGTAGGGTACTTCCAAAGTCCTTTTAACCACTAGTGAATCACTTAACATTTCATCCAGCTCTTTGATGTGGGAGTTTTTTTCTCAGCTGCTTCAGGGCCAGGAGCAAGATGCAGGAGATGGTTTTTAGTGTTGGGTCTTAGATGCTTATTTTTCTTATCAGTGCTACGTTCTTACAAGGGAGTGAGTTCTCAGCACCTCAGCTTCTAGGTAGAAATGGCAATGATAACTTTTAACTACAAGATCTCTTAAGAGTAAACTTAACAAATGAATAATTGCCAGATAGATTATTTTTACCGTTAACCCAATAACTAGATAACTGTGACCCGCAGTCAGCATTCTACACCCAAGCACTCAATATCACCCAAACCCATGTGGAAGAAGGAAGAAGAAAAAAGAGTAAATGCCCTAAAACTGCCATCTTGCTGCACATACATTAGTATATCTTAAAACCTAAAGCCACGAGTTTTCACCATGTGACTTTACATACTTCTATTCAAACTACGGACCCATAATACCAGTTCTATCACTTGATTTTGGAAGCCTTCTCCATGGCGTCAGGTCAAACGCGTTCTGTTGAAGGTCAGTGCTTGTCAGCACAGAAAGCCCAAATTTCCCTGTGCCCAGGGTTCTAACACTTTTGTATGGTTTTATGCATTTCAAACCAGACTTTTGACAGGTTTAAATGGGATAGTTTACAGTCTCAGAACTGTGAGAATCTCATACCCAGGCCTAGCGAAAATGGACTGCTGAATTTATTTAATACTCCAAGAGTTCCACCCAAGTCTCTCTCTCTCTTTTGCATGCACAGACCGGGCTTTTCAACTGTTAGCCCTGGCCAGCCTCGCCATGCCCATAGGAGCCAGGACATGTGCGGCCCCTCTGGCCTCCTCCTGAGGAGAAGGGCAGCCAAAGGGCCCTCCACTCACACACTTTGGGATCGGCTACTTAGAGCTGAACGGAGGAAAGCTCCACATGCCCAGCCTCTGAAAGAGAGTAGGAGAGGGGAAAGCTGAGCCCTGCTGGGCACAGCAGCCCTGCCCAGCCAGCCTGGGAGCCCACGCAGCACGGGGAGCGGCCTGAGCCTGTGCTGCCCTGCCATAGCTACAGGCCCGCAAGTGCTGCCTCCGGCAAGAATTGGAAATTTCCCCACCAGAAAATTGGAAATTTTCTTCCTCTGCGACTGCACCGCGTGGGGTTTTCACCCAAACCCTCCTCCCTGGACTGGATTTGACCTTGGCAGCATCTGAAAGAGTCTCCTGCTTCTGACAGCCAGCGCTGGCCTGTTGTATCCCGCAATAATGAGCTCCGCCTTAGTGGAGCCTGGATCGATCTCCCTGCCAGTTGTCAGCCCTTACTTATTCATTTCACAGCACTACAGTAAGATCAACAGTGTTATAATCGTGCCACCCGGATCATTGAAATATGCACTGTGTTATAATAAAGTGACACACTGCATTTAACCAATGGCCTAGAGAAAAAAAAAAAAAATCCTGATAGTGCAGAAACTTTTTCTCCTCATAAGATTGATAGCAATATCAGGCAGGAAAAGAACAATTAGTTTTGCTCTGGTTTTATGTAGAAAGCATAATAGGCTTAAAATATTACCCATGCTGTTTGTTCAAATGAGTTTAAAAATTAAAAAGTATGACAATTTACTTATACAAAAAAAAAATTAAAATACCAGCAAGATCCTTAGTAATTTTAATTTTTACTTTTGCAATGTACGTGAGTATGCACTGATCACATCTATCCACAATGTGTGGGTTTGACTCATGGCAATTGAAGGTCAGTGCTTGAAGGCCTAGAGAATATGGATAACATAACATAAATATGGATAGCATAACAATCATGAATGCATTTAAAACATTTTAAAAACCTCAAACAAAATCAGCCATGAAAGGGTGGTTTGCCAACTTCAGTACTCATGTCCTCTCTAATACCATTAACCACAACTCATTTTATATATAGAAATATCCCAAACTATTTAGTTTTATGAAGACAAAAAAGAGGATTATTTTCACGTATTTAATTTCAAGATAGTGAAATTGTCCTTATTTAAACCAAACCACTAACAGCATTTCCTAAGCAACGAAATATTTCTGCCCAAAGGAAGTGTGACCAAAAATGTGAAAAAATCCTGGTGTCACAAATGGACAAGACCAAAGCTCTTTCACCAAATTAGACTACATTTTAATACTGAAGTACAACTGAAGAGTGTTTTGTGTCAAATAATTCAACCTTCAAGTGAACTGAAACAAAACTGAAACTGGAACAAAATAAAGGCAAAAGTGGAAACAAAATATAGTCAAAATTAGAGAATTAGAAGCAAGGATATTTATAGTGCCCCAGCTCAGGGGCTTATCCTCAGGGACTCACCTTCTAACACCTCACATAAAGAATAGTGAAAACTGAGCAGGAGAACAAATCAGACAACGTGGTTTGAAGTGTGACCAGCACAGAGGATGCACAAAGAGCTCAGCAGAGACAGGAATGATGGAGCTATTATCACACCCAACGTGTCATTTGAGTGGTAGGTTCTGAAAGGTAAGGGTGACAGCTGCCTGGGAAAGACAAGGGGATTGGAATTAATGAAACGCAGATGAGATCAACAGCAGTGGCTTTTGACACATGGGTCTTTTGTAGGTAGAGCATGTAAAGACCTTTCTCAAATGCAGACCTCTCCCATCCAAATGTGGAGAGATTAACATCTCTAGAACTGCCAAAAGCAGAGTGGAAGAAAATGAAGAGTCATGAAGTTATCACACGGATTCATTAACCAACTGATTGGCGCTTTCCTATTGCTGCTGTCATGAAAAAGGACAGGAAGACAGATTCACATTTATCTTAAACACCTTATAGCAGCAATTCTCAGGGAAAGTACATAGTCTTGTGTCTGAAAGGTGTCTAACATGAATGTATTTTCAAGATATCAGGTGCTAACTGTGGAAAGAGCGACTTTTATGATGTACAAACTTACTAAGAAAATTTGGCATTTCCCATGTTTTTTGGTGTTATTGCCATTCTGACCATAATTAAAAATGCTAAAACAACCACCTAAAGACCTAGATATTAACAAACAGGATGTGAAAAACACAGCAAATAATAAAAACAAAAAATATTTTTAAATGTGCCCCCCCCCTTTTTTTTTTTCAGTTAAAAAAAACCTGGAAAAGAGTAAATGGTAAAAACCAAGTAAGTTGTGACAACGTAATATAAGCCTAGAAGATACAGGTATATTTTATATCGTCTACTTACTGACAAATTCATAATCATTAACCAAAAACTACTTGTACCAACATGTACAAGTTGGTACTTGTACATTTTACACGAGAAATAAGATTGCAAATCACTAAGATAAACATCAAACAGTAATGAAGAATTCCTGAAGCTAAACTGAGCATTCTAAAAGAATAGAACATTGGTACAAAGCTGCAGCCTTTAACAGCACATCATTTACTCAGTGCTCCAGGCAAGACTTCTTGTATCATAAGACTTTGCAGAATATGCTTCCGAAAGGAAGTATTCCTATTTTCTATCTTTTTACCTTCATAAAGCTTGAGTTCTCTATACAGAATAGCCTTAAAATCTTTCCAATAGCACAAACCACGAGGTTTTACAACTAGCACAAAAATAGACTCGTTAAAATGCCAACATGGATACTACAGTTACACTGCTATCTACTGGTAAATTTCTCTGAGCTGTAGGAATCTACACAGGCACGTTAAGGAAAGTGGTTATTGATAAGAACCTGTCATTTTTTCCTGCATAGATGCTTACATTTAAAAAAAAATACCAAAATCTGAGTACTATCAGTATTTATACTTTTTATGCAGCAATGTTATTCAGAGCCTCCAATTAACTGCAGGATTGCACCTTACCGAATGCTGCATAGAAACACACACAAAAAATGGCTCTTTTCAAATAGCTTAAAATCTAAACAGACAGTTGACACAAGAAGCGGGAAGACAAGATGGGAAGAGTCTACTGTAGACAATTAAATATACACAGAAACATATGTGAAAATACTAAACACATATGGAGAATGCTTACTAGAGTTAAGAAATGAAAAAAAAGGGCTCAATGAGAAACAAAGAGAAATAAAGCTGAGAATTGCTGCTCTCCTCCCTGCCACTTTCAATGTGCAATTCTGATTCATTTTCTCTCCAAGGTGAGTCAGTATGGAAGGAGCAGATGCCACAAATGCTACTGTAGCAGGAGCACTAATTGTGACAGAGAGGAATAAACACTGGGGCTCAGGATGCAATAGCAGTTTCTGCAGCAGGAATTACCCTCTTTCCCTCTTCAGGGCAGCACCAGTCCTTGGTTTTCATGAGAGCATGAAACAAACTGCCATAGATAACCTTAAACCTTGGGGCTACAGCTTGCTATTGTCACAACGCAGTGAGCACTCAACTGCAGTACAGCAATAAGGATCACACGGTGGGATTTTTGGCATTGTCTGGAGCAGAGCCAGGAGTTGGACTCAATGGTCCCTGTGGAGTCCTTCCAACTCAGAATATTTTATGATTCTATGATAAGAGAAGCCCTCCAAGTTATGAATAAATGGCCTGATATACAGTGCTGCTGAATAGAGATAACAAAATGTTTGACAGTTGCAGCAATAAGGCACGTGCTTCAAGAGGGTCAAGAAAAGTTCTCTTTGAAAAGCCCAAGTAACACCTGGTTACTGTCAAGATGTTTGTTCTCTCCTTTTCTGCATTCATCTCCATTCTGCATTATGTTCTCATCAGCAAGTTCATGTACCTTAACCAAAAATGCAAGAAGCTGGCTCTACTGAATGTATTTTTAATGTGTCTAGAAAGATTCAAAGTAATTATAAGGTATATTGGCACTTGGCTGCAGCTGGAGTAATCACTTGCTGTCTCTCTTTGCCTGCAGTTCTGTAGAAGGACTGTTCAGCACCAGCAGCTCCTGGAGTCTGGTGTGAACCCAACACAGATGTTTTCCAGCAGTTAATCTGTGACTGTGACCAATGTCTCCCAACAGGAGCCTATTCTAGCTCCAGAAAAACTGAAGGCAATGAAAAGTGAGACTGGCACAGCTTTATATTTTGCCGTGCTCTCAACAATACTGCCAAACCTTGCCTTTGGACTTAAATTTTTTCCCATGTTTGCAATCACAGTGGCTTATAAAACTGTCACATTTTAACACAACTGCAGATAAACTGCAACTTCATTTTAACACCTGCAGATAAAATAATTACTTCAAAAAGTACAGGTTAAGACCCGTGTCTCTCTGAAGTAAGACAGTTTATCCTAAATCAATTCAAGCAATATTCCTTGAGATAAATTTATGTGAAAGTTTGTCAGCTGTATGATTCAAGAACTGAAACTCTTTATGAAGCATAGGCAGAGATTTTGAATGGTGTGAGAAGAGGTGATGGATATGAAGAGTCATTTCTATTCCTTCAGTCTTCATGTAATCATGCATTTTTCTGGTAGGGAATGTTCTAGAAGTACATATCTCCTAAACAATTTATCACAGTGCTTCGTTTTTCTATATCATGCAGTCATTCTCTACATTATGCTATTAAAAAAAGTTGGATTTTCAAGCTTCAAGGAAGAATATTTGAATTCATAGTCTTAAATTAGTATCTTATTCTAATATTTCTCCCAAAACTCAAGACATCTCTTATTTGTTACCTTTTCTTAAGTATTAAAGCTGCTGACAAAATCAAGCCCATTCTGGCAATAACTGTATTTTGAGAGCACACTTATAGATACAGGCACTGGTTTTGGTTCTGTATCAGCCCTTGATTCAGTGGTAGAGATACATTATTTCACCTTCTGAAGATAATGAATAATATTACTTTCCACTGAAGCAGGAATTGTCTAATCATCACAGGAACTGACTAGCTTGGTAGGGAAGAGAATTTCTCTGACTTCTATTTTGAAAAGAACATATTCAGACAACATAAGAACAAATATTAAAGGAGCAAAATAGAACATTATTTTGGAGTAAGACTATATCTTGTTAAAAGTTACTTCCTGATTACCTTCAAACGGACAGTCTGAAAGAAAGCACCTTTGCTTCTCATCATTGCCTGCCTAAGGGCTCCCCATTAATTAGGTACAACCAGTTGTTCAGCAACAAAATCAAAATATAAACAATATTTAATATTGAAGGCGAAGAAGATATAATCCAGCAAAAGCTCAAGTTAGGGAAAGAAAGAGATATTCTGTACATGGGCATGGTGGTTCTAGGAATTCCCTCCCAGCAATTCTACTTTGTGACAATAAAGCTGAAATTTAAGCCCACAATTAGCATTTGACAGCATTTGAGGAACTTCAGTTATTATCTGGTCTCAGAGCTACTCCAGTACCCTCAGGCATTGTAGAATTTCTCAACAGATTTCACTGCAGAATTTCTACCGCTATAGCCTGTAAGCATGCACACAGGGGGATCAGATACAATAAGTATTCTATGAGCAAAAGAATTGGGTTCTCCTGAGGTGACAGCTTGCAGGAATGTGGATCCAACTATGAAAACTTGGGAAGGAACAGGATAATGTTAAAGCATGACACAAGAGCTCAGTGGAGTCAGGAGTTTGTCCTTCAGGGTTCTCTACCCTGGCAGCCCTCCTGGGTACCTTTTCTCACTCCAGTGGCACAACACCCCTGTAAGAAAGCCCGTCAGCTGTGGAAGGGTTCTCCTGTCCTGGGAGATTGTCCTGGAGAGATGGCTACTCCCAGCCTAGATTACACTTGGATGTGAAGCCATCATGGAAAAACTGGAAATGGCTACAAAAAGTTCATACAAAACAGCCAGTGGAGGCCAGGCTTCAGGCTGCAGGGTCTTCAGGTTGGGTTTAAAGATAACCTTAAACATGAGTGGGTGATTTTGAGCCAACTTCATAGCAGCAATAGCACTGGACACTTCTCAGGAGCAGGCAGACTGACACTTGCAGCTATAGAAAATTTAGCTGTACTACAAACATTGCAATAAAAATTAAAATTGATGTGACTTGACTTATGGCAATTCTTTTCAGCCTAAATAAATAGTTAAAATGAGTAATTTGCTGTGCTTATGTTTGTCATGCTTTTATTAATATGTCTCCTCCTTTTCCCAGTTTTTTATTGTCAACCTTTCCATCTTCCTGTTTTTTCTCTTTATCCTAGTCTCTGTAGTGTTGGTCACATACATTCTTCACTCTTTCCCTTTTCTCCAAATTATCTCTCCATGGCTGTACTGGATGAACTGCAAAGAAAGCAATTCCTCCTGTTTCATGCCTACTGATTTCCTGCACCAGAGAAGGGATGCTGTTTTTCAAAGTTCCAGTTCAGCTCAGCAAGGAGGAGGTGGCTAATGCCAAGAACAGCAGGAAATTAGTGTCAGCTCAACTTAAAAATAAATAAATAAATAAATAAAGCACTGCAAAGTTAGAATTTCAGATCAATTTCAGATCAGCAGGATGGGAGAGATGGCAATTTTATGGGAGTTCATTAATACTATTAAGGTAAATTCTCAAGAAAAACCTGTTTGCATGACAGGAGTTCAAACCTTTCTTTGCTCTATTTGTGATCAGCACAGGATCCAGTTGGATCTAAGCCATTGGGATTTGGAGAAATGAGATTAAAAGTAGATTGGAATGCAATATTTTAGCTGAGCAAATATCCAGGAAGGTATTTGCAGGATGTGTCCTTACAGACAGAACAGAAGGAGAATATGTCAGTGAGCATAAGCTGCATTATAAATGCCATTATAACAGTGCAGCTCTTCCCAGTCTGACAACACCATTCCGGCAGTTTATGACTTAGGCTGATTTCTTCCATCTCCATTACAATCCAAATAAACAGAGGTTGAACCATGCATGAACCCAGCAATACCTGAATTATAGAACTGATTTCAATATTGGCTTTTCCTCATAAATGCTTAGAAGCACTGGAAATGATTGCTCTCAAGCTCCCTTGCTCCTTGGCTGCCTCCAGTCACAAGCAAGCAGGTTAGGTTTTCCCCTCTAAGACAAAAGGGTCTTAGCTCAAAGGCTGGGGGGTTTTGATCCCCCAGGGTGGTTTTGACCATCATTAGAATTGGCTCCAGAAAAATCACACCTCTGAGAACCAGACACATTCATTTCCAACCTAAATATATCTACATAATTTTTCTTTATTTATTGCTCAACTTCTGAAAAATTTATCTGGTTGGACTACACTCAAAGCCTCTCAGGCTCTTCTTATAAAATTTCCTATTCTCCTGAATATCTTAGCAATCTTTCTTTGCACCTGTTCCAGTTTGAATTAATCTAAATTAAAGGCAGGAAAAGAAAACTATTACAAATATCCCACATTCTTTTTCTGCGGAACCTAGTTCAGGTATTTTTATTTCCTTTGCTAACACAAATATCTCATCCAGCACAGCGTAAGATTGTATTTGCCCTATTCATTGATGTTTTGCACTGATGACTTGCAGTCATCCTATGACTTTCTCCTCTTCTGTCATTTCCAATTAACAAGCTCCTAGCTTATAACAGAATTGTATTGTTTTTGTGCATGATCTTGCACTTTGTCCTATTGAATTTCATTCAGATAGTATTACTGTAGTCCTCAAGGTCATTTTATTCTTCCTGTATGGAATTCTGAACTCCTCTTGTGACAGAACCCACAAACATTTTGGGCTTCAGAAAAAATTTGTTTTGCTAATTTCTTTTTTCAAGGGAATTACTAAATTTTTATAACAAGACATACCAGGAGCATTTCTTGAGGGACTGACTTGTAGCCCCACTACTTGATATAACCTCAGTGTGTCCCTGGTAGATTACAATAATGGATGTTGTCACTGCAATGGCTTTGAAGTACTTGAAGCAAAATTCCAGAATATTTTGGTCTCTCTGAAAAACATCCAGAGTTTTCAGAGACATTTGGGCACTGTACTTATCCACAGTATCAGCTGTTTTATGCATATTTCACTTTTCTGACTACCTCCATACAGCATATTGCCTAACCAAAGTCATCATACTTAAAATTTCACAGCACTACAGTTGTGATGTCTCTACACTAAACAGCTGCCTGTACCTGGAGATGTCTGAGGCAACTGCACATATTTACTGGATATTGAGTAGCTACTTCTTTTATCATTAAAAAGTTACCACAAGGAAAACTGTATATATCTAAAGGCAAGTCTAACCATTATCAAAATATAGCACTGGAAACTTCCTCAAGTTCAGAGAAAAACACATGTGTATGCTAACTCCAGGACACTGGAAAATTGAAATATAAACTTGAGTGATGAACAGACCAATGCCAACCCCATGAAAATTAAGTTATTGGCCTCTCTCTGATGATCAATCTACCTGTGCTGCAAAGAAACCTAGTTTTTAGAGTTTTTACCTCTTGCTTTTGGGTTTTCCATCTCAAAGGTTTGAATGATGACCTATCTTGAAAATAACTATTTTCACAGTATTTTAGCAGATAGTTTAGAAATTCTTGGAAAACAATGCAATTGATACACATCAGGACTTCACAGACATTAGCCACAACACCAGCAATAGTCAAAGAAACAACAGAGAGTGGAGAAGAATTCTTTGACTCCTTAACTGGCAGATCAGATGAACAGAAACTGCATGTCATTTTCACCCTTGAGTTAATTTACACAGCAAAAAACATTCTGAAATTCAGAAGTCTATTTCTATCCTGCAGAAAAATATTAGTGAAACAGTCATTCTGCTGTTACACGGAATACTGCATGTGGGAGCAGGTATTCTAATGCGCTGCACAGAAAAAAATCCAGCACCTTGGGAGAATCCTTTCTTCTTGCCCCTTCTGCCTCTCAGCATGATTCTTTCTCCAGAAACACACAGAGGACAAACCACATTTTAGCAAGGACTTGGGGGTCACCTTCATTCTACCTTCTGACCGTGTGCAGTTATGGGAGGCCAGAGGACACATCTACACTGCTCTTGTCTTGTAACCTGCAGTGATCTGACTTGCCAAAATAAAGGGTGTAGCCCATGCAGACCTTTATACCAATTCTTAGCACCTCTTCTCCTGAACACTGCAGAGCATTGAACAATGTCAGTTTCTCAGCACATGGTATGCACTGGACTCTATTCTTATACACTGTGCCACTGCTCAAAATGCAAATGCAGCTCCAAAACATTCCAAAATAATTAGGCAAACTTCATGAACTTCAAGAGTGTAATTAATTGATAGTGAAGTGGGAAAATTGGAGGTTTTCCAAGAGCCTCCTGGAGCACTCACCTGAGTCTAATAAGCAAAACTCTTCCAGTGTCACATCAAGCTCTAAACACATTCATTCCAAAGGCCATAATGAGAACACATTCCAAAAATCTAAATAGTCTTAAAATTAAGCACAGACTTTTTTATAATTTTTAAATTTTTCCAATGGTTTTGTTAAATTTTTTATTACATAATTGGAAGAATTGCCTTCAAACAATTTTATGAAATCTACAAAAGCTCATGTTTACCTCCCTGCAGAATACTATATATTTAGATTTTTAATAATTAAACATTACAGCTCCCTGTCATACTGTTTCATAGAATTTCAGAGACAAAAGTCACACAGAGAGAAATATTATTCAAATTTACTGCAGAAAGAGAAACAAACTCTTGGAGTGCATGCCCTATTGTAGTTCTCTTCAAAATTGCCAACAGTCATGGTAGTAAAAAATGTTCAGTGTCTTGGGCTACTAAAGCTAATTCTTGTCAGCTCATTCCCCTGGTTTTAAAGATGAGCAAACAAAGAAAAAAGTGGAAGGAGAAATAGAATCAAACACAGGCATAAGTGACAGGGACTGGTTTTGCCTCCTCATACATAAACAAGTGTCCTGAGGAAGACAGGTTTTGTCACTAGCCCCATGACTAGACAAGTTCCAGAATTCTATGTGGACTATCATCGCTCGGAAGCAAATTGCCATGTGGAGCAGAATCATGGATAAGCATCTAAAGGTAAGAGAGAACACAGACTTATTTGCAAAACAACATGGGAAGGTCTCCTGCAGTGTTATCCTTGGTGCAGATATTCCTTTGGCATGAATCAGGAAATTTCAGCATCATACCAAATGGATATTAAGAAAGACCATGTTATACAAGGACATAGCATGCAAAGACATTCTCCCATTTCTGTGATTTATTCCTTACCTCCCACCTAACACTGGTGTCTGTATAGTACCTGGAAAAAATGGCAGACCCTTTTTTCAGTCTACAAATTCAGAATTTGAAGTGTATTTCATGGGTCATTTGAAGGGAAGAGTACAAACAAATCTTTTAAAAGTAACGCCCTAAAAAGCTCGGTGTCTTATGAATCAAGACAAATGCCCCAGCTGCCAGGAAGCACTGTTTGGCACTGCAGCCCATACCAGGAAAGGAACGCAGCCCTGGCGTGCTGGGTCTGTGGATACGGCGTGAACATGGACCTTAGAATTGAGATCTCTCATCTTCAGGCTACCTTGTAGGGAGCTTCTTAGGAAAATCAACTAAAAATGGGGGCAATTTTCCTTTCTCTTACCAAAAACTAAAGTGCAGCTGTTCTGTCTGCCTGCAGAGGCTCCTGGGGGTGAGTGCTGGGCTGGAACCCCAACACAGCTGATAATTCAGCTTCAAGCAGTTGACCTTTGCTTGCTGTTGCAGTAAAACCATAGTGAACTGTTTGGGTGTCACGTCAGTACAATATGTATTTCATCTGTCATTCTGCCTGAATTATACTCCCTTACAAAAAAATGTTGATCTTAGATGATAAATTAATATTAATATACCAAAGAACAACTAATTTCAAATATTTGGGTACTTCAAGGCCACAATTCATTTGAAAGGGGGTTCTAATTTCCCTACATCTGTATGCTGTAAAGTTCTATTCTCTCTGATTTCTAGGTCTACAGATAAACTATCAATGAGGCAAAATTAGTTTTATTCTATGCAAACCATTTTTCTGTTTTATTATCAACACAAGTATTCTTTTATCCTGGCAATAGAAAATACAAAAGCCTGTCATTCATTTTTGCAGACTTAAAGATCCATTATACTGTGTGGTGATTTGCTGTTAAATCTGTCAGGTGTTTTGTTGGCAAATGTAAATAAAGGTGCAGCCACTCTGGAACACTGGGGTATGCCTCACATTCAACAAAGCACTAATGCCAAAAGCTTGATGGATATATTTTATACCAGGAAAACATATTTCAATTAAATAGCTGTCATTTTAAGAAAGGACATCACAAAATAAACAAGTTGTCTGTAAGAACAACTGTTTTACCTTTACTCCTTCTCTTGAATGATGTCTGTCTTCTCCAAGAGATTTGTAACAGTCTGATTGACAGTGAAGTGAAAAGAAAAGAGCACAGAAGGAAACTACACCCAACAGCATGGCCACTTCATGAAAGTAATTTCTTTCTCAGAATCTGTGTTGCTATCTTCTGCTTCCATACAGGTACCTTCAAATTGCTGCACATTGTGCTAGGGAGGGTGCTGAACATAGTGATCCTCCTTCTCTCCACCTCCCATACTTTCCACAATAAGTTGCTTTATCCAAAGAGGTTCTTCAGAGATGCATTTATTGTACCAAACTAATGCACTATAATAAAGATTGTGTTCCCATCTTTCTGCCTCTTGTGCAGCTCTACAATAAATAACCTTAACCCTGACAAATTTCACTCACCGTCAACCCTGACACTGCCTGGTTCCTTAAAACAAATATAAGCACAAGAGCTTTTGAACTATAAAAATATTTCCATTTTAATGAAAACACAGAATGGTTTCAAAGGCCCATCCAACATGGCCTTAAACACTTCCATGGATGTGGCATCCTCAACATCTCTGGGCAACCTGTTCCAGGGCCTCACCATACTCACAGGGAAGAATTTCTTCCTGACATCTCATATAAATCTTCCCTTTCAACTTAAAGCCATTGGCCCTTCTCCTGTCACTCCATGCCTTTGTAAAAAGTCCCTCTCCAGCTCTCTTGCATCCCTTTTAGGCACTGGAAAGCAGCAATGAGATATCCCTGGAGCCTTCTTTCCTTCAGGCTGAACAAATTCAACTTTCCCGTCCTGCGTTCAGAGGAGAGCTGCTCCATCCCTCTGAGCGTCTTTGTAACTTCCTGTGGACCCAACAGTTCCGTGTCCTTTTCAGGTGGTGGCCCTGGGGCTGGGTGCAGCACTCCAGGCAGGGTTCTACCAGAGCAGAGTGGAGAGGAGAAATCCCCTCCCTGGACACTCTGGATGCAGCCCAGAACACGTTTGGCTTGCTGGGCTGTGAGTACACATGGTTGGGTCACACAGAGCTGCTCAGGGCTGCTCTCAGCCCATTCCCCAGCCAGGTTGGGTTTGTGCCTGGGCTTGTCTCAACCCATATATGCAGGAACTCCTGCGCGGCCTCACTGGTGAGGTTTGCACAGCCCCACCTCCCCAGCCTGTCCCTCTGGGCCCATCTCTTCCCTCCAGCACCCATCACCCCACACTGCTCAGCCTCACTGCCAGAACTGCTGAGGCTGCTTTAGACAGGTCCTCATGTNACACGTTTGGCTTGCTGGGCTGTGAGTACACACGGCTGGGTCACACAGAGCTGCTCAGGGCTGCTCTCAGCCCATTCCCCAGCCAGGCTGGGTTTGTGCCTGGGCTTGTCTCAACCCATATATGCAGGAACTCCTGCGCGGCCTCACTGGTGAGGTTTGCACAGCCCCACCTCCCCAGCCTGTCCCTCTGGGCCCATCTCTTCCCTCCAGCACCCATCACCCCACACTGCTCAGCCTCACTGCCAGAACTGCTGAGGCTGCTTTAGACAGGTCCTCATGTAATACTTCCTTTTGGTTTGTAAAACCAAACCAAACCAAACCAAACCAAACCAGTGTCATTTTCGGTACAAGCAAGAGTCATTCAGACTAAACAATCATTTAAGCCAATGTCTGGATTGTTTTTTGTTTTGGGTTTTTTTTTTTTTCTCTAAGTTACTCGGATTACATATTTAAATTTTATAGGTTTGTTTTTTTTCCTTTTTCCTGGCAGTATTGTATGTGAAGCTCATTAAATACTGACCTAAATCCATCTCCCTACATTTCATTGTAGCATGGCAGATTTTGTGATGGTTCTAATCAGGCTTAGTAGAGCTGCCCACCTCAATTCCATTAAGGAAAAGTCAACACATGCACACTTGCACCCTAAGCTATTGGTACTTCCTGGATCAAGCAAGCAAAACCCAGAGAGATATAAGAGCTGTCCTACTTTATGAAAGGTATAATTTCTAGCCTGATTCTTTCCTTTTGTTTTTCTGACCTCCTAAAAAGTAAAACAATGAAATAGAATACAGCATTAATAAAACCAGAAGTTTAAATAATCTTATTAAAATAACAGTTTCTCAGCTTCCAGTTTATTTTCTGCGTATCTCACCGTTCAGTTTTGCTTTCCATTTTAAATTCTAAATGAGACTGAGGATATTGAGAAGGCAAAAAACATGACAAGCTATTTTTTCCAATTCTGCTTATTCTACAAATGACCTTTATCCGAACTTCCTTGTGCTAAACACTGCTGCTAGCACTGATTGAATCAGATCAGGGCTGTTATAATTTCATTTAGGAAAAAAAAAGAATCAGATATATATTTTGTTTAAAATTATTATTTAACTATAAGTATTGCACTAAGTGTCTTTTTAAAAGCAGAAATAAAATTTCTGGCAAAAAATAACAAATTTTTCATATTCTGTCTGAAGTGTAGCCTTATAGGTATTATAAATACAGCTCCAACATCACAGCCTTTCCACATAGCATCAAAAGGCACTAACAGAAAATAAATTATTTAATGAGTCCCTAGCTGTTAAAAAAGTGTTGGGCAGATAAAGTAAGTTATATAACACAAAACCCGCAGTCAGAGCAAATACATACCTCCAAATTTGTTGTTGCTGTTACTGTTAGTTAACAGTCAGTTTGTTAGAACATTAAAGGTCCAACAACCCACAAACCAACAGTTAATTACTAGCAATGATTGGCTTCTTGGGGATTATTGCTTAAATAAATCTTAAAAGTTCTGTGCTGTTAAGTAACTTACTATTTTCTTAAAGTTGGCAGTGAAATCCAATGGTTAGTTAGTGTTAGTCAGCCTTACCATTAATCCTGATCCCCCGAGTCCAGCCATTAATTCTAATCCCTTGCATACATCGAAAGCAAAGTACAAAAGTCCCTGATTGTCTTCAACTATTCATTTGGAAAAATGTTACCGAAAATCTTGACAGTGGAAAAAGAAAAATTTAGTCTCATAGTCTTGTTCTTGCTCACAGTAGAAGGAAGACGTGCCTGAGTGCTGACATGCCTGCTCAGTGTAATTGCCACCTGCGAGGTTGTTTGGATATCCTCATGTATAAATTTGCAGTCATCACACATTCCTGGGACTGCGTGTTAAGTGTTTTGCTTCTGAAACAACAAGGAAGTTATGAAAATGAACTAAACCTAGATCAAAAGATAATGGCCACTCTGGGGACCCACAGCAACACAGATTATATCAACACATAGAATATCATGCATTGCATTTGATAGTCCCTTTACTAACATCAGCCTTTCAGGTCAGGTCAGTTATTTGATAAAATAAAATCTCAAAAAGCACCAAGAAACATCAATTAGTGGTAGAGAGGGACCTATCCTTTCACATGTCAACAGATAAGACCCTTGCAATAAATCTGTAACTTCATTATGTTATTTCCAAAGGCACTAGGAGTCCAAGTTTTCCATCTCAGAAGAGTAGCTCTTCTACTAAGAAGTGGTAGAGAGATTTGGTCAAAGCCAAAGTAAAGGAATACCCATACATTGCATTATGACAATGCAGTGTCAGCTAAGTGATACCTCTGGACAGTTGGATTTGATACCTCTGGAAGCCAGGTTTGTCTTGTTTTATATTTAAAAAGAACTACTCAGAACCAATTGCACCATTTTTTGCTGAGAAATCATAAAATCTGCGGGAAATTTCAAATCATAAAATTTTACAAGAAATCATAAAATCAACCCACTTTTAGATACACAAACATGACAGATTTGCTGTCAGTGACTCCTGAGCTTCTGAAGGGTTTTGTTAAAGGTAAGAGGTTCCCCCATAGACAGGGCCATCCCATATCCCCACTAAGCTCTCTGCAGTAAGGGCAGCCCCTTCCAGGGTAGGGACGAAGCATCAAAATTTCTGCACTCTGTTTTATAGTTTAAAACGGGATTTATAGTCATGACAAAAATCAGAGTTTGTTTGGCAGGCTTTTGTAGGGTAAACAACAGGTAGTAAACCTGGAGAAACAATTAAAGTCAAATTCATAAGCTACAAGGTGAACAAGAGTCACAAAAAAAGCAAATCTGCATAAAGCACTACCAATGTGAGGATAATCCAGAAAAACTCATCTCTGCAATATATTTCCAAATAGGCAGCTGCCAACACCTGCATTTATGAGTAACCTGAGGCATAAAAAGGTAGTGACCTGCAAGCAATACCAAGCTAAGAAACCTACAGGTCCCAATGTATATTTCTCGTGATCCCTTCCTCTCTGAGAAACCTACAAAGTGTAACAATGCATTAATAAATAATAAGTCCTTCCAAGTCAAAATTTAGGACCTGAGTCAATTAATAATTTTTAAAATAATGTTTGAAAATTCTACATTTCCATAAGGTGAGCATTTGGATGGAGGGTAAAACATTCCCCAAACAAATTAAAAAAAAAAAAAATCCCCCCTAAATCCCAAACCCACCAACTGTAATTTGCCCTAAATGTTTCTGAAACCTGAATTTTATGGGTCTCTACTGAAATGCATTGATGTGTTCAACTTCTTACCTCTTTTTTCTCTTTAAGGTAATCATTTACTTCAGTATTACATCAACCTGTTAATATAACCTGAAGGGTGTGAGTATAATTTTCATCATCTCAAATTTCATATATCAAGAGAAATTAAAGGAGTCAAGACATCACTTTCCCATCTAGTTTCCTTCCTATCAAGGTTCCTAATTGAACTGGTACTTTCCAAGTGAGAATTTTCTGAAGCATTGAATTTCTCAGAACAGATGAAACAGACAGTAAAACTGTTCTCACCTATTGTCAGATCCTCTAACCAGTGCTGGTCACTGACTAGGTCTCACCTCTATTTCACAGCTGTAATTTTGAAAGCTATTTCTTTTGTACCTCCTTAGCTTTTATTGCTATCAGATACAATTCTCATTTTCTAAGAATTGTTTTTTTCATTATGCTCATCAGAAAAAAACGGCTATGGATTTAGACATCCTCAATAGTTTTTCCTACAGATAAGAGTCACAAGATACCTTTAAACAAAATATATGGAGCTATTTCTACATAGAGCAATTACATACCAAAAAAGGTTTTGTGGGTATTGAGAGAGCTGTGCTATTATCAGTATTTACTTTTTTTATTACAGCAGTGGTACCTAAGCTCTGACTGTTTTGAACACTATTTTCAGGTATTCTTGCAAGCAACAGAATCCTTAGGCATGGTATTCTTGCTGACACCACTGCTTACACTTTAAAAATATGTATAGATATTTACCCTTAAGAATTCCCTGCCTGGGGAATTCTGGTCTGATGTATAGAAGAAAATTGCAAAAGTTAGCCTCAGACTCCTTTAGCTACTCAGAAGACAACAACTTAAACTGATCACACCGTGAAACTCTGAGTCTCACAGACACCACGGTGACCCTCACAGGACTGACTCTTAACCTCGGAGCTCATGGAAATGTCACTCCTGTTTTTCATGAATGTATTAAGTCCCATGCCTGTCACAACACACACAGTACAGGTGGAACAGATGCCACCTCGCCATTCATTCCTGTGAGTGAGCACAAATAAAAGTACAAGGAGGAAAACACTGCACAAGGGGTCGCAAAGCACAACTTCAGCTTTCACCTCTTCCTCATTCTGCCCTCTGTCCTATAGAGGATGGGGTATAGACATGACACTGAGGCAGATGAAATGAGCGTTTGTGACCTCAGGCTCCATCCCACCCCAGCCCTCAGACATCTCAGGAAGTGCCTGCGTTCCCACAGGCTTGCAGCAGGCAGCCCTGTAAAACGAATATTGTTACCACTCACTACGATTATTACATAAATTATTTCTTAGCAGGAATACTAACCTGCCACAAGACAGCTGCCTTGAGAAAGTTTAGAAAAGTCTTAATAAAATATGCATAAGTAACTATGAAAATATAGTAGATAACTGTCAAAATAACTTTGAATACAGCAAAGCATATCTGCTGACTTTCCAGCACAAAAAGAATTAATGGTAGTAAGTTTTGGAAAGTAATGCAGCCGTGTTGCTAAAAATGCAGAGCAGCTGCTTCAGTTATTATAAAATGGCTAATTTTTACTCATTTGTGACATGGCTTTGTAGATGGGTAACAGCTGCAGTTTCACCCAGCTGCATCCTGATGCTAAATGCACACTTCAAGCCATCAGATGAAAGTATAGATTGCTTTACTTTACAGCACTAAGTACCAGGGTCTTTCTAAGAAATACCCTGAAGGTCATTGGCAATTAAAGCTCCCCAAGGTCTCTTTCACTCAGGGAATGGTGACTGGCAGACACAAGGTCTCCACAAGTCAGACACTGTATAGCAACATAGCAAGTAGTAACTGAGCTGCATGGATTTAAAAGGATGTTGAAAGGGCTTCCTACCTGGTACAAGTTGCTACTCCCCCTCACAGCCTGGAACCCTAGATGCTGGCTCTTCTCCTTAATTGCTGAGGTAACACGAATTTCTCTAGTAAGAAGTGGGGGAAAAAAAAAAAAGAAAAAAAAAAAGGAAAAAAAAGAAAGAAAGGTTCTATTGGCTGCTGCCTCCTTCTTAAAAAGGTTACTTCAAATGCCTCTCTCACTCCCTATTTATTTTCTCTCCCTCCCAGAAGAGCAGTTTAGAGGGAGAGTAACGGAGTGTTTATCCTGGCTCTGAGGATGCACGCTTGTGCGATAACTGCCTGCTCCCTGCAGTATAGCCGGCATGATGTGATGTGCATACTAAAGCAGTTTGCATTAGGCAAGGCTTAGCAGAGCCAGCTTCCCAGTCTCCACCTTCTACATCACACAACGAGCCTGCTTCCCTGAAAAGAGTGGGGCTGTAATGACAGGACGATAGGGCTCTGGTTAGAGTATGAATGCATTTTCTTTGAAGATAGTCTTTAAGGGAAAGGTTATATTTATGTATCACCTTACCTATGAGAGCACAGCAGCAGCTGTAAGTGAAAATGCAATACAGTCATACAAATGTGCAAAAATTCCCTGTTGTTTGCTGTCATATGACAGATGATACTAAAAGCAAAAACTAATGAGACATCTCCAGTTAGGAAACATTTATCTGCTGCCATCTATCAAGCAAGCAAAGGCGTAAATAAATAAATAACGCCCCGAAGAACAGAGAGGCTTAAATGTCTACAGGCTCAAAGATAAATGTGTGATATTTATACACTTTAGTCATGACTGAACAACAGATACATTAGGAACAAGAATTAGCTCTAAAGTACTACATTTATCATAAATCTGAATAAATATTAGAGAAGGGCTCAAGCTGTAAAGCCCTGATTTGGATTTTGAACACTCCACAGCTCAGGAGTGCCTCAATCTGGGGATTTGGCTCTGGCCTCTCTGTCCACATTAGCTGCTCATGCACACACTTACAGAAGTACAGAAAATAAATAAGCCTATACCTGATTATATGAAAAATCCCTTTGCTTGCCCAGGTGTAAGAGTATAGTAGTAAGGGCTACTCTGTTGGCTGCTTGTACTTTTCCATTGCTTTTAAAAACTTGGATTTAGTTCTAAGTTTCAAAGCATATTTCCAAAGTCCAAATACACATGGACTACTGTGCAACTTTATAAACTATCTGGGCATTCTTTCTGGATGATACCCTTAGGAGCATCAGGAGTCACCAGGGAGATGTTTCTTCCTTTGGGCTACACCAGGCCTGACCAACCCAGAGGCAGGGAACTTCATCTAAATTCTCTATATTCTCTATTGTGTATATTCACCATAATTTTATAGCTATGTATTATTTGCCCCATATTCAACTGTTCTACAATTAATTTTTCTTCCTCCATGCTGTTTACCTCTCTGGCATGTTTATGAAAGCATCTAAGCTTTGGATAGGTGATTTAAGGGAGCTATCCCAGTCTTTTCCTTATGTGGACACTTCTGACCTCCCTGGCAGCAGTATCAGGTGAGGGGGTTTATTTTGTCAGTTTTTATATTGTGCATGAGTTCAATATAATGAACTCATATAACATATATGAATTATATAATTAATATAATGAATGCACTGATGTTCCAGCAGACAGCTGAAAAACATTTTGTGCAATTACAATATTAGAACGTCTTCCTCTCTGTTGGAAAAATACTGCAGTGCTTTGAAAGATTGTGTCTGCCTTTTTATGGCTCCATCACTCAGGGAGCCATAGTCATATCAACTTGTACACCTAAAGCCTTCCCACTGGATGAGTTCTCACCTTACAGAAGTTAATGTTCAGGTTTCCCACATCCGTGGATCTGATTTCCATACTAGTTATTCACAAAGTTCTCTCGGGTCTCTGTTTTGTATATGATATTCTAATACTCCTTTATACTGACAATGCTTCTTATCTTTCCATGCAGCAGGCTTTATACAAGGATTTTAAGTATATATTTTATTGTTCCCAAGACTGATTATTGGTGAATTTTACTAGTAAATTTCTTCTAGTCTATTACTTCCATATGTAAAGCAAATGTTCTTCACGGCTGCAAAAAGCACTGAGATACTGATGCAAAAAAATCCTATTACAAAATATCTCAGTTCAATACCACAGGGTCATATAAGTGTGCAAATCTATAGCTGGGCATCCACATAATGAACTCCCCTTTCATTTCCATGTCTTGGCTGAAAGTCCTCAAAAACGTTCTGGAAACATTGTGTTAAAGCAAAACAAAATGTCAGCCCCACACTTGATTTAGTGCCACTACTTGAGGACAGACTTCAAGCCCAGTTTTCAGTTCTGTATTAAAAATCTGGGGATTTAGTTAAAAGCCTTCATCAGAACACTGGCAGTGATGCAGATGTGTGCAGAGACAGGTGCACAATAATGCATCTGTATTATTCACAGCAGCAAGTACTGAAGCTTTACAACCTTACAAAATACAAAAGGCTCTTGGACTGTTTCTTCTCTTTTGCTGTAACTTTGATATCTATTAAAAGATTGTGGGGTTTGCTCACTATTAGTTATGAAACCTTTAATCTCTATTCCAAGTACGGTCTAAATTGACTCAAATATTGTCTCCATGGACATAAATAATCTAAGTCAGAAACTGCAGAAATTAACTGCAAACCTGAACCATTTTTCATGCATTTTTGTTAAAGACCCAGTGTCGTATCACTTTGAAGATACTCATTAAGATACCTATATCAAACATACACATATATGCACAGATGTGTGTGAAGAAGACTGGAAAAGAAGGTGTTATATATATATATAATTGCTGCCAGGGGTTCCTCAAAAGGCTAGCAACAGGAAAAATTTAAACCGCCTGTAGCCAATTTTAATACAACCTGTTATTCTTCCGATCCTATGACAGACATGAGTTCTGAGTGAAATAGAAGTAACATTTGGCTGGCTAAAAAATCTTTACAGACAACTCTGCCAACAGACATTACACATTAACATTGACAACGTCTGATGTTCATCGTGCAAACATTCTCCTTGTGTTTCAAGTCGGAGCCAAAAGATATTTTATGGCTTACATAAAGTTTAGTGGCAAGAGCAGGGGCATATTTTTATGGACAGTAGAGTAAAAGTCCTCCTGTTCCTGAAAAGGCTATTGGGAAACAGCTGGCAGTCACTGCCTGTTGATATTGGAATGGAATATAAAATATACCTGTCACTCACACTTGCAAGGGTGGACACAAGCACTAGCCAGCAAACAGTTTTCTAGGCATTAATCACATCTTCAAGAAAACTTTAAAAGCCGAGTCACAAAATAATCAATTCCCTCTGAAATAGAATAGGGGTCAGCTTGATTGGTTATTTTTTGGGGGGTGGTTAGAAAGGAAATGGGAAGGAGTCATTCTAAAAATCCTGATTCCTTTGAAACACAAAGGTCAGCTGCTCACCCAGACTATCTAAAGATCAAAGCTACACAGGTGTATAGGTCAAGAGAAACACAAAGGTTTTTCAAATAGCACTTTCTGTCTTACTAGACAAAAGGAAGAAATAGCACATATTCAAAGTGAAAATAAAATCTTAAAAAGAAAAATTCAAATTCAAAAAAATTGAAACAAAATGTTAGTTCTAAAATAAAAAGAGTATATAATTCAAAGCAATGTTAGTGTTACTGTTTTACATAGCTAGGCTTTAGTCATTGCTTACTAAAATGTGGTATTATGTGTATTTCAAATATTCTAGTGCTTCCTTTCCTCCTTCTTGCAATTGGCAGGTATGACAGGAAAAAACAAAAACCAAAAAAAAAACCCAAAAACCAACAACAAAACTCTGTGCCTCTTGTTGTTTAACTTTTGGAAGTCTTGTTTCAGAATGGTAAAATCACCATTCCATGCTGACAAACTTTACTGGCAATAATTTCAATGGAGGCTAACCAGAAAAGCTTGACATGTCATTACAGACTGAGAACTTGAAGTGAAGAGGGACACAAAGCTGCTCTCATTCCTCACTTGCTCAGAAGCATGAGATGTTTTTAACAACAGCCCACTAAGGAAGGGACTTAGTGGTCTAAGAGAGATTATTTTTATTTCAAGCCAATAACTTGACATACAGATCTCTCTCCATCTCAAAAGAAAAAAAA